>JAUPMG010000013.1:466272-484143 GCA_031762675.1 Pachysandra terminalis
AAAGCATCACATATTTCAAATTCTCAAGGGACGTTACCTAAAAGATGCCCTACAAATTGGCAAGGCGGCATGGAGATTAAATTCTCAGTGGACGTCAATGCAGCATGGCTATGATTCTCGAAAGACGTGGCTTTGATGTGAATATTTATACACACTTTACTAATCAAAAAAATTGTGTAAATGTTAATACAATTTACTGATCAAAAAAAAAATTGTATTGTATGAATGTATACACTTTACTGATCAAATGCTTACACTTTACTGAACAAAAAAAATTTGATGTAAATGTTTATACATACATTAATGATCAAAAAAAATTGTGATGTATAAATATTTATACTCTACTAATAAAAAAAATGTGATGTTTGAATGTTTATACACATTTATTAATAAAAAAAACGTGTGATGTATGGAATGTTTATACTCTACTGATAAAAAAAAAAATTGTGATATGAATGTTTAAACCGACTACTGATCAAAAAATACTTACTAATATTCAAATATTTATACACACTTTATTGTACAGTAAAATAAATGTCAATGATTTCAAATATAATTATCAGAATACAAATCCGAAATCACTAATATTAATGAGTAAAATGAATTCCAAGGTACGACTTTCTGTACTCAATCCGAGTGTAGACCAATGATATAACATATTCTATTTCATTTCAAATTTGCAAAGGCAATGTGACTTGGAACTGACCCAAGGATTCAAAGTGAGGATCTTACCATGCCTAAATGGATTCAAGTGATATTAAACCCCTGTAGTTTGGGATAAAGCACAACGGCCACAAGGAGCTAATGGAGAAAGGCATATAGTGTGATGCAGCAACTTTGAGAGTCTCAAAATCAATATATTATTTCAACAATATAATGAAAGCCCTGCTTGATTCATAACCATAATTAACTATCATTGGCAGGAATGGAAGGACATCAACAAATGGAAAAGGATGTTCCTTCATCCAAGTATTAAATCCACAAACCAAATTAAACTTACAAACTTGCATGAGTTTTATAAAAGAATGAATCCAGAGTTTTTATTAAATCTGATGGAGCTTAGACTGAAAATATGGCAGCCTATGATGGTGAGAATATATAATCTAGGCGCTGGCCTATACACACACAACAAAGAAATGTTCACTTCCTACAAGGATAAGAAGGTATCTTTTTCAAGACTGCTTTCCTCCTTTGCTAAAAGGGCTCAATTCCAACTGTTTCAAAATTGAATAATTATGAACAAAAACTAGAAAACAATAGGCAGTTGCCTTATCTGATTAGTTGGATATGGTGATGTCGGGGTTTGTAAAGAACAAATAGACTAGAGAAAACTTTATAGCTACTACAAATGAACCAATATAACTAGCCTTCCAGAGAAATAAGTAGGGAGGGCTTGTCTCAAGACAGCCTAAACTGCCGTTCTGCCAAGAGCGTTCCTTTTCAAACGTCACTTGTGAATAAGACAAAGAGAAGAGACACGGGGAAAAGAGAATGTTACAATAACTAAAATTTCAGTTCGAATGCATATCTCAGAGCAAGAAAACCTTAAAAAATTTGAATAATTAACTATCTCCTTTCTCTCTCAGAGCCTTAACTCACTATTGTTTTCTACCTCTTATATTCTCATATTTTTCAAGTTCAAATTCTTCAGATCTGATTCCCTTTAATGGAGGATATATTCAATTATTTATAGGGAATTTAACCTCTTAAAAGAAGGCAAATGTCACTCAGTCAAGTATCCAGAGAAGAGCTTATAAATATCTCCATGCATGAAACATATCCAAAATGCCACGTGTTTCTCAACACCCCTAAGTTATTTCCAGAGAGAGGTGAGTCACTTCAAATCTTCCAAACTTACCCTGTGATATGTTGCTTCAGACCTTGAAGAACACACGTTGAATGACACGTATTTCATGCAATATAAATCTGAAAGCAACATCATCATTCTTGCTGCCATTACAAAAAATGCAAAACCCCATTTAGATAAGTTATACAGCAGATATTATAGGTAGCTGAGATTTTTATCGCGTGGTGACCATTTTGAGAATCCTTCTCAATCAACTTTAAGAAGTCACTTCACTACCATAAATACCTTTTTGAATTCGTATATCTCGAGGGAACTCCCTTTTGGCGGCTATCTTCCTTCAAAGGAAACCAAAAATAACTGTATACCTACAAGGTGACCAATGTATTCTCGAATTACCCATATAGAGAACTCGAAATTGATTTTCTCATCAGGGAACTCGTTTTCATGATCAATAGTCCCTGTAAGGAAGAGTTTATCTTGAAATCCCTTAAATTTCATAACTACAGTAACAAATTCGAGTGCCTTCTACTTGAATGACGTCAGAAGTAAACATATTTCCTTATGAATTTCTTTAAGGAGAAGTGAGAGGACATTCTCAAAGTCCGTAGAAGACCTGTCTTCAGGAAACACTTCTGGAGACGGCGTGCCTTCGACTTCTAAAGCTCTTTCCACTGAGGATTTTCTTCTAGAAGTGAAATATATCCAATGTACAACTCGAAGTCAATTCATAAGAATGAATAAGAGCGACTTCGAGTCCTAGTTTGTAATTCAGATGCATAAAAGAGTGCATTCGATGGGTAAAATCTGTGCCTTCGAGGAGGCCAAAGTTCTTAGTCTTTTTAAGGGTAACAGGCTCTTTGACGAATTGATCATCTCAGGGTGGTTAACCTCGAATTCGATCTAGGAGGATAAAATATATCTCCTTCGAATTTACTTTTAACAGGAAGGAATATACCTCCTTTGAATTCACCATCTTGAGATGGTTGGCTTTCGAGTTTGCCTTCGAATTCGCTTTAGCAGGAGAAAATATACTTGCTTCGTAATTCCTTTGAGACAAAACATAATAAGTAATCCTTTGAAGTCTATGAATATGATACACGAATGACTTCTGAATTAGATGGCATTAAAAGATCATTCGAAGGTCTTTTCTTTGAAGATCTTTCTTCAAGTGGAATACCTTTAAAATGTAAAGGTAATGTAATAAAATAACTCGAAATCTGTTCTAGAGAATGAGTGTATGGGACTTCGAGGTTTTATTTAAAGTTCCATATGTTTAAGATGTCTATTAGGGGCAAGGGCGAAGCCAGGATTTTGAAGTAGTGGGAGCAAAGAAGAAAATTATAAAAGCTCCCCAAAATATCGGCATATTATAAAAGCCTCTCTTTTCGTTTTGTTTTTTAATTTCCTTTTAGTGGGGGCAAGACACTAATAACTAAAAGACAAATATAAAATTCAGTGGGCACTCCTCTCCACTATACTGTTTTTTTATTTTTCTCTCACTTTACCACTAAAAATATGTGTTATCTCTACCTGACTTTGCCTCTGATTAGGGGTAACATGCTTCTAAATATGTTCTTCGAGTCAAATAAAACCCTTCAAAGCAAGAGAAATTTTTTTTCCTTCGAGTACTTAGAAGACAATGTGCCGTAAGACACAAATCCTTATCCGTTTGAATATTTCAAAAGAAAAATTACTTGTATTTGTCAAATTTTGGACACATGGCATTTTCCCATAAGTTAGAATTCTTGACAACTAACACGTGAGAGACAGTTGCTTTGAGTTACAACTTTATTGAATTATTCAGTATATGCAGCTATACCCAAAAAACGAATTATTCAGTATATGCAGCTATACCCAAAAAACGTGCACACGCGCTGTCAAGATAACACCACGTCTATGGGATTAATTAACCCGCCTAATTACCAAATATAAACATAACATAGCAATTACCCTATTTTTTTTTTTAACACAAAAGTAACGAGAACTGCCATTTTTCTAGGTAAAAAATAGTAGAATTTCATATATGGGGGCCATTCCTTCTCACACTATATTCTTCCTTCTCACACTATATTCTTCAAGCACTTGGGATTTGCATCAACATCTGTTAAACAGGAGAGCTTAAAAGCAGATGATATAAAAGATCAAATTTCAGAGCAGAAGACCAAGTCCAAATGATAGATTATAAACTCGATACAGCTGCTGCAACACTCCCTTCTTCCAGCCCTTTTACAGATACAGAAACAGCAGATTATAGGAATACAACATTGAGGAAAAAAGAGAAACAAACAGATAAAAAGAAGGGGTAAAAGAATCATCCCTTCAGATAAAAAAGCAAAACAAAAGACTCCAACCCCCCACCGAAAAGAAAGAAAATTGTTAGGAGCTACCTACTATGAAAACCAACCCATCTAACGGTACTAAGCTAAAGGTAAAATGTCGTACAATAACAGAGATTGAAATGACTAGATATTCAAAGATTCTGAGGATCTACCCTTGCCAACAAAGGCAAGCTGAGGTGGGCTTTCCGTACCTCTACATTTTATTCTCTTTGAAGCAAGGAGCAATGTGGAGATCAAGTCTTGTAAAATTAACCAGCATAAAGTACTTCCGACTACCAAAACTTCTGACCAACTACAAGAACCACACCATGGAGGAAAGAAAATCTAGCAACCATTTGCATCCCCATTTGCAAGAGGCCTCTTTTCTGACTCTAAAACTGGTTTAGCAACCTTGGGGGAATCTCGAGCTCCTTCAACTGAACCATTCTCTTTGGCCAATTTCAGTTCTCCATTAACCTGAACAGTGGCTGCTGGTTCCTTGAGAAGGTTCGAGACAACCTCCAAAGATTTCTGCAACCTCAAATTTCCATTTGCTCCTCGCCTCACTTTCTCATCAGCGGCAGCGGCAGCGGAACCAGCAAACTTCCCATCCCAAACCTGCTCTAGAAAAACAAAATGACTAATTGAGTTAACTCTTTAAGGAATGGTGTAAAAGATTCCATCCAAGATGAATATAGATCATTCGATGTACATCCTAATAAAATAATTATTATTCATTTCATCCTGCGGAAGCCAATGTTATCAAATGGCCTAGGTGAGGCTAGGCGATAGACCTGCCCATCACCTAGGCGACAATTTTTTTTTAAAAGAGCCTATAGTAAGAAAATGATATATATTGCATTTATAAAAGTAGAATATGCCAATAATTTTAAACAGAAATTAACATAACATGAATTCTACTAGTATAACCTAACTCGATAAGCAATCATATAATAAATTTACTAAGGGCATTCCGGATTCTGATAGAATCTGATTCTAGAATCTCACAACATAAGTTTGGGTCGGATTTTAGGGGCGGATTCGAGAATCTGATGTTAGAATCTCATCCAAAATCAGAATCCCTCTCCATAGAAGCCCAAAAAGGTGAATAGGGTCCCAAATAACAAGAGATATGTCAAAAGCAGTTTAGATTACGCCTATTACTTATGCTCGAATGACCCTTCTCATAATGAGAATATGGCCTAAGTGGTTAGGCACACAGCCTAGGCGACCCTCGCCTGAATCTTAGAAAACCACCTGGATGCCAAGCGCCTGGTTTAAACATTTGCACTTAAAGGAATCCTATTGAAACACGGCAAGTTTGTGCCTAGGCGACCCTCGCCTGAACCTTTAGAAAACCACCTGGATGCCAAGCGCCTGGTTTAAACATTTGCAATTAAAGGAATCCTATTGAAACATGGCAAGTTCAAAAATTTCTTGAACTCACCACCTAAATGTGTATGGATGTGGGTACCATGACTCTGGAAATTGGGTGCACAAACAACAAGATAGTAGGGCAACGTTTATGGCCAATCAGTTGGTGAGTTCAAGAATCTTCTTGAACTTGCGGTAAGCATTTCCCTTAATTATTTTGTCGTTCTTTACTAACTAATTACATAGTCAAAGGGGCAGAAAACCATAGAGTTTGTGAGTAAGATGTAAGAAATATCTTGCCTGCTTCTGAAACTGCTGCTGCTTAGCCTTTTTTTCCTGCATAGTCTTCTGCCGGGCATCATAAAACCCAAAATCATTCAGGATGCATGTCTTGCTGGAATGGTCCTTCAATATCTTCAGCATTTGAAACCCTTCCTCAAACTTGACCTGCATCAGAGAGCAATTCTTCACAGTTCAATAAATAAGTAAAAATTTCATTAGACTATGCAGTTTGGAGATAAGCACACCTCCTGAGTATCTCTACTGTTCGTGACAGGCTTGTTCTCATTAGTTTCAAGGGTAATGTGTTTCAACAAACTGTTGGGTACATCCTTCACAATATGCCACTTCACAGGGAAACAACCATTCCACTTGTCTTGTTGCCAGTACTCCACACTCTTGTTAAAATCAACTGGGCCAACCATCTCCGCAAGACCAACAAACTGCCCACTAGTGTTAACCTAAAAAAGAATACAATAAAGACAGGTAAAAAAAACCGACAGCCTTAGAAATAACAAACTAAAAATATGCAAAATATATGTATCTGTACACGCACAGAGAAAAATAGGAACATAGGGCAGCCACCAGACTTCTCCTGAGCCTCCTGGTATCCAGCATCCAGTTTTTTGTTACCATTTGGTGTACTGGACCACACGTTATACTTAATGCTTTTATGGACATCGTCTTCACTGTACGACTTAATAATGAAAAACTTAGCATCAGAGTAATTCTCAGGAAAATCTGCCCGGTTGTACTGCTGCCTGTCTGGAAATACATTAGATTTATCTTTATCATGATTATCCCCTTTCGATGTGAGGTTCTGCCCTTTGACAGCTAATGTGATAGGTGTAAATCCCATTTGATTCTTAAATCCCTTGGCTCGTGGTCCTCTGGTTAGCTCATTCAAACCATCAACGTTCTCATTACCGTAGCCAAAGAAACCATTACCTCTGCCCCTGGGTTTGTACTTGATATCACCGACCGACCACACACGTGAATTTATCCTGGAATCATAGCCATTAGAACCAAAACCTGTCGCAGTTCGAGCAGCATTTCCACATTGCCCATACATCCTATTCATGAATCCAGGGGCTGGTCCAACGCCGGAAGTTGGTCTAGGATGGTGCAGGCCCTGAATCACA
Source organism: Pachysandra terminalis (assembly GCA_031762675.1). Classification (NCBI taxonomy): domain Eukaryota; kingdom Viridiplantae; phylum Streptophyta; class Magnoliopsida; order Buxales; family Buxaceae; genus Pachysandra; species Pachysandra terminalis. Next base: position 473,193 of record JAUPMG010000013.1, read on the forward strand.
TCCATAAACCCAATTCGCGATGTAAACATCAAAAACATTTACAAACATCAAATTATTTTAGAAACACAAATTTAAATACTATGAATTAGTCATCATGCTCTTAAAATTATAGTAGAAAAAAGAGAAACCAGACTCCAATAAGAACTTAACTTTTGCATACCATGAGATGTGGTAGGGGGCGAAGATTCTGATTCCTTCCAGGTGGAAGGTTGTTGATATTTGAGATAGTAGAAGAGACTGAGGTGCTCGCTGTAGGTCTGGGCTGCCCATCAGAAAAAAAAGGGCCATCCAACCATGGAAGGGGTGATCTCATCTTATCAAACCCAAACCTCGGATCCTGATAACCAGATGGTGGAATGACACCTGGCAAGACACCCCTTCCATACGAACCATTTGATTTCAAAGATGACTGTTGGTAGCTAGGTCTTACAGGTGCTGACCCGTTATTTCCATTGACAATCCCACCATTTGCAATGATATTAGCACTTCCATTAGAAGGTTCTACAGACAAAGGCGCTTGGTCAGGAGCAACAGACGTGGAAACCTTACCCTGTGTATTGTTTGTTTGGTTAGGATTGTACAGTCCACTAGTTGGAGTTGGTGGCTGGTAATAAGTTGTAGGATACTGATAGTGTTGAGGACAATACAGCTGACCATCATGTCCCATGGTGGGAACCTGTGAACCTGCCGGTGGATAGGCACCATAGGGTGCATAGCCATAACCATTGTGATACATGAGTGACCCATTATCCCCATAGATTCCCTGTAAATAGCAGTAAACCTATCAAAACCAATCTTGAGGTAATCGCTAAACTGCTTCATAAGATAAGCTCACAAAGACCCATCCATAACAACAAAGTACTTCAAAAACACAATCCAAAAATCATGAAATATGCAACAAAAAAAAGAACAAGAAATTCTATTAAGAATAAATAGCGTCATCGACATTGGCACACACGAACAAGCATAGGAACTTACAGGGGGCATCTCAACTCCCTCTGGATTTACATATCTAGTGTAGTCATCCCACTCATTCATATGCCCATCATAACCTGCAAACCAAAAATCCTTGGGTCAAAATAACATCAAACACATCAAATTTTGTACATCCAGCCATATAAATTGCATATTTCCATTTAACCAACCGAAACGTCTTAGCTATATGCTTCAAAACTTGAGAAACCAATTTCTAGCGGGAAAATTAATTTGAGAAATCTCTAAAAGCAACATTTCCAGATCCACTTACCTCCATAATAATAAGCAGAAGGATATCCATTTGGATGATAGCAAATGGAGGGATCCATAAAATCTTGAAGTAGAGGGGTAGTAGACCGCTCATACGACTGAATCTGACCGTTAGCCACTTCGCCAGATTTAACAGACTCATACTGAATGGAAGAAGCCTGTGTAAAAATAATAATAGCTTGGAAACTTCAATCCTTCACCACCATACCACTGAGGGGATACTTAATTCTTCTTTCAATAATAAAAGTGACTCAAACTATAGCTTACCTTCTTAGTGGGCTCGGGAATTTCAAGTGTCTGTGTCTGAGAATCTAGTGACAATTTTTGCAGTAAATCTGCAGCTTCTGTAACAGTAACAGTGAAGGAAAAAAAAACCATATTTCTGAAGATTGAACTCATAGCCCAATAAACTATAGAGCAAACAAAATTACAAATTCATAAGATAACATTTGAAACACAGTAGATTGAGATCCTTACAGTCCGGATCAGAAATATCACGAAAATGCACAATTCCTAGAATTAAAAACAGCCTTTTGAATCTCCATCCAATCATTCTTTCAAGAAAGAATTAGTAGTTTCATCTGTAACCCTAAACAATTCATCAACCAATATATACCTATCTCCAAAAAAAAATTCATCACAAAATCAAAATAATAATAATAATAATAATAATAATAATAATAATAACAACAAATACTCTCAAAACTGAATGAAATACAAAACCCACATGAAAAACCATCTTACTAACATATACCCAAACAGATAAATCCCACAAATAAAATATCAATTAAAGACAATAACAAAATTTATACGACACCACAGGCTCACAGCACTAAATCCAGAGAAAGTAATCCAAAACACCCAAAGCAGCATAGATCTACAATTAAATTAAACCCTAAGAAAACCCAAACAGTAAACGACCAAGTACAAGGGGGAAAATCAAGTTGCAAATGAAGAGGGGACACAGCAAACAGCATGACAGATCGAATCAGAGAAACCCCAGATCAAGAAAATCAGCAAGGATACGATCTGCAGGTGGAGCGACAGCCGCCATAGAAAAGATTTTCGGAAGAGAAGAGCTGTATTGGAGGGACCGACGAAATCAAACCTTGAAAATAGGAGTCTTTGAAGAGAGACAGAGAAGGAGGGGATGGGTTCAGTGGTCAGCCGCCAGGTGGGTTTGGGGGGCTGAGGGAGAGAGGGTTTTGATTATGGAATAGCCGTGTTTCAAATAGCACCCCGACTTCACTTCCAAAACCGGATATTTTTATTTTCCAATTTTTCCTTTTCTATGGCTCGCGAAAACCCTAATTCCGAAAGACTTTTTTTTTTTAATCCCTCACCGAATTATATTAAAAGGGTTTTGGGCTTTATTTTATTGGGCTTTTATGAGTGATACTTAAGGCCCTTGTTGGGTTGGATGAGCTCACTTCTCGTTGATAAACACGGTTTCAAGGATCGGCCAGGACCGGTCCGCTCCCAAGTCACGATACAATTATTGTATCAAGTGGCTTTGGATCGGCTTGGTCCAACCGATACCAATTCAGACCGATCCAAAGCTTTTTTTTTTTTTAATTTATAAAATGAAAGATCCAACATGTATCGGTTTGGACCGGTCCGTATCAGACCAGTCCCGACCGGTATCCCCGATGAGTATCAAGATCCCGAGACTTAAAACCCTGTTGGTAAATGGTGATTTGCTATAAACAAGGTGTGCTCAAGAAATTAGTCTCTAAGCTTATTTCCAACAGTATCGGATTGGTTTGCTTAAAGCTTTGTTCCCTTGCTTTTTAGTGAAAATCATTTTTAATGCCTACATATAATATGCCGAATTCGTGATGTTCGTAAATCTGTAACAAAAATGACATTACTGAACCTAAAACCTACGAGTCAAGCGAGCTCGTGACGAGTTCAGGCTCTTATTTCAATCGAGTCAAGCGAGCACGTGACGGTACAGCCCCAGACCGATTAGGCTTGCGCTAGCTTAAAAGCACTTGAGATGTGGATGATAGCAATTGCTATATTGACTGCTTCAGAACTACTATCTCACCTTTCTCACGCATTCTCAAGTACATATTTACGGCTTCAGAACTACCCATCTTACAAAAAAATTCCGTAAAAAGAAATGTTTTCCTCCTTTGCTTCGAAAGATCTTAATTCCAACAGTTCAAAATTGAACTAATTATCAACAGAAACAGGAAAATGATGGTCTGATTAAGTGGATATAAACACAACATAACAATTACTCTTTGGCTAAAGGAATGAGAACATCCATTTTTCTAGGTAAAAATAGTAGGATTTCAACCTAGATGATTAGAGCCTGTTGAACAGTAGATGATATATAAAAGATCAAATTTCAGAGCACAAGACTGAATCAGATGATGGATTTTGCAACACTCTTCTAGCCCTCATACAGAGATACAGAAGCAGACTACAGTTATGCAAGTTGGGCAAACAAACAGATAAAAAAAAAAAAAAAGAAGGGGCAAAAAGAATCATCCCTTCATATATAAAAGCAAAAGAAAGACCCCTAAAAATCCCAAACTCCCCAAAAAGAAAGAAAATTGTTAGGAGCTACCCACTATGAAAACTAACCCATCTATTGGTACTAATCCAAAAGTAAAATGTCCTATAATAACACAGAATAAAATGACTCAGAATTCAGAGATTCTGAAGATCTCGTCTTACCAACAAAGGCAAGCTGAGGTGGGCTTTCCGTACCTCTATATTTTATTCTCTTTGAAGCCAGGAGCAGTGCGGAGATCAATTCTTGTAAAATTGGTCAGCACAAAGTACTCTTAGATCGCCAAAACTTCTGACCAAACACAAGAACCCCACCATGGAGCAAAGAAAAGCTAGCAACAATTTGCATCCCCATTTGCAAGAAGCCTATTTTCTGACACTATAATTGGTTTAGCACCCTTTGGGGAATCTCGAGCTCCTTCGACTGAACCATTCTCTTTGTTGACCAATTTCAGTTCTCCATTAACCTGAACTGTGGCTGCTGCTGGTTCCTTGACAAGGTTCGGGACACCCTCCAAAGATTTCTGTAACCTCAAATTTCCATTTGCTCCTTCCTTCACTTTCTCATCAGCAGCAGACTTCCCATCCCAAACCTGTACTAAAAAAAAAAAAATAAGACAACTTGAGTTTAACTCTTGAGGCATAGCATAAAAGATCTCATCAAAAGACGAGTAATATACATTTTACTCTGTTTAAACATTTGCAATTAGAGTAGTGCCAGTGAAACACGGCATGTTCAAAAGAACCTTGAACTCCTACACTGAATTGGGCATGGCTGTGGGTAACACCACTGAAAATTAAGTTCACAAACATCAAGATAGTAGAGTAACGTACATGGCCAATCAGCTGGTGAGTTCAAGAATCTTCTTGAACTCGCTTGATTTGAACATTTGCAATTAGAGGAGTGCTAGTGAAACACGGCAAGTTCACAAGATTCTTGAACTCATATACCGAATTGGGTATGGTTGTGGGCAACACCGCTGTGAAAATTGGGTGCACAAACATCAAGATAGTAGGGCAATGTTCATGGTCAATCAGCTGGTGAGTTCAAGGATCCTCTTTAACTCGCCGTGTTTCATTAGCATTTTCCTAGCAATTATTTGTAGTTCTTTACTAATTATATATAGTGAAAGGGGCACACAAGTGGGTCAGAAGCCCATAGAGATCATGAGAAAAATGCAAGAAATATCTTGCCTGCTTCTGAAACTGCTGTTGTTTAGCCTTTTTTTCCTGCACGGCCTTCTGTCGGGCTTCGTAAAACACAAAATCATCCAGGATGCATGTCGCGCTGGAATGATCCTTGAATATCTTCAGCATTTGAAGCCCCTCCACAAGTTTGACCTGCATCAGAGAAGCAGTTTTTTACAGTTATGCTGTTATATATAAATAGGTAAAAAGTTCATTAGACTATGCAGTTTGAAGATAAGCACACCTCCTGAGTATCTCTACTGTTTGTGACAGGCTTGTTCTCATTGTTTTCAAGGGTAATGTGTTTCAACAAACTGTTGGGTACATCCTTCACAATATGCCACTTCACAGGGAAACAACCATTCCACTTGTCTTGTTGCCAGTACTCCACACTCTTGTTAAAATCAACTGGGCCAACCATCTCCGCAAGACCAACAAACTGCCCACTAGTGTTAACCTAAAAAAGAATACAATAAAGACTGGTAAAAACCTAGCTCAACCTGGGAAATAATAAACTCAAAATATGTAAAATGGATGTATCTGGAAACGCACAGAGAAGAATAGGAACACAGGGCAGCCAACAGACTTCTCCTGAGCCTCCTTGAATCCAGCATCCAGTTTTTTGTTCCCATTTGGTGTACTGGCCCACACATTATACTTGATGCTTTTATGGACATCATCTTCACTGTATGACTTGATAATGAAAAACTTAGCATCCGAGTGATTCTCAGAAAAATCTACTCGGTTGTATTGCTGCCGGTCCGGAATTACACTGGAATTATCTTTCTCATGATTATTATCCCCTTTTGATGCGAGGTTCTGTCCTTTGACAGCTAATGTGATAGGTGCAAATCCCATTTGATTCTTAAATCCCTTGGCTCTTGGTCCTTTGTTTAGCTCATTCAAACCATCAACGTTCTCATTACCGTAGCCAAAGAAACCGTTACCTCTACCCCTGGGTTTGTACTTGTTATTACCGGCTGACCACCCACGTGCATTTGTCCTGGAATCATAACCATTAGATCCATAGCCTGTCCCGGTTCGAGCAGCATTTCCACATTGCCCATACATCCTGGTCGAATACATCCTATTCATGAATCCAGGGGCTGGTCCAACACCGTATGTTGGTCCAGGATGATGCAGGCCCTGAATCACATCCATAAACACAATTATCAATGTAAACATCAAAAACAATTATAAACAAAATATTATTTGGAGACATATTTGGATACTATGAATCACTCATTACGCTCATAACAATTATAAACTTAACTTTTACATACCATGAGATGTGGTAAGGGGCGAAGATTCTGATTCCTTCCAGGTGGAAGATTGTTGATATTTGAGATAGTCGAAGAAACTGAGGTGCTCGTTGCAGGTCTGGGCTGCCCATCAGAAAAAATTGGGCCATCCAACCATGGAATGGATGATGATCTCATCCTATCAAAGCCGAACCTCGGATCCTGATAACCAGATTGTGGAACGACACCTGGCAAGACACCCCTTCCATACGAACCATTTGATTTCAAAGATGACTTTTGGTAGCTAGGTCTTACAGGTGCCGACCCATTACTTCCATTGACAATCCCACCATTTGCAATGATATTAGCACTTCCATTAGCAGGTTCTACAGACAAAGGCACTTGGTCAGAACCAACAGATGTGGAAACCTCACCCTGTGTATTGGTTGTTTGGTTAGGATTGTACAGTCCACTAGTTGGAGTTGGTGGCTGGTAATAAGTTGTAGGATACTGGTAGTGTTGAGGACCATACAGCTGACCATCATGTCCCATGGTGGGAACCTGAGAACCTGCCGGTGGATAGGCGCCATAGGGTGCATAGCCGTAACCATTGTGATACATGAGTGACCCATTATCGCCATAGACTCCCTGTAAATAGCAGTAAACCTATCAAAACCAATCTTTAGGGAATGGCTAAACTGCTTCATAAAATAAGCTCACAAATCCCATCAATGACAACTAGGGCTGTCAACGAGCCAAGCTTGAGCTCTATAATTAGCCTCGCAAGCCAAACCTGAGCCCAAAAATAGCTCATTATCTTAACGAGCCTAAGCCAAGCTTGGATAGGCTCGGTTCGGTTAAAGCTCGGCTAGGTTTGTCTATGAGATTATATGTCAATATTCCTATATCTTATATTATGTATTAATACCAACACACATGTTAATATATTATATTATATATAATAATAATCATCAACTATAATATTAAAGGATTTGTACTAATCCAAGCTTTATTGAGAGCCAAGCCTTTTACAAGCCGGGCTTTCGCAACCCGAGTTCAAGCCCAAAATATTTTAATGATTCTGAGCCCAAAAATTTTTAGTGAGCTTGAACCAAGTCTTAGCCTTGCTCAAGGTTTACGAGCTCGAGCCGAGCTGGGCAAAGCTCGGCTCGTTCACAGCCCTAATAACAACATAGAGCTTCAAAAACAGAATCCAAAAAACATGATATATGCAAAAATAACAATAAATTCTACTAAGAATAGATACCCTCATTGACATTGACACACATGACCAAGCATATGAACTTACAGGAGGCATCTCAACTCCATCTGGATTTACATATCTAGTGTAGTCATCCCACTCATTCACAGGCCCATCATAACCTGCAAACCAAAAATTCATGGGCCAAAATAACACAAAACACATCAGGCTTTGTATATCCAGCCATATAAATTGCATATTTATATTAACCAACTGAAACATCTTATCTTTATGATTTAAAAACTTGAGGAAGTTTTAACTATCATGCCAATTGACACTACGTTCTAGTGAGAACATTAATTCGAGAAATCTCTAAAAGCAACATTCCCAGATACACTTACCTCCATAATAATAGGCAGAAGGATATCCATTTGGAAAATAGCACATGGAGGGATCCATAAAATCCTGAAGTAGAGGTGTAGTAGACCGCTCAAACGACTGAATCTGACCGTTAGCCACTTCGCCAGATTTAACAGGCTCGAACTGAATGGAAGAAGGCTGCAACAAAATATTAATAATAATAGCAGCAAGCACTTGGAAATTTGAATCCTTCATCACCATATCAATGAGGTGATACTTCATTCCTCTTTCAATAATAAAAGTGACTCAAACTCCAACTTACCTTCTTAGTGGGCTCAGGAATTTCAAGTTTCTCTGTCTGAGAATCTAATGACAATTTTTGCAGCAAATCTGCAGCTTCTGTAACAGTAACAGTGAAGGAAACGAACCATACTTCTAAAGATTCAAGTCATAAACTATGTATACTGCTCATAAATTACCATATAATGAGAATTCAACAAACTATAGAGCAAACAAAATTATAAATTCATAATCAAACATTGGAAACACGGAGGATGGAGATCCTTACAGTCGAAATATCATGAAATGCGCAATTCCTTCAAGTAAAACAGCCTTTCAAGGAGTTATTAGTTCCATTTGAATCCTTAAACAATCATCAACCAATATATATATATACATCTAAAAAAATTCATAATAAACTAAAATCTCACGCTCAAAACTGAATGAAATACAAAACCCACAAGAAAAACCCCATCTTAACATACAAAAACACATCCCAAAAAGATTAAATCACACAAATAAAATATCAATAAAAGACAATAACAAACCCAATACGATATGAAAGTCTCAGCACTAAAATCATAAGATAGTAATCCAAAACACCCAAAACAACATATACTTTTCGCTGATCTACAATTAAATTAAACCCTAACAAAAACCCAAAAGAGTAAACGATAGATACAGCAAACAATAGGACAGATCTAATCAGAGAATCACAGATCAAGAAAAATCAGTAAGGATACGATCTGCAGGTTGAGCGACAGCCGCCATGGATTAGATTTTCGGAGGAGCCGAAGAAATAAAACCCTAATCCCAACCTTCAAAATAGGAGTTTTTCAAAAGGGGTTTGGAGGCTGAGGTAGAGAAAGGATTTTGATTATGGAATAGCCTTGTTTCAAATACCACCGCCACTCCGCCTCCAAAATAGGATATTTTTTTTCAATTTTTTTCAATATGACTTGTGAAAACCCTAATTCCAAAAGACTTGTTATATCCCTCACCCCTCACATGTTTTGGGCTTTTAAGTCCAACTAGATTGGGCTTTAGGTGGTTTTTTGGAAGTCCCTTTTGAGCTTTTTCATAGTAATGGGCTCTGGCCTTTGTCTCATTTCTCGTATTTAAAAAGAGTAAATTACACTAATCTCTAGATCCAAGAGAGAAGGATTGTGAAGTCCTACAGATAGACGGAGCAAACCTTAGTGGTATGTCAGTCCCTTTTGAGCTTTTACATTGTAATGGGCTCTGTCATTTGCCTCATTTCTCGTATTTAAAAAGAGTTATTTCTCGTATTTAAAAAGAGTTAATTACACTAATCTCTAGATCCAAGAGGGAAGGACTTGGGAAGTCCTACAGATAGACAGAGTGACCCTCAGTGGTATGTCAGTCTTTTTTTTCTAGGTAGAACCTAAGTCACCAGAATGTTGAACGGGAGCAAGAGCGAGAGTGCCAAAATTGAAAATAACTCATATTATGTTGTATATACAAAATATACAAACTGTACTTGTTGTACAAAGATATAATTCAAAATGGATATCTATCAATTTAATTTAACCTTTTTTTTAAGAATAAAATTAACATATTTATTTTGTATTTTCATAAAAATCTCAAAAAATAACAAAAATATCTTCTTCGTTTTTTTTTTTTTGGAAATCCCAACCTCCAAACATTTTAAAAACATCTCAAATTAAACATTTATTATGCATTTACTCCAATCTATGGATTAAATCTTAAAATCCACGGACTGATGACATTCTCGTACGTAAATTTTTTTGGCTCAGGCTAGGCTCTCATGAGCCGAGCTTGATCTCAATATTTAGGCTCGCGGGCCGAACCTGAGCCAAAAAGAGGCTCATTAGTTTAACGAGCTTGAGCCAAACTTAGTAGGCTCGGCTCAGTTAAAGCTCGGCTCGATCTTATATATGATATATAAACCTATGTATCATAGGTATCATATATATATATATATATATATATATATATATATATATATATAAATAAAAAAATATAAATTTTGTGTCTTGTTAAACTAGGATTTAGTAAATAGTTAAATGGTTAAGTTAAAACTTGAAAAACCCTAATTAATTGACTTTTGTCCTTTCACGAGCCGAATCGATCTTTTCCCTTTTTGTGAGATGAGCTTGAGCCTTGAAAAAACTAGCGAGCCTAAGCCGAGCTTGAGCTCTGAAATTGTTATTGAGCCCGAACCGAACCCGAGCCTTGTCAAGATTTTACGGGCCCGAGCCGAGCTGGGCAAAGCTCGGTCCGTTTACATCCCTACCAGAACATCACCTAGGGGTGATGGATTGTATGATTTAGGGTAGAATCATATATAGGTTGGGATCGATGTGCAGGGGACGAAGCCCTCCACGGTACGATAAGGGTAAGAATTTTTCATTCTGTGGCATAGTGAAAAAAACTTCTTCTCACATGAACGTAGGTGCTATGCCAAACTACATTAATCCGTATGCATATTTTGAACTTTTATTTTCTGTTTTTTCACGATTATTACTTATTTTAACGAACAACATGAAATCTGCAAGGGATTTTGTTGGATTTTTGAGATGGGTCGACCCGATTGCCCCAACCCATTTGGCTCGACCCGTGGTCCCACTTAAAGGGACATCCATATTTGATTAAGAAGTGTGGATGAGGATAACTCTTTCCTAATGAGATTAGGAGATAGAGTCCTAGATGGAGTTGAGTTGAGTCTTTTATAAGTAGAAGACTCATCCTCCCTATCCCTAAGATTTACTATTCACGTTTTTGGGAATCCACCCCAAGAGAACTCTCTCTTCTCTTAATCCCTTCTTCCTACAGAGATATGGATTTGCTATTAAGGTTCCATACAAAGCCCTAGGTCGATTGAGTGTGGAACCAGTGTGTGTGGTTCTAGTAATCACATATACCGACGTGG
>JAUPMG010000013.1:489378-503840 GCA_031762675.1 Pachysandra terminalis
CTTTTTTTTATGGGTATCAACAACCATGGCCCAAAACTGAAGAATCAATTAGGAAGACTCTCAGGTCTCAATGTAAATTTTTTTCTCCCTTTCTCCCCTTTTTTAGCATTTTATATATATATAAATATAGTTTTGAATGAAAATTATAGCTCTTCTTGTTTGATTTTTTTTTCTTCTTTTTTCTTCAAGGGAAGTTTTATTGCCAAAACTATTTTTTTGACTACACTTTTCATTTTTCAAGTGAGATTTATTTGAAATGTGGAAGCAGCAAAAAAAGTGTTTGGTAATAACTGCAGTCCTTTTTCTTAGGGTTATTTTTCTTTTTGATTTTTTATTATATATATATTTTGACTTTTTTCGTCCAAAAGATGAGATAAGCTGCATGCATGTGATTTTTACTGTGCTTTCAATGATTCTCATGGAAATGGAAAACAGTTTTTAGATTCTTGTTCTTTATATCAATAAAATGATCAAAATATCCTCTTATTTCTATTAATAATCTCAATGACCTTTTTAAGAATCCCAAAACTAAAAACATATTAAAAAAAAAAGAAAAAGTAAAAGAACTAATTTAGCAATCATGTAGTTTTCAACATCAACAAAAATTCAAACAAAAACACCACTTAGATATAAAAAAAAAAAATAAAAAAAAAACTAATTGTTTTAATTTGATAAAGGCGAGTCTTGATCCCAGGACATAGAAAGTCTTGACCACTATCTCTAAGTGGTGTTTTTGTTTGAATTTTTGTTGATGTTGAAAATTACATAATAGTGGTCAAGACTTTAGATGTCCTGGGATCAAGTCGCGCCTTTATCAAATTAAAACAATTAGTTACTCGCGGAACTCATCAATTGGAACTTTAAAGTGCTTATGGGTCATCAGTCTTGGCATTAGATGTCTCTATGATGCAGTTGGCACTAACACGTGATGTATATCTGTATATGTTAGTGGATACATAGCATGTACGAGCACGCGTTGCAGTTGATGCTACATTCATCTTACTCCAAACGATAAAAAAACCTAATTTACCTATTGGTGACTCTTGTTTTGAATGTTTTTTTCCCTCTTTTCAGCTTGGTGGGATTGTCAAATGTTAAAGAGGTTTTCACTGAAAAGAGAGAAAGAATAGATTCTAATTCTATAGATACTTTGTGAAATGGAGGGTATTTCTTCAAAAGAAAAAAAAAATGAAATTCTCCATAAGAAACAAAAGTTATTTATTTATTTTTTTAATTTCTTGCAAGAATAATATGTCTCTTTTCCAAGATTGCTTGACATAAGGGCAAATCCATTCCATCCCTGGCAGAAGAAAGTGTTCTAAAAAGTTTCAAAATTTGAACTTTTGAAATTTGAATTATAAATAGACAGGCTGACAGTGTCTCTGATTAGGTGGTTGTACACATGTAATATGTGCCCTTATAGAGAGAGAAGGAAAAAAAAAAACAAAAATTCCCCCCACCCAAGAGAGAGAGAGGAATACATCTTGTCCATTCATATCCTTTTGAAATAGAGAGAGAGAGAAGAGAAAAAAAAACCAAAAATCCCCCTTACCCAATAAAGAGATAGAGAGAGGAATGCAATCCTTGTCCCTTCATTTTGCATAATAGATAAGAGAGAATTAAATAAATAGGTTGCCGACACACAAAGTGGTTTAATCAGCAAGGATTAGGTGATCTTAACCATCTGATTAGTATACTTTTAGTCAATCGGCAGATCGATTTGCCGATCGAAGATCTCAATGGTTTGGTTCGAACCTTGATCATAAAACCGATGCGAAAGGTGAAAAGCAGGTGTGAACTGGATGAAAACCGGGTCAAACCGGTCTTTGTAGGTATAATTTTGGATTTAACATCAATAAACAAAATTTAAATTCTTTCCCACTAATTGATATTGAAAATGGAGGTAAAGATCAGTCAAAGATTACATTATTAATTAATAAATAAATTAAGTGGTATAAAGAAAGTAAATTATGTTAGATAGATTTATTTTATGGCATCACATCCATGTCCCATGAGAGGTAAGGAAAAGGACTTTTGTTTGTGTTGGTGGGGTTTGAGGGATGCATGATTGAAGCTCTCTTTTATGTATATGTGTGTGTGTGTCAATTGTCTTTGTCTGCCTCATGACAAGGGGCTTCACTTAAACTGTGTGTGTCATGGTTTAAAGGACCGGTCGGTCCAGTCTGTATCGGTCGGTCCGTATTAGGATTAAACAGGATTGATCTGGTCCAGAGCCACGGTACAATAATTGTGTCGTGAGGTTCTGTATCGAAGCGGTACAATTGGTACCGATCTGGATTAGACGGTACAATCAGTCTGGTATTTTTTTTTTATTTTTTTATTTTAAATTTATGAATTAGATGGTCCATTTTGGTGCCGATCTGGATCGGTCCAATACCGATCGATCCTAATCGATACTATCGGTTCTATAATCAGTACTGCCAGTTCGATGACCAATACCGCTAGTCCAATTTATTTTTATTTATTATTATTTTTTTAAAAATTTAATCAGGTAATCTACTTTTTGTATTGAACCGGGATCGGTCTGGACTGGTGCGGTCCCCGGTCCAAAGACTTTAAACCTTGGTATGAGTGGGAATTGTTTTTGTGTGCCTCATGAGAAGAGGCTCCACCAAAGTTTCAAGTGGATCTTACTTTCAAACCAAACAAATTTGGAGGGAGGTTAAAAGATATTAACTGATCCCCATTCATTGATTAAGCAAGTGGAGAGAAAGAAGATGTTCATGACTGGGTAGGAAAAAATTTGTTTCTTTTCTTGATTAATTTTATGTTTTTTTCAGTTAAAAGAGGGTATGAATTCTAAGGCTGAATTTCGTCCGGCTTGTGCTTATGGATAAGCACCCATTGGATAAGTTACTCAATGGGAGCACTTATCCACAGCAACAATAAAGTGCTTATTTGAAGAAAATAGCCTTCGGTAAATACGTTTATTTAATTGCTTATAAAAGTTTAGGGGTAAAATAGGTATGATAAAAATATTATTCAAGTTTAGAAACAACGTTTATTTAAGTGCTTATAAAAGTTTAGGGATAAAATGGGTATTTAAAAAATATTACTAAAGTTGTGAAATATCTTAACGCATAAGAGCTTGGTAGAAGTTACGTTCAGCACTTTCTCCTCATAGGTAGCCTTCCTCTACTGCTTATGAGTAATAAGCGCTACCCAACATATATTTAATTTTAAAAAGTGCTTATATAAGGTATAAGCTGCAATAAGTAATTATAAAAGCTGGGCCAAACGCAGCCTTATCAGCATTTCCTACAAAATGGGCTAATGACCATTGTTAGCAAAACGTGAAACGTCAAAAAAGGGAACGGGAAAAATACGTGTTTAATACGTATCTTGTTCAAAAACACGGGTTCAAAAAAACGTCAATATATATATATAAGTATTAATAATTAAATAATAATTTATTTTTTTGTTGGAACTTGTTATAAAACCCTTTAACACAAAAATAAAGTTGTTGGCTAGCACGCATTTGTCATTGGAACTTCTAACAGACAACTTTTTTTTTTTTTTTATCAACTTTAAACACTGACTTTTTTAAACGCGTTTTTTTGATTTTTTTCAAAAAAACGTAAAAAAAATGCGTTTTAAACGTTATCACAAAAAAATGCATTTTTTGCTTATTTAAACGAAGTTTTAAACGTTTAGGCAATTAAACACGTTTTAAACGGCGTTTTGCTAACAATACTAATGACAGGCTTTGTTTCAGGAAATGCAGCTGGAAACAATATTAGGCCCCAAGAACAAGGGTATACAACAGGTCGGGCCGCCCGTGTACCGTCACAATGCAACACGATCCCAATTTACACGAGCTGGGCCGTACTAGCCGGGGCATGGCTTTACAGGCCCGAACTGTGCTGGGACTGCCATGGCCTACAACACGGCACGGCCCAATGCCAAGAAAGACAAGTTGTCACAGGGTAAAGCATGAGCCCAGCACGGCACTAGGACTATAAACGTGTCGAGTCGAACCGCCTTTGCCTAGCGCTCGGCTGAGGCTCGCAAACCTTGAGGAAGGCACACTCACTCAGAGTCGTTAAAATAAAATTGGGCCGATTCGAACTCAGTCCAAACTAAACAAATCAAATTTCGGATTGAATTCGGGCTGAATAGGATTAACTTTAGTTCAGTCCAGACTGGGTTCAAGTAAACTGACTTTAATTTGGGCTGAGTCCAAACTATTTGAAACCCGATCCAGCAGGGTAAAATACCCAGTTCGTACTTTCTATCTGTACTATGTTTACTGTTTAGGCCCAATACTATTCAGTTCGGTCTGAGCTGGGTTGTTTGGACTGGGTCCCAGACTCCCAGCTCAATTTCGAGATGGGCCTGGACCCAGTTCTTTAAAGATTGGCCCAGATCCATCTGACCAGATGTACGTATCCGGTATCGTATAGTGTGGCATAGTAGAAGGCTAGAACCTTCTAGATTGTTTTATGCATGCCAAAATAAATCCAACGGTCCAGATTGCTTCGAACCTTCAGGAGCAAAAATGACCCTTTTTTATTTTTATAAAACTATTATAATCTGCTTTCTCTCTCTCAGTCGCCGGAGTTCCTCTTGAGTTGTTCTACACTTCTTAGCCTTATCCTCCCAAAACCTCATCTTTTCCAAGTAAGTTCTTCTGATTTACGTTGTTATTTTGTTTTTCTTTTTTCATTCCTGATTCTGAAGCGTCATTTCTAATTTCTGATTGTTTTGTTCTACTTGACGCTCAAAGAGAGTGAGAAACGATCGAGATCAGCACTGAAGTGCACATTGTAAAGATTCAGAACAAGGTGACATTCTCTGAAGTAGTAGTTTTTTTTGAGGATTGGAATGGTGATTTGAGTAGCTTAAGCTGGTTTAATACTGCATCTACAGAAAATTTTGCTAGATTGATACTGTTTGCTTTGTTAAATTTCGCTTAGATTGTTTAGCTTTGGTTGCTTATTGAAACTATGGACAATTATCATGGATTCAAGCTTGTTGCTTTTTCTTGATGTGTATGGTCCAATTTTCTTGTTTGGTTTGTTTGAATTTAGCTAGACTATTTAGTTTTGGTTACTTACTGAAACTATTAGCAAATTCATAGGTTCAAGCTTGTTTCTTTTTCTTTCTGTGTAATTTATAGTAGCTATTCAATCTGTGAACCTGATTCTTAATGGGTATGGACCAGTTAAGGAGTTATAATTTAGCTTCTGCTGCATCTGTAGCATAGCTGCGATGGAGTGAGGTTCATGGAAATGGAATAATGAATTCAATGTTTTTGAGTTTTTCTTTATGTGGTACTTGTTCTTTAATTGGTCTGTTGTTTTGTTCTATACTCCAATTAATAAAGTGATTCAGCGGTATAATTACATCCCTGTAAAGAAAAATATATTCAGATTTCATTATCAAATGCTAGGTGTGAAGAATTGTTTGGTCTTGTGAGCTGATTAAACTACCGTTTATGCACATGAGTAATGTGCATACATAGCAGTATGAACCTGTTGAATTCTCTCTCTCTCTCTCTCTCTCTCTGCACACACACACACACACACACACACACACACACATATTGTATTTCACTGTTTGTTCATCTATGTTTCTATGTCTTGGTGTTTGTTATATGAGTTTTAATGTGAATGAGATTAACAAAAAATTCTTGGCTGCAATCAGGTTTCGACAACAAAATGGCATTGGCTTTGACCACCATGTCTTCTGTTGGCTCTTTGGCTGCGCCTAGTGGCTGTGTGATGGATAAGAAACTACTAAGTTCTTCAGACAAGTTATCTTCTTTTGCTTCTATTTCCTTGAGTTCACTTTGTGGAAGGAAACCGAACGTGACTCTACAGAGAAGACGTTCTCCCAAGATCATGGCAATGGCCAAGGATTTGTATTTCAATAAAGATGGGTCTGCAATTAAGAAGCTGCAAGTGTGTTTGTGAATGGGTTTTTGTTTCCTCATCCTGCATTGAAGTGTCAGTGTGCTTTTGTATCTCATACTAATTTTTCTATTTGCAATATCAGACTGGCGTAAACAAGCTTGCGGATCTAGTTGGGGTTACTCTTGGTCCAAAAGGAAGAAATGTTGTTCTAGAGAGCAAGTATGGCTCGCCAAAAATTGTTAATGATGGCGTGACTGTGGCCAAGGAGGTATAATTGCCATTAACATTTGCATATTTTACTTCTGTGTTATTTTTTTCCTGGTCAATTTGGGTACTTCTTTTCATCATCATTTTTCAAATTTTTTGGGTATGTCTTGTTTATCTTGGTTTCTGGATAACTGCAAGTCTTGTATTATGGCTTCAATCCCTCTGGGGAACTTTGTTTTTGTTTTTGTTTTTTTGTTTTTTTTTGGGTGGGGAGGGGGTGGGTAACATGGAACCACTGACCCCCCACCCACAAGGACCATATATCAGGTAAGCCCAGGACTCGAACCTGGGACCTCTAGTTCCTGAGCTGGAGAGCCTGCCAGTTGAGCTAACCCTCTCGGTATCTTTGTTACGGGATTGAAACATACTTCTTCACTATTAGTTTCTTGACATGGGTATGACAATATTAGAGTGGTATACGTTCCATTGAAGTTTCTTGTTGATACTTTGGTCATATCTCAGGTTGAGTTGGAAGATCCTGTTGAAAACATTGGTGCTAAGTTAGTGAGGCAGGCTGCTGCAAAGACAAATGATTTGGCTGGGGATGGGACAACAACTTCTGTTGTTCTTGCACAAGGTCTGATAGCTGAAGGTGTAAAGGTATGAATGCCATTCGTCTCTTGAAAATTTGATTTATTACTTAAGTGAAACTTGTATGTGCTTATGTCTTTCTCAAGCAATTGTGCAATGCGCTATCCATGACACTAATTTGTATGTAATTTTATTCAGGTGGTGGCAGCTGGTGCGAACCCTGTTCTAATCACACGAGGCATTGAAAAGACCTCAAAAGCTCTAGTGACCGAACTCAAGTTAATGTCAAAAGAGGTAATGTTGGATTGTAGAATATGATCTGTCTTGGCTTAGAGGCTGGATACTTGGATTTTGGCGTATTTGTGTTCCAAATGGATTTCTCATTTTGTATATGTAATTCCCAGCGAAATTTGACATTTCAATGTTACTTTTTGTGTGGTATGGTCTTGCAGGTTGAAGACAGTGAGCTAGCAGATGTGGCTGCTGTCAGTGCTGGAAACAACTATGAAGTAGGAAATATGATTGCTGAAGCCATGAGCAAAGTGGGAAGGAAAGGTGTGGTCACACTTGAAGAAGGAAAAAGTGCTGAGAACAGCCTATATGTTGTGGAAGGAATGCAATTCGATCGTGGTTATATCTCTCCTTACTTTGTGACGGACAGCGAGAAAATGGCTGTTGAATATGAAAACTGCAAGGTATGCGCTTTTATATTATATTTTTTGAGAGAATCTGGTTGTTTCATTGATATCTCAATTTTGTCTTTTTAATTTTACGTATTTGTTTTGTATGTGCAGCTACTTCTTGTTGACAAGAAGATAACAAATGCAAGGGATCTCATCAATGTTCTGGAAGATGCTATTAGGGGAGGGTACCCAATCCTAATAATTGCTGAAGACATTGAACAAGAAGCTCTTGCAACTCTTGTCGTGAACAAGCTCAGAGGGGCATTGAAGATTGCTGCACTTAAAGCTCCCGGCTTCGGAGAGCGCAAGAGTCAGTACCTTGATGACATCGCCATTCTGACTGGAGGTTAATATTTTACCCCGTATTCTCCTTTATTTATATTATTTATTTTTAAGGATACATCTAGGACGTAGGGATTAAATGCCCTTATGATTGTTTTTAAACGGTTGTCGATTCTCAGATCACACGCCAATTGCATCTGACAATCCAGCACTATGAATCAATTCAATGCACTTTGAATGAATTTAATTCCTGATTTGAAATTTTAATGCTTAATATTCATCCATTGGTGTACAGGAACTGTAATTAGAGACGAGGTAGGGCTGACTTTAGACAAAGCTGATAAGGAGGTCTTAGGCCATGCTGCCAAGGTAGTCCTTACTAAGGATGCAACTACCCTTGTTGGTGATGGAAGCACTCAGGAAGCAGTAAACAAGCGAGTTGCACAGATCAGAAACCTTATTGAGGTAATCCTCAATCACGTTTTGTCTATTTGTGTTATTGCTGCTAAACTCTCGTGACATTAAAAATGTACACATTTGGTCGCAAAGGCTGCAGAGCAGGATTATGAAAAGGAAAAGCTTAATGAAAGAATTGCAAAACTGTCAGGCGGTGTTGCTGTCATTCAGGTAGCTATTCGGTTGCTTAACTAAGTTTTTGATGGAATTAAGTTTCGAGGATTCTGTTTTTAGATGTTTCTGATGAATTTTGAAAGGTTGGAGCACAAACTGAGACTGAGCTCAAAGAGAAGAAACTGAGAGTAGAAGATGCCCTTAATGCTACAAAGGTATTTTGGATGAAATGCCAAGGGTTAATCAGTTTCATTATGATTTAACGCATAATTTTGTACTTGGCAAAAATTTTGATTGTGATAGTCAAATGCCAACATATCAAATAACCTTGCAATTTCAATGGGTTTCAGGCTGCTGTTGAGGAGGGTATTGTAGTTGGTGGTGGGTGTACCCTGTTGAGACTTGCATCCAAAGTTGACGCCATAAAAGAAACTCTTGATAATGATGAGGAAAAGGTGAGACGTACTTGAATTTCTGTTATTGGATGTAAGCCTGTGTGTGTGTGCGCGTGCGTTTTAGTGTGTACTAATGTGCTTTTGGGGCAAATGTGGCAGGTTGGTGCTGATATCGTTAAAAGGGCATTAAGTTATCCACTGAAGTTAATTGCCAAAAATGCTGGTGTTAATGGAAGTGTTGTCAGTGAGAAGGTACACCTAAATTATGGTGATATTTTAACCACCTTTTTTTTTTCCGTTTTCGTTGAATGAATGATTAACTGGTGTTCCATTTTTCCTTCAGGTGCTCTCAAGTGACAATCCAAAGTATGGTTACAATGCTGCAACTGGAAAGTATGAGGATTTGATGGCTGCTGGCATAATTGATCCTACAAAGGTGAGTTGCTCTATATCTTTTGGACACTGATGATTGCCCTTCAATATTCTTGCCCGTTAGTAGGGGTGCAAATCATTTCGGTTTGGTTCAGGTTGACATCAACCCAAGACCAAACCGACATTGGTGAAGGTGCTACTTTACCAAATAGAGAACCGAACTTTCCAATCCGAAAATCAGTTTAAATCGGTTCTAAACCCAAACCAACCCAACCCAACCCAAATTGCAGTTTCGGTTCAGTTTGGTCAATATAATGTTTTTTAGAATTAAATTATATACCATAAATCAGTTTAAATCGGTTTGGTTTAGAATTATATGTACTTTTGGTTCGGGTCGGTATAATTGAGGCTTCAACCCTTAATCAAGGCGATCTAATTTGGTTTTATAATTTCAAAACCAAAACCGAACAAATATCTAGAAGCCCAATCCAAACCGAACTGAAGTCGATTCAGTTTCGGGTTTAATCGAGCCAAGTTGCACCCCAACCTGTTAGTATTTGGATTTTAAATTTGCACGTATGGGGCTCCCTAAATTAGAACGTGATGTAGGACTAGAAACCTCTTTGACTTCGACCGCAGTTTATACGGTTGGCAAAATGTAGATCGGTTGGGGCCATTGGTGTTACCTGTAATAATCTTACAATGAAGTTGTGGAAAGTGAAGAAAAACTGATTTATTGATAAATTCTAAGGTGATTACAAAGAGACCCCATGGGGATTTAAATAGAAGAGTACATAAGATAAACATAGTAACTTGGTATTTAATCTAGAAACATTTTAAAAACTTACTAAATCTTATAAATCAAATCCCTTGTAAATGCCTTCATCTTCTCCTTGAATTCCTCGATCAAATCTCTTGCATCTCTTGACTTTGTTATCGCCTTTTTCTTTTCCTTGAGTTGATACAATCCATACTCCCATATATTTTCTCTATTAGAAAGCTCATTGGTTGTTTATCATCGGGTAGATGTACGGTGCTTGTTTAATCATTTTACAGGAAGTGGGGGGTTGCTTCATATTTTCATGCTGAGCCTTATAAAATTTCTAGATGTCAAACAAAAATGTGCAGTCTAATCTTGGAACTAACAAATTTTTGTGTTTCTTGCCATCAGGTGGTGAGATGCTGCTTGGAGCATGCAGCCTCAGTGGCAAAGACCTTCCTCATGTCGGATTGTGTGGTTGTTGAGATCAAAGAGCCTGAACCAGTAGCAGCAGCAGGAAACCCCATGGATAATTCAGGTTTTAGCTGTTAACTAAATGTGTCAAGAAGCTTCATTGTTCTCTCCCCTTTTTTGGTTCACCACATGAAATTAACTGTTTGATACTGTTTGCTTTTACCAGGATATGGTTTCTAAAATTACTGTGGCTAGATGAAGAGGAGTGGGATAAGAACCTCGTGACGACAACTACTAGCAATGGTGGTACTGGTATGGGTAGTCGCTTTATTTTTGTAAATTTTCGCTATTGTTGGAACAAGAAGACGTAAAACTCCGGCAAGCCTTAGTTTTTGCCGCGAGTTCGGCATGTATGGACTGCAAGCGATTGCAGTGATATTACCATTTGAGCATAGTTTGTGAGGTTTTTTTAAAGTTCTATTAGTGGCATTTCTAGGAGATTGACTGAAACAGAGATTAGTAACCCCAGCTAAAATATGTGCAATAGATTTTGTCACATGTAGTAAGAGTTAGCCAAATATTTTATCATTTTTGAAGTTTTGCATTAGATTTGGGAGTTTTTTTGCCACGTGGAAAATGTTTTTTTTAGGTGATTGACTGAGAGGATTAGTGACCCAGCTAAAACTTGTGCAATAGATTTTGTCACATGCAATAAGAGTTGGTCAAATATTTAATCATTTTTAAAGTATTGCATTTGATTTGGGAGAGACCCAGAGCCAATTGGTTACTTTCTTTCAATGTCATTAAAATAAATAAATAAATAAAGGCCCATTGGATTTGATTGAATCTTCCTAATGCTATTTCAAGAAAAAAAAATAGTTGTAATGAAATGGGCCTAATTAGGCTCATGTTAGGAAATTGTCATGAAAGCCTCTTGGGCCCTAGAGACCTTAGAAGGTATCCGGTCTATAAAAGTGAACACATAGATCACATATAAAGGTGATTGAAACCAGTTTATTGTTGCAGCACTACTATCTTTAGTGACATCGCCGCCGCCATCTTTGGTAATTGCACCACCACCATCTTTGATGATAGAACACCATCGCTTATAACATATTCATCATCACTATATTATTGTTGTCACCATCACTTTTAACAACGGTTCACCATCATTATCACCACCAATTTTGGTGGTTGATTCACCACCACCACTACTTTTGGTGGTGATATATCATTATTAACAATATGAATACGATGTATGACAGTGGTACTATTATCATACCATGACTGCTACTGCTATCATTTTCATTGGTAACATCACCGCCATCTCCAATATGATTGGTGGTGACACTGTAACTATTGGTGCTGATAAAACAACTATTACCTCCAATAACGACAACATCATCATCACCACCATTGCACCCTACAAATCATAATCACCATCAGAGCACTATTGAAGAGAAGACAAGATCTGATCCAACTTGCCAACCTAAACGCACCTATGAAGTATTTTAGAAGGTTTGGATTGATGAAAAGAGATGATGATATGTTACAAGTAATTTTCTGAATTTGAATCTATCACGCATTTTAGAAGGTTCGAATCTTCTGCGTTCGAACCTATCAGCCATTTTAGGAGGTTCGGATCGATAAAAACCGATGATAATAAGTTAAGTTACCAGTATTATTTTCATGTACCGAAAAGTCCAAATATAAAAGTACTGATTTTTCATTTTATTTTCTAACCTTTTCAATCAAACAGTTGTTTAATTGAAAAATTTTAATTTTTTAAAAAGAATATTACATTATAAAATATTTTAAATGTGAAAACATTTATGTCCAAACAAACTGAGCCTGAAGTCAGCATGTACGTGATAATCATGTTAGGAGCTTTAGGTCCACCATTCAATGGCTCCTGCTCAATAGTCTATACGTTCCATATTAGAATTATTTGATGCGATTGAAATGATATAAAGCGTCCGATCATCACCATCATGGTCACCATCAAACATAGACACACATAAGACCTACTTTATCATATCACACCAATGAGGAAAACACTCTTCACGGTCAATGAAAAAAGTCTAAAGATCGTATGGTTGTAACCGTATGATTAGATGACCGAAGAAATCTCCAAATCAAGAACCAATTGGTTGTGGGTCTGAGTCTGATTACTTTATTAGCCACGTGTCAATGGAACAATACTAAGACCTACTTGATCAAGATCACACCAATGAATGAAAACGCTCTTCATGATCAATAAATCTTTGATCAATTGGTTGTAACCAAATCAAGAACCAATTGGTTGTAGATCCGACTATTTTTAGCCACGTGTCAAGCAATACTAAAACAATACTAAGACCTACTTGATCAAGATCACACCAAATCACCAATGAATGAAAACACTCTTCAAGGTCAATAAAAGAAAAGTCTAAAGATCATATGGTTGTAACCTTATGATCAGATGATCAATGAAATCTCCAAATCAAGAATCAATTAGTTAAGGATCTGACTGCTTTTTAGCCACGTGTCAATGGATCAATACTAAGAACAACTAGGAAGTTACCCTGCTATTTAAAAGTGCATTGATTAAGCAGTACACAAGTTTTTAAGTTGGGAAAGAAAATCACTTGTTCAAAGGAAAAGATTGAATGTTCCTAAAAATCCTCCGCAACCGTAACTGTAAATCTCCTCTCCAATACTAACTCTTCTCCTTCCTTTCCATCCATATCCTATGTTGGACCAAATATTCTCTCTCTCTCTCTCTCTCTCTCTAGATCTCATTAGCGTAAGAGTTTGAGTGAAATAGTAATTCTGAGACTGCCTCTATTTTAGTCACAAGATAAGTAAATAGCAAGTCTTTACAATTCTTAAGATTCTTTCTTTTCTCTCTCTATAAAATACTAGTTTTACATTTATTTAGTGGTAATTAAAGGTTATTTTCCTATGGAGATGGTGAAACGGTAAGTGATTACTCTTTACTCTCTCTCTCTCTATACTCTCTTCTGATACTCTCGTACACATACATACATGACAACCATGCTTTACTTTTCATCAATATATGAAATTCCCATTTTGTCCATATACTTCTTTCCCTTCCTAAACATTCACATAAATACCCACCATGTTCCTCCTTTTATTTTCTTTCTGAACTCCCAAAACATGCTTTAATTGTGATATTTTTTTAGGTAATACCCATCATGTCCCTCTGCTCATTCTCTCTCTCTAAATATCTTTACATGTACATAGTCACATACATATTATTAGTAATCCATGCTTTAGATTTGATGATTTTGTGTAATACCCATTATGCCCCTCCATCTCTTTCTCTCTCTAAATATGTCCATTAATGTCAATTGTTGTATTATAGGTAACAACCATCATGTCCCTCTATCTCATTCTCTCTCTAAATACCTTTACATATACATAATCACATACTTATTAGTAATCAATGCTTTAGTTTCGATGATTTTTTGTAATACCCATTATGCCCCTCAACCTCTTTCTATCTAAACATGTCCATTAATGTCACATTGTTGTATTCTTTATCATGGATAAATTCTAAAATGTATTTCAATATAATAAAATTGTATTAAAAGATTGACCCCAGGTCCCCAACACTAAAAACCAAATACCAAACCAAAACCAAGAAAAAACAAAAAGGAAAAGAAGAGAAGAGAGAGAGGAGAAAGAATTAAAAGAATACCGATCAAAAAAAGAATTAAAAGAAACCATAACAATTTAGTTTTCATGATTTTGTGTAATACCCATTATGCCCCTTCACCTCTTTCTCTCTCTAACTATGTCCTATATCATGAATATATATTAAAATATATTTTATAATATTAATGGATTGACCCCAAACTAAAAACCATACCAAACCAAAACCAAGAAACAAAAAGGAAAAGAAAAGAAGAGAGAGGAGAGAGGAGAAAGGAATTAAAAGAAACCATGCATGGTATGGTATTTTGGAATGTTGTTTGTGTTGAGTGTGTTGTTTGGTCTAGGCAATGCTCTCTTTCTCTCCTCTCTCTCTCTCTTCCTTCTCTCTCTCTCCTTCTGTCCTTTGAAAACCTCCTCTCCTCCTTCACGCCGCTTGTCTTCCTGATTAACTTACCAACAACAACACGTTCACCCCCTTTGCATTTCTCCTAATTTACCAAAACACAAATCTCTCTCTCTCTCTCTATCTTTCTCACTCGCTTCCAAGGAGAAAACCAAGCGTTTTACCTTAACTGCGGCATCATCTTCTCTCTAATGCCGGCGCTTCTGTCACTGGTACGTCTTCATTGACGTGGGGTTCCTTTATTTCTTT
>JAUPMG010000013.1:505697-519252 GCA_031762675.1 Pachysandra terminalis
CTCATCCTTACGTGCAACCGCAGCAACTAAGCCAGTCCCACATCACATGGAGGCATATGGAGGAAGACCAATATTATAGGCTGCATCAACAATATCTCTACTTACAGCAGCTCAGAAACCTGCAACAATCCGAATCTCAGCATCTGATTCAAACAAGTGGGAATGCATCAATTAGGCCGACAACTAGAAACCAGAGGCAACCCCAACCATATTTAGAGATGCCCATTTCCTCTATTGAACAGCCGAATCGAGAACCTTTTTGGAACAATGCTGCGATAATGAGGGGGTTGAATCAATCCGATCTTGCGCTTACAGGCAGTGGTGGTCTTTGCAGTTCCTATACTCAGTGTGGGAGGGGAGAGAGCTGTCCGTTTGCACATGAACAGAAGCAGAATTCTGCGAGCGTTTTAGCCCGTTCTCCTGCGGTCTTTCCTTCCAAGGATTTTGATGCAATCCAAGTTTTAGACAAAGTGGGGAAACAGTATTTTCCGGAAAAGATTCTAACAAGGTCGCATGGTTTGAACTCGCTTAGAGATATCAACAAGCCTGGTTGCGTCGGAGGATACGACTCACTTAACCATTTGAACTCCAATGGGAGGGTGCTCTTGAACGGCCATTTCCATTCCAACCCCTCTATTCTAAATGCCGGGTTCTTACAACAAGATATTCTGACCTCAGGAGGTTCATCCCCTGATACTACGGATCTGAGACACAACTGTCTGAGGTTACAACCTCAGAAATATAATTCAGTGGATGAAGTCACTGGTAGAATTTTTCTCATGGCGAAGGACCAGCATGGTTGCCGTTTCTTGCAAAAGAAATTCACGGACGGTAGCGCAGAAGATGTTGAGAAGATTTTTGTAGAGATTATCGGTCACATTGTCGAGCTCATGACGGATCCTTTTGGGAATTACCTTGTCCAAAAGCTGCTCGAAGTGTGCAGTGAGGATCAGAGGATGCATATACTTCATGCAATCACTAGAAAAGCTGGGGATCTCGTCCGAATTTCTTGTGACATGCATGGGTCTGTATTTTTCTTCCTCATGGTGCGGCTTTTATTAATATATTGTAGTCTCCAATTAATTTTTTTTCCCCAAATGCAGTACACGTGCTGTTCAGAAGGTGATCGAAACTCTTAAGACTCCGGAGCAATTTTCCTTGGTTATTTCCTCTCTGAAACCTGGTATAGTGATTTTGATAAAAGACATGAATGGCAATCATGTTGCACAACGCTGCTTGCAGTACTTGTTGCCTGAATATAGTCAGGTAAGGGTATAATTATTATATCTACTACAA
The DNA here is from genome assembly GCA_031762675.1 of Pachysandra terminalis. Classification (NCBI taxonomy): domain Eukaryota; kingdom Viridiplantae; phylum Streptophyta; class Magnoliopsida; order Buxales; family Buxaceae; genus Pachysandra; species Pachysandra terminalis. The sequence goes on from JAUPMG010000013.1 coordinate 506,994, forward strand.
TTAAGTATTCGTATATGTGTGCATGTGTGCATATGTGATTGGTAGGTGCAGTGGAAATGTATAACTGGTAAATATCATTAAGGTGAGATGAGGCCTTAGTTAATTGGAAAACATCATCATGGTGAGAGGAAATCCTAGTTTCAGGGTGCAAGGCATTTTGTTATTTTTGTTTAATTTAGTTATGAATTTTGTCCTTTGATTTTGTGTCTTGTAGAACCTATTCTAGGATAAGATTCATGTTTTTTAGGGATATAATGATATATTCTTATCTCAAATTCCTCTGTGATTGAAACGTAGTTAACCGAAAACTTTTAGATCAAGTTTTTTTCTACCGTTATATTTTGATGTGTTGCAATCAAAAGCATGTATGTGTACTCACAAAGGATTTTCTTTTTGTTGCCAAGAGTTTATTCTTACAAATATACTTTTGAAGTCGCTTAGGATATCTAGTTTATGTTGATGAGCCTCAAGACGTAACTCTATACATTGGTAGTCACTTTACAGTTATGTTACATGGACTTGGGTATCGATCTTGGATGTGGTTATGTTTCTTAAGTTTCAAATTTTTGTGACCCCTGTATCTTAGGGTAAAGACTTGGTTAAGACGTTTCTCCCTTCAGGAATGGGTACTTGGACACGTCATTTGTTTATTTTATTTTTGATAAATGGTGAAATATATTAAAGAAGAAAGGGAAGAAGTACAACCTCCAGGTTTTAAGAACTGCTCTAAAAAGCCTGAAGAAAAGTAAAGGAAAAGCATTATTACATCATCGCATTCTACAAATAAGCCAATCTCCCAACAATACTAACCGAACTCTCCAAAAAACAAAACCCACCAAACTACTCCTGCATCATATCAAGTGATGGAACCCCCTCAAACATGACATGCCTCTCCATGCCCCTCCTAGCCAAAGTCTCAGCAACCTGATTAACTCCCCTAGACATGAGTCGGAATGAGATATTCCAACCCCTGTTCAAGGACCAAGCAGGCGAACCAAATGAATAAACCTCCATGCACACTGCTCATTTATTAGAAAGAGGAGATCAAGTACCTTGATGATCGTAGAGAGTGATGATCTTGTGGGCACATTGGGCTTGTACTTCTGAGATATTAAAAAGGTTTTCAATATTAGACCCGATTAGGGATTGCGGTTCTTTGATGTCTTTATCTCCATGGTAGTCCATCTTTTGGACCTTTCAGTTTGGATTCCCTTGGGAGGGGGGGTGATCAAACTGAATTTGATGGGTTCTTCTTTGTTAATCCAAGCCCTTTTACGCATCAGGGGAGTCTTTTGGGTGCTTATTCAGAGCCATTGGAGAGAAGGGAGGGGAGGAGGTGTCCATTAGAGCTGAGTTATTAGGCTTGCATCATATGGAGGCACCCTCTATTGTGGTCACCCATATGACAGTAGGGGGGACTTCACCATTTTGTGGGTGCATGAGCCCCCTCTTGTTTTCTTGGAAACTATCACACTTTGTTAGATGGACCAGTGGCTTGGCAGATATCTTAGCTATTGATGGGACGGGGAAGGTTTCTTTTGATTAGAGGTAGTGCAGTGGAGAATATGTTGCATGTGTTGAAGTTTCTGTTAGCTTGGTGGTCTTGTATTTTGTTTTTCCTTTTGATATATTCCCTTTTCTTTTTCTTGTTGCTTTATTGATGATTTCCGTACCTTTCTATTGTACATTCCCTATTGTTCTTTAACATTTCTTTATTGATGGCTTTCCTACCTTTCTATTGTAAGGGAAGGTAGACATTGAACATAGACATTCATCTTTTCCTAAGAATGTGGATGTTATTGTTGCAATACAACCTAATTGTTGGTTCATACTTGTTTTCACAACATGGTGGTTAGGGTTTCAAATGTCTTGTTAGGTGCATCTCTAATTTTGCCTAAACTCTTCAGTTGTCCTAAAGTTTTTGATTCAGATTGTATGCTGTAGTTTCTAATAATGGCACTTAGCTTAACATCCATCAAAGATACTCGTTCATTATGATTTATGAATGGAACTCTTTCTTCTATCTTGTTTGAAGCTTTTTGCATATGATGGAATACATATAAAATCAATCTTGTGTGTTGAGCAAGAAAAGAGATCTTGATATCATTAAGTACATGTGTAAGGGAGTTGCTAATAATGTTAGAGTAGATGATAAGAACCAATTAGTTTCTAGTAACAATAGGCTTATATCAAGGACTGGGTATAATCCCTTATCCTTTTGCATTGATTATGGATGAATTAAGTACTCATATTGGTCTCGTGGTTAGGACATTGGACTCTGTATCAAGTAATACGAATTTAATTCTCGTTAGAACTTGTTACTACAAATCTCGATCCAGCTAGTTGGGATAAGGAATTTTTTTATTTCTTGTTAGTCTATATTATTTATAGATGACATGGCTATGATGGACTGAACTAGAGAGAGGGTAAATGCAAAACTAGAACTAGGATGCATACCTTGCAATCAAAAGGTTCAAATTAAGTTGGGTTAGGATTGGGTTTATGTAATACAGCTTTAACACAAATGGCAATAGGGGTGAAGCAATGGTAAGAATTGAGAATCATGAGATTCTCGGAAGTAACTATTTTAGTTATCTTGGATCAATTAGCCATAAGGAGGAGGACATTGAGAAGATCAGCATAGGTAAGATTAGAGCTGGATGGCAGTGGAGAGTTGGTTCTAATTTGTTGTGTGATCAACATATTCCAATCTAGGGAAAGATTTAATTTAATTTTTTTTTGACGTGGAACCCCTGAACCCACTTAGTGGGGATAGGGTAACCCCTGGATACACGACCCCACCCACAAGGACCATATATCAGGTAAGCCCAAGGAGATAAATAAAAGAAAGCATGTTGAGATGGCTTGGACATGTAAAATGGAGACTTAGGGAGGCACCTATGAACAAAAAAATTGGGAGGGTGCAAGTTAAAGGATCTAGAAGAACTAAAGTAAGGATGGAAAGGACGTTATTGAAGTTTGTCAAAAATGATTTGAGAAACACATAATAGAATGGAAGATATAATGATTGGACAATATTTACATTGCCGATTCAACTAGTATGGATAAGGCATGTTGTTGATGTTGGCAACTTTCGTCACAACTGGGAGGTTTTGAATGTTTCCTTCCATTCTTTTATTATGGCGGTGCTGGTGCATGAACCCTTCTCCTCAAGCTGTCTAGCTTGCATGATCCTAAGTATTGTGTTGGCCAATAGGGACAAGTTTTATCTTTATTAAACAGATCTTCAAGGAAGTAAGCTTTTGGAACATGTTGTCACCTTCATATAAAAGATGGTGAATCAAGATACATTATGGAGTATCACATGAGATTTAGAAGGTCCAGGATTTTCTCAAAAGAAGGCAAGAGTTACTAAGAATATTGATATGCTTGAGCCATTCTAGTGAAGTTATTATATTTTGTTTCGGGTTCAAAGTGGTGTAAGGTGAGCTTCTTTACCAATCATTAGTTTTCTACATCACTTACATTTTCAGATTTTTTATTATGGAAGGTGGTTCCTGGACTAGTAAGAAAAAAGGTCAATTCTAGAAGGGAAGATGTCTTTCCTTTGTGGTCTTTTCCGGTAAAATTTTATTTTTAATTTTTTCTTTCTCCTTTTTATCTCTCTCTCTCTCTCTCTCTCTCTCTCTCTCTCTCTCTCTCTCTCTCTCTCTCAGTTTTTTTTAATAAAAGAAATCCACCAAGTGGAGTTGAGGGATTAGAAATTGATCTGTACCAACTTATGAAATCAACATCAACAAAAAGCCTTTCTCCAACTAGCTGGAGCTGGCAACATGAACCTGATATGTTGTCCCAATCTGTCAAAAATCATATCTTCAATGAAATGATGTGTATTCAAATAATTTTTGAACGACTCTATCCAGATCCTTTTTATCTTCCTGTAGACCTTTTGATCTTTCAGCATACACCCTGTTGTATTTTCTCAAAGATATCTTCCTAGATTTCCATTTTACATGCCCAAACCAACTTAACTTACTTATCTCCTATTGGGACTACACTTATACTCTTCTCAGTTATGTTTGTTCTTTACTTTGTCTTTCCAGTCTTTCTGCACATCCATCTCAAGATCCTTATCTCAGCTACACTCATCGTATAAATATGTTGCTTCTTTGCTACCTAATATTCTACTTCAAATATCATAGTAGCCTAATAGCCGTTGTACAAATTTCCCTTTTTTCGCTTGAGTTGAATGCATTGATCAAATAACATTCTAGAATTGCCTCTCCACTTAAGCCATCCAACCCTGATTAAAAAAAAAAAATCCTCTTCATTACCCCCTTTTTGGGGAATATACCGTCTCTCAATTCTTACGATTGCTTCAGTCCTACTTCCATTTGTATTGAGGTTGAAGTATTTTGATTCAAAGATATCCGTCCGTAGTTCTGGTTTTCGTTTTTAAGCATGTGATGGTCTGTTAGCTTTTTAGAAATGTATGATGGCTTAGATCTTTTCTTTTCTCTTTTAGTTTGGTTACTTTGATATTTGTTATTAACTTTAAAATGTTTTCCCCAGCATTAACAATCTACCTAGACAAGCCAAGCCAAGCCAAGCTTTACCCAACTCAGCTCGTTCTCTTAAACCTTGAGTAAGGCTTAAGCTTGGCTCAGGCTCCCCAATTATAATTGATCAAATACTTGGACAAAATTATTGTTGCTTAGTTGCTGCATCAGTTGGAATTTATTCTTATTAGGTTTCTATCTTTTTGGTCAACTTTAAATGTAGAAATGTGTGTATTTGTATCTACATATAAAACCTTCATTTTATTGCTTGTTTCCTTTTGTTTGTAAAGATACTCTTCTACTGTCTAGTGTGTATTAGGATGATGACTGGATTTGCTCAACAATGTTTCTCTCGTACCTACTATTTATCTAAAGGTTGTGTTTGGTTAGTTGGAAAAGGATAGAACGGAAAGTAAAAGAGCACTTTCCTTTCCTTTTCATCGTTTCCCCTTTATTTTAAAGGGAAAAGTTTGAGGGGTTTTTCACTAAAAATGAAACACTTTGGAAAAGTACTTTCCGATGGGCCCACGTTTTCCAATGAACCAAACACAGATTTCGTTGGAAAGTTGGTTTTCCTTTCATTTGAATTATGTGTTCGGTGAGTTTGATTCTACATTTTATTCTCAGGATGGCTGCTTTAATTTGACAAATTAACTTTTGCAAGTATCAATCAAATTAGATTACCAATTAAAAAATAAAAAAAAAACCCTCTTTTAGCTTTCATTTTAGATTTTGTTTGGTAGTTTGTATCTTCTTGTACTTTGTTGCATCTTGTCCATATTAATAAAATTTAGAAAAAAACAAATAAACAAACTGCATCCGTTGTCTTTCCTTTTTTTTAAAACTCCCTCCACTTTCATTATTAGTGTGGAGGCAAGCAATATGCCTACTTTTATTCTGCATCGTACAATGTCTTGAAGCTTTTTATACTAAATTGAGTTCTGACCGTGATTTCTTCTGCAGTTTCTTTTTGAAGCTGCAACCGCTCACTGTATAGAGCTTGCAACCGACCGTCATGGCTGCTGCGTGCTTCAAAAATGCCTTAGCCATTCTGATGGTGAACAGAGACACCATTTGATTTGCGAGATCACTTCTAATGCTCTCATCCTATCCCAAGATCCGTTTGGGTACTCAACAACTTCCTTTCTTTCCCATTCCTTTTTAGGACATATTCTTTTACAGTTTCTCAGTACCCTTGTTGTTAGGGCTGTAAACGAGCCGAGACCAGCCGAGCTTTACCCAGCTCGCCTCGGGCTCGTAAACCTTTAGCAAGGCTCAGGCTTGTTAAAAAAATTTGGGCTCAGGCCTGGCTCAGGTTTGTTAAAGTATTTTGGGCTTGGGCTTGGCTCACAAAAAGCTCAGCTTGCAAAAAAGCTGGGATTAGTACAAATGTATTAATATTATAGTTGATGATTATTATTATATATAATATAATATATTAACATGCGTGTTCATATTAATACATAATATAAGTTATAGGCATATGGACATATAATCTCATATCCGAGCTGAGCCTATCCAAGCTCGGCTCAAGCACGTTAAGATAATGAGCTCTTTTTTTGGGATCAGGCTTGTCTCCCGAGCCTAATTATAGAGCTCAAGTTTGGCTCATTGACAGCCCTTCTTCTTGTACTCCTATGTGCCTATCTTCCTTTGTAATCACTATTCTTTTTTTATTTTTTTTTATTTTACAGGAACTATGTCGTGCAATATGTCTTTGAGCTTCGGTTTCCATGGGCAACAGCAGATGTGCTTGACCAACTTGAGGGTAACTATGGATACCTCTCCATGCAAAAGTATAGCAGCAACGTGGTTGAGAAATGCGTGAAATTTGCCGGAGAAGAGCGCCGCCCTCGTATCATTCAGGAAATTATAAGCAACTCCCATTTGGATCAAATATTGCAGGACCCTTATGGAAATTACGTTATCCAATCGGCATTGAATCATTCCAAGGTAGTATTTTTTTTGTCCTTAACACAGCCATTTCTGTTTTAGTCTTTCTGTTTGTGATCTCATCTGCTGTTCGACAGGGGGCTCTTCATGCTGCATTGGTGGAGGCGATAAGGCCCCATGTCCCAGCGCTCCGGACTAGCCCATATGGGAAGAAAGTCCTCTCGAGCAACGGTTTGAAGAAATAATCTATACTGTTCTTTGATGAAATTCCTTTCCTTGGTAACCACTTTCTTGTTTTGCACAAATTATGGTTTAGGTTCATACTGATTTCTCGGGGCATCAGCTAATTTCTCTCTCTCTCTATATATGACTTTAGGTTTCAGTTTTTCTTGAGGATCTTGTAAACTGTGTAATAAGGAGAAGTGTGAGTTCGGATTTTGAGACAGGTTTTTTTTTTTCAAGTTGGAAGTATAGAGCTCAGAAAAAAAAAATGACACAGATGCCTTGTAGAGCACATCTGTACAGATAAAAAGAAATCCCTTTTTGCTTCTTGACATGGATGTCAAGAAGGACTTCTTCAAATGCAATTTTGTGCAGAGTTTGAGCAGCGTATGGTAGGCTGAAGTTGCTGTTTAGAAAGAAAAATAAAATGTGAAGACAGTGTAGAGAGCTCTTTTTAAGCTTGTAAGCAGTGTATTTGCAGGATAGGATGATGATATAGCTTTGTCTGGTTCTCTTGCTAATTTGTCAATTTAGCTATGTGCTGCACTATATGTATTTTTCTTTCCTCTGTAATGATCTCTACTCTGTTTTATGGTTTTCATGAACTTCTCATGTTTATATTAGATATATGGTTTTATCTTATTTAAGCTTGCAATACCCACTTCTATGCTGCTGCTGCTTTTTTTTTGGTTTCAAAAGATCAAGAATCAACCAATAGACAGGTAATGTTTGAGCTCTATTCACTGGGACCCTTCAAGTTGTGGGCCTTGATCCACTAAAATCCGGCCATGTTGGTAGTCATTAGTCCTTAAGGACATACCTATGGATCCTTATGACTTTTTTGTTTCTAACGGAACAACCCTAGTCCATGCCCTTAATGGGCTGCTGGTTCCTGAAGCCCACTGGGACTTCTTATTAATCCTTCTAGCTAGGGATTTACAAATTGGCTGGCCGGCCTGGCATGATAGGCTTATACTGTTGGGCTGGGCACTGGGTTCGTGGCTCACGGCACGGCATGGTTGTGATGTTGATGGTAAGCAAAAGCGGGGACTCAACCCTACCCGATCTAATAATAAGCGTGTCTCGTGTTGTGTGGGACCCAGAATTAGACACGGTACGAAATTAGGCAATGGTCAGGCCGACACGATAAGGCTCGTTGGATACCCCTACTTCTAGTAGTTTTTGTTGTGCCGTTCAACTTTGTCATAAAGACACGAGAGCATATCGCCTGGAGCGTGAAAGCTGAAACATCAACTAGAGCGTGTGTGGATGTGCGTCATGTATCCAGTTGGTCGTGACTGTTCAGCACGTGGCATGCTAAAACTCTTAGATCCCTAGGCACGACATGACACGTTGACTAGAATATACTCTAGAGCGTGAAAGCTGAAACATCAATTGGAGCGTGTGTGGATGCACATCTTGCATCCAGTTGGTTGTGCCAGGCACGACACCACATGTTGACGCGAAGCACAGCCGAGCATGACTTGTTGGGTTGTGCTTTGGTCTGCATTGGGTAGGCCGGGTAGGGCCATGGACTTTGGGAATGGTTCAATTGTGCTAGATTGGGCTGACATGCGGGCCACCGGCCCGTTGTACACTCCTAGCCGAAACTTGTTTCGGAAACCCAACAGTTGTAATTCCTGCCCGGATAGGAATTGGTCCAATTTGAAAAACAAAATCAAAAGACGAGAATACCCCTCAAGTCCCAGTGGCCTAATTCACCTATTCAAAGCCAACTTTTAGAAAAGTTTCGAATTGCCAACCGATGGGTCGGTGGGAGGAAATTTGCCACGTGGAAAAACCGATAATGCATGAAAAATTTGCACACGTGGCATGGTTAGGATTACTTTATCCTAGCTTCATGCGCTCACAATCACAGTACACATAACGACTCATCTTAATGGACGGTCCTGATCTTCAACCTTGTCAGTCTTTGTAAGCATACAAGATGGCTATGATAAAATTAGCGAGAAGACTCGAATACCAGACAGAGAGAGAGAGAGAGAGAGAGTGTGTCTGAGAGACAACTCGTTGCCATTTCAAACTCCTCGAATATCAAAACCTAAATTTCTCCTTAATCAAGAATAGCGAAACCCTAATTTCATCATCTCCACAAAATATACATCGAAGGTTCAGCTTCAGAAAATCTTAAATGTCGGGAAAAAGAACGTTTTGTTCGATGAAGATCTGAAACCGATCGATGCTTGGATACGAACCGTTGAAGCTTGACGAACTCGATTCGATAGTTTCTTCTGTCCGATCGTCTTGGCTTTCCCGATTTCCTTGAACGATCTGTAAGTGTTCTTTATCTTGCTTAGTGTTAAGAGGTTTTGATTCATGTTGTTTATTTGATGATCGGTGTAAGGATCGATGTCGAAATTTTGAATTTGAGGAGTTTGATGATGATCGGGTTTGTCGATGGAATTGTAAGTGGAAGATAGATAGTTTCTTTACTGAGATATCGAGTGGATTGTTTTGAAATAGGAAAGCAGAATCCAGATAAAGAAGTAGAAATGAATCTTGTTTGATTTGTTTACTGAAACTTTTCCTATTTTTTTGATTGATTTCATTGATATGCCTGTAATGCTCTTTAACCTGTTTCGATGGATGAGAGATCTCGAAATCTTTAGATGCTTTGTTCTACTGGTCGCTCTTATTACTAAAGTTCTTCTTTTTCCTTGGAAAGATTCATAGATTAAATAAAGAAAAAATAATCTTGATTGAACACTTAAAGCCTGATGGATAGATGCATCTTGTCGTAACCTACATTTAATTTTCTCTTTCGTTGCTTTTTCTATGATATTAAATCAGTAGGATTTGAATTTTGTACGACAGACACTTCATTTTCTTGCAAGTATTGTGGCTCTTGGCTATTGATTTTTCCTCGAGCAATTTTCGCTTTTTATTTGGTTTTGATTTGTTTTTCCAGTTTTATTATCACTTCATGGTGTGGTTTTTTCTTCTATATGAGCTTTTTTGAACTGGGAATTTTAGGATTAAAGAGTCCAGTTCGTTGTTGCTTGAACATTTTTTTTATGGCTTATTTTGCTATTTGTGCTAAAGCTAGAATTTCATCTTCTGCTTTTGCTTATGTTATTGCACAGAAGAATTGCTGGGCTTTCTGGGAAATTAATGCGGATGTGATTTGCATGGGGAGAGGATGCCAGAGCTGCGAAGTGGAGCTCGACAAGCTCGATTAAAATCAAAACGGCTTGATGATCTGCAACCTCCTCCTCAACCCCTTGATCAAACAGAAAATTGGATCTTACCAAATCAAAATAGAACCGGGAGGAGAGCTGGTGGTGGACGAGGAAGAGGTTGCAATGCCGCAACAGTAGCAAAAAGGCCCTCTACGGTGACACCAAGGCCAACTGCTGCTGGTAGAGGAAGAGGGGTTCGGCTGATAGATTTAGACCCAGAGCTGCCTTGTGAGATCCTTCCAATAGCCGCTGTTGTAGGTGCGGAAGAACCAGCTTTTGATCAGGCAGAGGGAGTGGCAGATAAAGAATTTGGGATGGAGGGTGGTGGGAGTGCAGAGAAACTTATGGGAGTCGAGGCAGAAGCAACCACGACTCCGGTTCCAGAAAGGGTATGCACTTCATTCCCTTGTAGTTTCCTTAATGTTGCTTGTTTCTCAAGAAACACGAATTGATGCTGGATTTAATGTTGTATCTGGCTTGGTTTTCCCATCAATACGATTCATTGTGTTCGTCTATTATCAATGAAGGTAGTTATTCTCTTTCCTTCTTGTTCTGATGGATCTTTTCCATTTTAGGTCTCCACTGTGTTGTTGTATTGTATGATTTATTTAGATCCTGCCTGTTGCTCTTTGTATGATAACAAAACCAGGTCTCTTTGATAATAATAGGTTTTATTCTTCTGTTCAATGAAATAATGTTGTGATATGGCTCTAATTTGTGATGCCTTTGATTTGAGAAATATTTGGTTTATATTTCTATTTTTTAGCAGATGAAAGCCATTAGATTTATTTCCCTTCATACGCTGTGAAGTTGTATGGCCAGTACGATCAGCATTATAACTGCTTTTGGAAACTTAGATTTTCTATCTTTTATTTATTTTTTTAATCTATCACATAATTGTTAGTCCATGAGGCATTTCTCTATAAGGTTGCAGTCTTTCTTGTACTGTTGCAGGTACAAGTGGGTAACTCTCCTGTGTATAAGATAGAAAGGAAGTTAGGAAAAGGTGGCTTTGGTCAAGTCTATGTTGGCAAACGGTTAACTGGTGGCACAGAGCGAACAGGACCAGATGCCGTTGAGGTACTCTTCAACACTCCATATCCATGTTTCATTTTCAAAGATGTGCCTGCAAATTTGATTCTGAAGGTTATGTTTTATTAAAGGTGGCTTTGAAGTTTGAGCACCGAAGTAGTAAAGGTTGCAATTATGGTCCTCCTTATGAGTGGCAAGTTTACAAGTAAGCACCTTATTGTTAATGTAAAAACCTATGAATCCAGCTTATATTTTGTTTGTTATTTTATATGCAATTTCTGATTTATTTCTTTTTTTGATGAATAATTTCTGATTTATTTCTTTATGATCAAAAGCACTCTGAATGGATGTTACGGAATTCCATGGGTCCACCACAAAGGTCGCCAAGGAGATTATTATATCCTGGTATGATTTGATGTAAAACCCCTCCTAAAAACCTTCAAATGTGTTGACTCAATCTGAATGAAATAAAATTAATGCTTCAGGTGATGGACATGCTTGGACCCAGTCTTTGGGATGTTTGGAATTCTGTAGGCCAGTCGTAAGAAACATGCTCTCTCTCTCTCTCTCTCTCTCTCTCTCTCCTCTCCTCTCCTCTCCTCTCACCCATCTGCACAAACACACATTAATTAAATTTGCAACAGGATGTCACCAAGTATGGCTGCATGCATTGCGGTGGAGGCAATATCCATTCTTGAGAAGCTTCACTTAAAGGGGTACTTCATGATCTGTCTTATGCTGTCACTTTATTGAGAAGACTCAAGATGTTGTCAACTGTCACCTCTCATAAATTTGCTACTTATACATTACATGTCTTAACTCAGATTTGTACATGGGGATGTGAAACCAGAGAACTTTTTACTGGGTCAACCTGGAACTGCTGATGAGAAGAAGCTATTTCTTATTGATCTTGGTTTGGGTATGTTGTCCTTTCTGGAGTCTCTTTCGATTTTTTTTTATCTGCGTGCAAGTGTCAACCGCTGAGCAGACATCCTACAGTATCAGAATCGATTAAATATATATTGTAGTCTTTTATGAGGATTGTTTCATTTTAGATGTTGTGGAGTAAATTCCAATTCCATGGTTAGTCTTGCTAGTGTCATTAATATGTGTTTGGTTCAGCATCTAGATGGAAGGACGCATCTGGTCAACATGTCGACTATGACCAGAGGCCTGACATCTTCAGGTATGTGCCTTTCCTAATCTTACCCCAAGCATATTCCTTTTTTTTATATTATATTGTCTTCCTTTGGTACCTACCAAAACATTGTCTTCCTTTGGCAGGGGAACAATAAGATATGCAAGCGTGCATGCACATTTAGGTCGGACAGGAAGCCGAAGGGATGATCTTGAGTCACTGGCATACACATTGGTATTTCTCATTAAAGGGAG
>JAUPMG010000013.1:523459-540381 GCA_031762675.1 Pachysandra terminalis
AAGAAAGTACGATTAGGTAGTCCAGCTACCCAGTGGGTTTCAGTTTACAATGCACGCCGTCCCATGAAGCAGAGGTAATGACATATATGTTATGTATGTGTGCGTTTATATAGTATGCGGGATTAAAACTCATTAGAATCATTACAAATAAAAAAATACAAACAATAAATATGTGTAGCTTTCATTAATAATAATAATAATAATAATAATAGTAATAGTAATAGTAATAGTAATAGTAATAGTAATAGTAATAGTAATAATAATAATAATAATAATAAAATGTCTACCATTGTGGGGACAGATTATAAGAGGATGGACTTGGGATCAAGCATGTGGCTGTTTATTGTTTGTAGTTTCTGTTTTTAGTTAATTGGAACTGATGTACTGGACCCTCAAGGGCATGATGACAATTGGTTGTTTTTAATTGAGACTTCCGTTGTAGTCTACTCAACTCTGATGGAACATATGGGATGGTACTTATGATTTGGACCGCATCAATTGGTTGGATCCGAAGGTCACACTTGAAGTCCTTGAGATTACATATCTTGGATTCAGGGCGTGACAGTCTCTTCACCTTATAATGGAATTTTTCAATCATTTTTGCCTATAAATGTAGTTCACAAATTTCTAATTAGGGTGTGCTCTTGAAGTTTAGAGTATGATCCTAATGTTTTTTGGGGTTACTATTTTTGTGTGTCTCTTCACCTTGTAATGAAATTTTCATTCATTTTCTGCTGCATGGGATTTTGGCTAAATTAATAGTTGTGCTGACAAAGAGTCATTATGTGTTGTTTCCATGAGAACAGATATGATATAAGACATAAACTCAATGTTCTATATTCTTATGCATAATTGTTTTTTGTAAAACTCAGGTTTTATTTGCTTGCCTCTCCTTGATGAAAATAAATTCCTTAATTGGATGCTTACTTATTGGTAAATGGAGAAGATAAGAAAACCATAATCCAATGCTTATTGATTGATATGAATGGAGAAGAAAAGAAAACCTTCCTACAAGTCTTATTCTTTTTATGAGGACTTTCTAGAATAAAAAGGGGCTTGATGTTGAAAAATGTGAACATTTTGCTATGACAGCTTCTTTCCCTTTATTTCTTGAGCACCCCATCTGTAAATTATGCCTAGATGATTTCCCAAAAGTGGGCAACTATTTGTGTGAACTAAGATATGTGGTATTGAATCTGAATTGCTACAAAATGGAAGAGTGATGACTGGATTGAATTTTGCAAACATGAACTGTTGAAAAGGAAAAAAGAATGGTAACTATAGTTGTATATTAATTTTTTACTGAAGGATGATGAATTTTTGAAAAGAATAGAGCATGGAATAAGTTTCTCAGACAGTAATTTGCGGTGCACCATCTTCATGGGAAGATCCTGAATAAGCTTACATTTCTATGACCTTCGCAATCAGTGTCATAGTTCAGTGCATCTTATGCTTGATAATTGGAACCTGAAGAACTCGATATGTATCATTAAACTGAAAAAAAGTGGTTAGAGCCTCATGCAAAAGATCAAATTCATGGGCTGAGATTGGCCAAAACAAAATTTTTATTTTATAGTTTTTGATGGAAGTAGCAACTATTGTAAATATTAGCTGTACATTGGTATGTAATCGACTATCTTTATTTTCTATTATGAATAAAATTACTTTACGCATGAGAAAAAGCAGATCATCAAATTCCCAGCATGAGACCAAAAGGTGGTTATGAACTTTTTATTTATGCAGCATGATGTATACTTATTAAATGAATGGATAAGTTCTATTTTATGGATATAAATGGATGTAGTTGTGATTATGATTCTTACTACTTAGAAATATATCTTTCTTGGAGTAAAGTATGAAAGTGTTTTAGAGGAACTGCCCTAAAAGATAAAGAAGGAACATGTAAGTAGTGCAGCTGGTGTTAAGAATTGTCTTCTTTTGCATCATGTTCCAGGATCCATGCTGTAAGGTCTTGAATTTCTTCTCTAGAACATGTCTGCTACCTGTGCTGGAAAGCCATAGTATGCATTTAATATTTCTTATGCATCTAATAATTGAAATTTAACTTTAATTTTTACTGCGTTCTGTAGGTATCATTACAATGTCGCAGATTCACGGCTTCGTCAGCATATAGATAAGGGTAACGAAGACGGTTTGTATATCAGTTGTGTGGCAGCAGCAGGAAGTCTTTGGGCCCTCATCATGGATGCAGGAACTGGTTTCTGTTCTCAGGTTTATGAACTGTCGCCTGTATTTCTACATAAGGTTTGTTGTAACCAGCTCCTAGATTTGTGAGATATTTATATTCTTGTGCAGCTATTGATCATATTAACCGTGTCTGGATTCTTGTCAGGATTGGATAATGGAACAGTGGGAAAAGAATTACTATATCAGTTCAATAGCTGGTGCAGCCAATGGAAGTTCCTTGGTTGTTATGTCCAAAGGTTGGTTTAGCACTTAACAATTCAAATAAGTTATCCTCTTCTTTTTGTTACTTTTCTGACTTGTGAAAATAGCATGTTTGGGCATAGTTCTCAACATTATTGGGGATCTTAGCTTTCAAATGTGTACAACTAGTTACTTTATTTTCATCTTTTTGTATGTAAGACTAAAGAGAGATAATATTATTAATAAGAAAATAGAGATGCCCCAGGTACGTAATGTGTACTTTGACTAGGTACAACCATAGTTTTAAATTTCGCCGAAATTTCGATTTCGGATATGGCATCCGAAATACAAAATGGCCTTATTTCGACCTGAATTATTTCGGCGAAAAAGTGACCGAAATCGCCGAAATTTCTCCGAAATATCAGAGAAATATTTTCACTTTGACAATTGTATTTCACTTGAAATATTCACTTTTTCAACTGAAATTTCGGCCAAAATTTCTGATATTTCGGCCGAAACAAGTTCAAAAGCTATATTAAAAGTAACAAAAAAAAGAATAAAAAAAAGCATTTAAACTCAATAAATAGCAACCAATGATCACTTTTTTCACCATCATTTTTTATCCAAATTTGAAAAAATGGAAATCAAGAAATAAGTTTAAAATTTCATTTTAAACTTTTATACATTGTATTTTTGTAGATGTTAGAATTCGAATCCAATATATTTGGATAATTGTATTCTTTTTAGATGTTGTAACATAAATATTGTATTTATTACTTAGTTGTAAACTTTTGTATTATTTCGCATTATTAATCAAAATATTATTTGTTATTTGTTTTTTCGAAATTTGTATGTTCATAATATATTTTAATGAAGTTGTCACTTTTTATTGACTAACTTTATTTTTTATATTTTAGAAGTTATTACTTAGTAGTTATTAAAAAAAGAAATAAAACAAGAAAGAAATTGGCTAAAATTAAGTCTATATTAAATACTTTAAATTAAAAAAAAAAGTGAAATTATTTCGGCGAAATTTTCGAAATTTCGAGGAATAAAAGACCTTTATTTCGTTTGATTATTTTAATCCAAAAAATGTTTTTCACCGAAATTTCGGTTTCGTTTGTATCTATGAAATCCTTGAAAAAAAATCGAAATTTAAAACTATGGGTACAACTAGTTACTTTATGAAGTTATGTAGATATTCTGTCCTAACATCATTCGTCAGTGTTTTGGAAGAAGTACCAGTACTTTGGCTATATCCATCTTCTAGAAGCTGATGTTACACCATAAGATCAGTAATCAAGATAGTGTTGATTTGGGACATCTGCAACCATTCAAGTGATAGACACCATGATGCACCAATTAGTATAAAAATATGTAATGTGCATATATTATTATAATAAGATGAATAGAAATTTTTAATAAGGTACTGTATATCGCTTACAAAAAAAAAATTAATGTATATCTAATAGCTTATAAGTGGTATATGAGATATAGATTAATAAACAAGTATTGAAACCCAATTAGAACCAAGTGCTCGCCTGTGCTAAAAACCTCATTTTGGCAACCATTTGAAAACCCAGGTGAGACGAGACAAGTTTTGTTGAAATGAAATTAAATCAAATTGGAAAGTGTTAATGATGGGATTCAATTGAAAAGTGTAGAATTCAATTTAGATTCTCATAAAAATCATAAAAATAAAAATATATGAAAATAATAAGCAATATAATGAATTAGAACTTATATTGCACAAAAATCTATCGACTTAAAATTATATAATATGCATTCCATATTGATATTGAGTCCAATCGTTATGCCTTAAAGTATGAAGACAATTTCAGAAGTTAATAATAACGGACAAGTAAAAAGTTACAACTCCAACATGGGTATCATACATCGAATGCAAAACTGTGAAAGACTAAAAAAAAATGTTGTGGTCCATTTCGAAACAGGAAACGTCATGGTTCCCATCCATTCTTCCTCCTACTTATGTTATAAATCAAGTGCGAATAGATGAAAAGAAGTGGAGAAATGTGGACCTTGCTAGAATATAAAGTACTTCAACGTTAATCAAAACCGGGCGTTTTTACTTTCCTTAATAAGCATGCATCCCTTGGATATAGAAATGTTATGCAAGATAAATGCACTAAAGTACATGAGAATATGTTGAAAAAACATATACAACATAATGAACATTTAACTTGGGCAAGGTATTTTGTATCGGGACCAGGTACTGGACCTGAAACGGCCAGTACCGGTCCGTCCCAGCTGGTCCAGTACTTTTGTTCTGGACTGGCAATCAAATTAAAAAAAAAAAAAGACGGACCGGTTGTACCGGTCGGTACCAGATCGATACCAGTTTGGACCGTCCAGTACACAACCTAAAATAAATACGGGACAGGTACGAAACCTCTTGATACATTCTTTTGTATCGCAAGTTGGGACCGGACTGGTCCAAAAAACCTTGAACTTGGGAATTTGTATGCATGTTGTAAAGTATCAACAAAGTATAACATAAATATCATAACGTAATATAAATGAACCTAAAAGTAACAAAATATCATAGATCGGGTGCCGCTACATCACATATATTGTTTTCAAGCAATTTGAATAAATTGTCCCTACATCACATAAATATCACATGTTTGACCTTCAACACATTATGCGGAGGCTTGATTCTTCAACTTTCTCAGCCAAAGAATGTTAGATTTATGTTCTTATACACAAATCTAGGTGAAACTAGGAAAAAGTGAGAATAGCGATTTGAAAGGGTCTAGGGGTGAAGAAATGAGGAGAACAGGGGAAACTAGGGAAGTGTCGTTCGAAATGAGTGACATTTCCCTCATGCAAAACTTACATTATGTCGTTCACATATGGTGATATGTCGACATTAGGGAAAATTGACATATTTTCCCAGCATTCTTATATCGCCCATTTCATAAAGGGCGACATGTTACCGACATTTCAAACGTTGGATGTAGAATGGTGCTTATATTTGCTTTTGGTCATATGTTTGGTGTGCTGAGTTGGCTGTGCCTTCATGCTTCCCACGCCTTTTTAGTTTGCCCCTTAACAATAATTTCTTGGTGGCTGATGTTTTTTCTTGGTGGTCAGATAATTCACCTTGGAATTTACCTCTTAGAAGAGATCTTAGACCAGCTGATCTGGGTGAATCGGCATCTTTGTTTGAGTTTTTAAAAGACATCTTTATCGACTCCTCTCCTGATTCTCGGATTTGGATACCTGATGTTGAAGGCTCGTTTTTCAATTAGGTCTTTGTTTTCCATACTCATAGTGGTAGGGTCTTATTCTTGCCCCTTTCCCATTGTCAATTATGGAGACCAGGTATCCCTTAGAATCAAGGATTTGTTTTAACATCTATACTTTGTATTAATACTTGTAACACTCTTTAAAATAGAAGGAGATACTTAGCTTTATCTCCTCAGGTATGTATCATGTGTATGAGATGGTGAGCCAGTATATAATCTATTTATTGGTTGTTCTCTTGCGAACAGCGTTTTGGAGTTTCTTGGATTTGTTGGTGTGTATTGGGTAGTGATGCCTTTTTGTATATCTCTACTCCTTGTTTCTAGGGCATGAGAAGAGAAGGAAGATGATATATCATTCACTCTTCCATGCTATCCTTTGCGTTGTTTGGTGGGAGGGAAACAGATGCATTGTTTTAGGACAAAAAAGCTACTAGGCTGCTAGTGTACAGTCCATCATAGAAACAATGATGCTGATGGTTGCTGCATGGATTCTGGTCAAGCCAGAGTTCAGGGACATTTCTTTGGATAAGAGATTGTTAGAGAGTAGTTGATTGTTGTATCATCCTCTTTTGTTACGACATAATGTAGCCTGGAGACCTGATGATGATGGGTTTTTCAAGCTGAATTTTGATGGTGTTCCTTAGGGAAACCGAGTCCATTAGACTCGTCATCATCCGTGATCCAACGGAGGCTTTTTAATTCTTTAGGGACTGCAACAGTCTTCTTCAAAGAGAGAATCCTATTGGAAAGTTCATGAGCACTAGTTTGAGGAGCAACTAGTAATAAGTAGGTTATGAGTATCGGCAGGTGATGTAGAAGAGGTTCTTTTGACGGATGTAGCTCTAAGTAGGTGCTGCTCTCGAGCAGTTAAACTTTGATGGATGTATGACCGGTTTTACCACAATATGTGCACCATATCTTGTCCATATTTTGGGACTAGGCTTGCTTTCTTATCAACTAATTTCACCTATTTATGGAACATGATTAAAGCCATGGTCTTAAATGTTGCAACGCTATCGATGGGTGGGAGATACGAAACTATGGTGGAATGGTGGAGGTTGCTTGAGCGACTTCTTCCACCACGTCGATGACATGAAGGAAAATGTTGCATGTGGCATGTGTGGCTTCACATGTATGACATTAGTCAATATATAGGACATGTCAAGCAAAATATCATCAATTTTGATGACATTTCATTTGAAATTTTAGAAAGGTTATTCTCTTACCATTTTTCCTCCAAACATTGCTCTTCTCCTACTGTTTTGCATCTTTTGTCTTTGATTTGCCAACTCTCCATCGTCTTTATCTGTGGGAAACTGATTTTTGAGGTAAACACTGATGTCTCCTTAATGTACTTCGGAAGCTTACTTTGCACAAGACAGGACTATTAGTATGTTTGTCAAATCGCTTAGGCGAGGTTAGGTGACAGACCTGCCTATTGCCTAGGCGATTAGGCGCTTGCCTAAGCAACAAGTTTAGGCGAGCAATAACATGATTCCTACTTACAGAGCATAACGCAATGAGCAATCACATAATAATTTGCTAATGTTTGAATGAAATCAAATTCAACCAAAAATTCAGGTTAAAGAATTATGAAAACCTGATTTGAAGCTTTCATTATACGAGGCCCAAAAACAATTACAAAAAAAAAGGTGGTAGGGAACCTATTCAGTAAAAAAAAGACAGCAAACAGAAAAGGGGGAAGAGAGGGAGGCATATCTGGCTTGGTGACTTGGATGCAGCTCTTCTCTCTCCAATCAACTGAAGCTCAGTCCTCGGCAAGGTTTAAAAAACTGGAACCAGAGAACGGTCCAATCCCGTCCAGTTCCGGTCTGGATCCGGTACAGAAAGCATAAAAAAAAAGAAAAAAAATTAAAAAAATTTCAGACCGGTGGGGACCGGTCGTTGGACAGCCGGAACTGGACACCGGACCGCTATGGTCCGGTCCCAGTCTGGACCGGCCAGTACGGACCGGTATCATCCAATCCGTGAAACCATGGTCCTCAGCAAACCCTAATGGGTACTGACTAATATCAAATTCTGGTCTATGGTCTTTGATATTTTGCACCTCTTTGTGTATAACATGGTTAGAAGTTGTATTATCTTTTTGATAAATCATATTCTTTTTGTTCCCTTTTTTAGGCTGCGAAACACAAATATTGATCTTACCAATAATTACATGGGCTCAATATTCAACCCTAGTTCAGTTAATTATATTACATCCGAATTGATCATGGAATTTCTTAACGTCATTTTCAATGGTTATGGTTTTTTGCTCCTTATTCTCATGTTTTATTGAAAATGTTCTAGGAACTCCCTTCACCCAACAATCATACAAAGTGAGTGAAGCATTTCCCTTCAAGTGGATTAACAAAAAATGGAAAGAAGGTTTCCACGTAACATCCATGACCACAGCTGGAAGCCGTTGGGGTGTCGTAATGTCTAGAAACTCTGGTTATTCTGACCAGGTAAGATCAAATTTTGCGAATTTGTAACTAATTCATCTTGGCTGTGTTTGGTTAGCCAGAATCTATAGGAAAGGTATGGAAAATGAACTTTCCAATGCAATTTGTGTGTTTAGTTCATTGGAAAGTACTTTTCCAGATGAGATACATTTTCAGTCAAAAGTCTCACAAACTTTTCCCTTTAAAATGAAGGGGAAACAATGGAAATGACAGGAAAGTGCTTTTTACTTTCCTTTCCATTGTTTTCTGACTAACCAAACACAACCATGGATTTGTTCTATGCTTTGCATCATGTTTTGGCATTCTTCTCCAATTACTAGCTAATTCATATCCACTGTCGACCTTCTTGTACAAGGTTGTGGAGCTTGATTTTCTGTACCCAAGTGAAGGAATCCACCGACGATGGGAAAATGGTTACAGGATAACGTCTACCGCAGCCACCCCTGATCAAGCTGGCTTCATATTGAGCATTCCGAAACGTAAAATGGTGGATGAAACTCAAGAAACTCTACGTACCTCTGCCTTTCCAAGCGCCCATGTAAAAGTAAGTCCAAGCTTTTTATCTCCCCAAGTTCATTATATTTCTTCACACTGGATCAATGAAACTATATTTTCCGCAAATTTAACTGGATTTTTCGAATCATTAATTCTGAAATAGCTGCTCTTTTGTTATGCATTTGTTATTCCAATTTTTTTATCTTTCATTTTTTGAAGCATAGAATTATTTATCAAAGCTTTGGTTTCTGAAAATCTCTTTCATCTAAAGTCTCTTAAATGTTCTCTCTTTTTCGCTTTCTTTTTGTTTGGTTTCTGAAAATTCTTGAAGGTCAACCCAAACTCAATCCAACCCGATTTGAGATCCCAATTATAAAACCCAAATACCAAACCGATTTTATTTTGTAAATCCAACCCAATCCAACACAAACTGTAATTTCGGGTTGGTTTTGGTCGGGTTGATAAGGACAATCACACCTTGAGTCGTCTATTTGGAAATTAACCAAACACCCCTAACACCTCTTCCTAAAGACTGAAGAAGTACGGCCCCTAGGCTTTTATAGCAAGGAGCTTATTTAGAAATAGCATAAGTTTATAGGGGTTTTTATAAACCTCTAAAGTCTAAAATTTACATAACTTCTAATATATTATTAACCGGGTTAATTTGGTTTTGGGTTGGGTCAGGTTACCCGAACCCCCAACCCAAAGCCAAACCGAATGAATCTGGGTTGGTTTTTTAACCCAAAAGTCGGGTCGATTGCAACCCTATATTTGTGTGTGTGTATTACTTGCACTTGGTTACTAACCAAGAATCTTTGATATATGTTCATTACTATTTGCAGGAAAAATGGTCAAAAAATCTCTACATTGCATCAATTAGTTATGGTCGGACTGTGTGTTAACACGGAAAGCGTGGGTGTATATTGCTAGTTCACGGCAGTAATATAGTAGTAGGTATTCAATTTTTGAATGTTAAGAGGGGCTTGGCTTGTTCTTATATTTGGTTCTGCTATCACTTAAGATAGCTTTCCACTATGTGAATGGAAAAATCCATGTTTCTTAATGTGTAAAAACAAAAATCAAACAAAAGAACAGAAAAAAAATATGGGGTCGGAAGTCGGAACTGATGCTCTGAACGAACTAGAGAGCAAGTAAGACGTCGAAAAATTTGTTTGTTAACATATATATTATACAGTAACGTGGCTATTTGAATAGGGATCTATGCCTCAATTGTTCAAATTATTTTTAGGAATAAAATCTACAATGGAATTGTTTATTATTTCGTTGGTACATATGAACGTTTTGGATGAAGGAAAAAAGAAGTTTTCATATACATTAATAGGTCACTAGCTGATGGCATGTGTAATACTGCACGTGAGTGAGAGCTTATTTCAAAAACAGTTAATCACTGCACGTGAGTGATAGTTTATTTCAAAAACAGTTAATGAAACGTGAGAAAGGTTCATGTTTATTTTAAAAATAACTAATGAAACAGAGAAAATGAAAACGTAAACAAAGAGTTGTCGATGGTAGTTAAAAAATGTCTGAAAAGATGGAGTTGTTTTTATAAATATTTGATTTCAATAATGTTTTGTATTACCAGATTACTTTTGAATGAAAGAAAGAGTTAGATTTTGGGCAAACTCTCCGAAGTACTCTCTATTTATACCATAGAGCAAAAGAAAATCGTCAATGATATTTCTTTGCAATATTTTTGGCGGTACCAATGGCATGATCACTTGTAGATATTGACGAAAACTGATTATTCCGATTAAGGTGAAACCAGTTTTGGGTTGATTGGTTTCCTTGATGCTAGAGTGGAATCGTGCGATTGGTACAGTTTGCAATCTTAATGAGCACTATCATGGAAGAGTTAGTCTATAGTGCCAGCATTTTTTTATCTGTATAGTAGAGAACTTTATCTAAGCCGTGATCTTCGACAAAAAAAAAAAGTATCTAAGCCGTGAATTTTTTTATGTATAATATCTCAACTGCTAACAATCAATTGGTATTATGCCGAGGTCAACATAGTAGATCCCAATCATGGAAAGGATAACAAATAGATACTCAACATCCTTTTTCTCTTGCAGTTGGTGTCTTATGAAGCACCAAGTCTAGGGTTCGATTTTGTGAGGGGCCGTTTCACTAGGGGCCACTAGAGGCATACCTAATCGTTAATTTCAAGATCTCAGGAATTAGTCGTGGTGTGCACAAGCTTGCCCGGACACCTAGGTTATAAAAAAATATTCTCTTATTTTTTTGATTACAAACTCAGATCTTAACATCAATAATCCTCAATTCTCATAATATAGAAGGTATAGGACAAAACAATGAGGTATTCTTATTAATCAAATGAATAATAGTAATTAATAGAAATGGAACTCATTTCAAGAGCCAGTTCTTGGAATTCATTTTGGGAATTAAAAGGCTTCTTGGTTGTGTTTGGTTAGCACGTAACAAAATTAGTTTTGACCTAATATAGATGTGTTTGTTAACATGTACTCAAATGAGTTTTGACCAAAATTTTTAATTTATTTTTAATTATTATTATTAATAGTCAAAAAAAGAAGAAGAAGACATTTTTGCAATGAAGGGGGTGCTTTGTTACCATTCAAGCAAACCATAAGGGTTTATAACTACCAGGCTACAAGTTGAGCAAGTAATATTGGAAATATTAGGGGTGATCTAAGTATCTATACCAAACTGTAGGGAGGTGTAACTAATTTACCAAAATATAAAAACATCTAGTGATGATGATGGATGAATTACTTCAATTCATTCCAACCAAAGAAAAAGAAGTCAAAAGAAACTATATATATATATATATATATATTAGTGAAACCCCGTCCAATGCACGGGTGTGAAGAATTGAATCATAATCAATATTTATAATCATGTTAATTACGATATATTATTAAGAAGCATATGTACATCAAAACTAACAAAAAGGTGAATTGGATTATGTCAGGTACCATCCAAGATTCATCCCCTATTACATAAAATATAACAAAACTGGTTAACTGTTGATCCTCCCCAAATATTTTACTGCTGAAGTAGTTTCATTAAGGCAACTGTAGTCCAAACGTTCTACTTCAATATGCAGGTTACCTTTTCTTCTCCGCATGGAAGATCAACTTGCACTTGGTATGCCCTTTTTAGGGGAATAATCTTTTTCTGAGCATCAAAGTTGGGACAAAGAGATAGAAAATCTTAACAAATTTCAACTCTTGAAACATTTTTTTTGAAGTATTTCTTCAGATAATTGTGATAGGTTGCGCCCAAGCAAACCTTACCTAATGCAAGCTTTAGCAATTCTAGTTGCAAGATATGCATTATGATTACAGAAGTTCAAGTGTTGCCAGGGTTGCTGCTAATTAACGATTCTGCATGACTACTTGTTCCATTATCATGTGTACTCTGTAGAAGCTCTAGACCTTCTCCCTTATTAGCCTTGGCCTACAATGTTATGTATTAAATAACAAATTCAAATGAATTATAAAGACATTAATTACAAAGCATTTCTTATTTCCTAAAGCACATATGAGCTTAATATTAGCCTAACAGCATAGCATACCGCAACATAAAGACCTATTACCATATAATGGATTTTGGTTCCATAGCTATACTCTTTATCTTGAATAAAAACCTAAAATCAACTGACAAATGAAGACGGTCTCTATGAGTTTGCAGTAGCTGCTTCAGTTTGTGTTGAGTGGGTTTGATCCTAAGGTCAGGTTCAATTTTGGCTGTGCTAGGCTACTAGAGTGGGGTTGATTAATTTCTTGGGTTTGCAGTAATATGGAGGGGATTAGTAATATGTAGTAAACATTTTACAACAAAACTCAATTCTTAGACTAAAATAATTGTGTAATTGTATTCACAGCCTTGAAATTACTTCCAATATATGAGTCTCAAGCTTTTAGCTCTGTGATGGAAGAGTTGAGATCTGTTTTAACAATTGCATAGGTTGTAATTCTTTGGAGGGAATAAGTACCTTCCATGGAAGCTTAAATAGATAGTACTTGGAAAACAAATTCTCATGATTTCTTCTTAATGTCTGTACAATTAACCATTAAACCCTCACAAACTGCAATTCCTATATTGTGTTACTCAAGTCACAACATTTGCCAAAAAGGAAAAAAAAAAAAAAAAAGGTTTAAATGAAATTACTCAACATTCTCCTATAGTTAGAAGATAATTCAACAATGTCTGATTGATGATTAGCACCAAGGCGATGTTTGTTTATGATTCTTGGTTGCATATGAGAACTTATAAGTGAGTGGATAATGACACTATCCCCACTAATTAAACTCAACTCAGTTCAATTTGCATTTGCAATGCTGGCCTAACTTAAATCAATGCCTCACAACTTAAAAACCTCATGGAAAACTGTCACAAAATACTGTTAGAGGGTCTGGAATTCTTAAGACCTTCCAAAAACCATGTTACAAAAATATGAGATGGGAATACTTGTACCTTGATTCAAACTCTTGAATATGAGCAAGATCTTTGTCATGAGCATCAGGCCTTTTTTTTTTTTTTTCCTGTTTGAATTGATCAGTTACTATATAAAAATCAGTTAGAGGGATATACAGAGTAAACCTTGTAAATTTGATTAAAAACAAATTGCTCAAACAATCTTGAGATTTCAATTAAATGGTCAAATGTAAGCGTATGAGAAGAAGCTAGAGATAAAGCCTCCAACAAACTATAATTTTAAGCTAATCAATTTCTACTATATGCATGCTTCCCAACAGAGATTATGAGTAGGATTTGTTAATAAAAGCTAATAAAAAAAACGTGTGAACTATTTCCAACACTCCAACAAAGAATTTTGAATCTTTGTGAGGAAGTTAACAAATCAATATAAAACTAAGCCATTTACAATGAAAAGCTTAATTGTATTAACACCTACATTGATAATATTTCTTGCTTGCTAAAAGTAAATGTCATATGCTAACTGACCACCGGTTCAGAATTCTTTGCATTATGCAAGGCTTTCTTGCAACCAAGCTCATGATAGGGATGGAATAAATATAAATATAAAGTATAACAAAACAAAAAATAAAGAAAGTTACATTTCAAAGAAGATTAAAGAAGATATAGAAAGTCATAAGGATGATTTGATAATTCATGACTATAAATACATTGTAGCAGCATATCTTATGAGAATTTCAATAAATATAAAATCAGAACTCTCTCTCTCTCCCTCCCTCCCTCTCCCTCTCCTTCTCCCTCTCTCGCCATTTTATTTAATGGAGGGCTGTGTGGAGTTCATGAGCAGAAGGAAAATCACACTTGATGAAAGGCAAGACTTGCACTCATAAATCATCGTCATAATCATTTCCCTATGACAAATGGTGGGCTGCTTGTTCTTTCAACTTGTGTTGAAATGCGCATAAATTATGTCATTAACACTATTATCCTGATAGTAATAGCTATTAATAGAACTAACTCGAGAAATTTTTCTGTCTTATAAACTACAGAATACATAAGAACACACATTGCCTACTTGGTGGGTAAGATGGATTCAGACCATGACCCCATCGGTCTGTCTTATAAACTACATAATACATAAGAACTCACATTACCTACCTGGTGGGTAACATGGATTCAGACCATGACCCCATGAAGGTGCTTTCCACCAGGGAATTATACTTATTGTAATTGGATTTTAGGGCAAGAAATTTATGCACAACATCAACATAATATTACAATTCCCATGACACAGTTAGAAACAGAAAGCACACAAGCAATGGAAACAACAATCAACAATACGACCATAATTAGACCAATTCATTGAAGGTAATGGTACAATTGTTACCAAGGACTGAATAAGAATGCAAGAAAAAA
Organism: Pachysandra terminalis; assembly: GCA_031762675.1. Lineage (NCBI taxonomy): Eukaryota > Viridiplantae > Streptophyta > Magnoliopsida > Buxales > Buxaceae > Pachysandra > Pachysandra terminalis. Next base: position 537,930 of record JAUPMG010000013.1, read on the forward strand.
TGCCCAAAATAAATAAAAAAATTAAATAGTAATCTCAAGATGGAACGCAAACCGTGTGTTGCTTGTTTGGAGAATTACTTGCTGGATTGCCGTGGCTGTAAAAAAAAATACCCAATGTGAATTGGCTACAGAAAAAAGAAATACCCAAAATAAATAATAAATTAAATAGTAATGATTGAACTCAAGCAAATTTAATCCATTGTCTCAATTAAAAATATATATATATATATATATATATATCATGAATTGGATGTAGAAAAAAAAAACCAAAATAAATAACAAATTAAATAGTAATCTCAAGATGCGATGCTAATCGTGTGCTGTTTGTCATGAAAATATAAAAGCTATGTACAATGAGCATCATCTAAATGAACATCAATATATAGTCCATCTAATTGTAATCAAGGACCCAATAAGCACGCAGGAAAAAAATGCTCAAAATAAATAAAAAATTAAATAGTAATCTCAAGAAAATTAAATAGTAATCTCAAGATGGAACGCTAACCGTGTTTTGCTTGTTCGGAGAATTACTTGCTGGGTTGCCATGACTGTAAAAAAAAAAACCCAATGTGAATTGGCTGCAAAAAAAAAAAAAGAAATACCCAAAATAAACAGTAATGATGGAACTCAAGCAAATTGAATCCATTGTCTCAATTTAGGGCTTGAAACCTGAGTTACAAAGAGCTGTTGATCTTAAAATTAAAGGATTTTTGACAATATGAGAAAACGGCTAACAGAAGCCCTCACAAAACCCTAAATTAAATCTATGATACTATGGAGATCTGAGTGAAAATAAGTGAGGAAAAGAAGTTGAAGAACAAAGGAAACTCACAATCTCGATGTTAGCATCACCAACAGATAAATCTATAAGACGTTCTTATTTGGAAAGAGAAAGAGTTCTATTAGGTTAAGAAAGAAAGAGACGAGACGTTTTTGTTTGGAAAGAGTTCCATTAGGATAATAGGAAAGATAGAGAAAAGAGACGTGAATGCTTAGGTAGTGGGACCCACATTTTGAAAAATATTATTAAACAATTGAATTACTAAAATTTGATTGGTTAGAAGTTTAAAAATTATTATTAAAAAATAAATTTCTAAAACCTTACTGGTTTAGAAGGTTTTTATTTTTTTATTTATAAATCAAATTGAAGATTGAGGGAAAGAAGGCAAACGAGGCCTCGTCCCTTAAAATCATTTTCTTATATATTATAAAGAAATATATATATATATAACCACAAGAAGACAGATTTGTCCTTTTAAACGAAAAAATAGAAAAAAGACAAATTAAGGAAATTTCGCATCTCTTTCCCACCTATTTTTCAAATCTGAAACCTTACCTACCCATTGACTCTACTCAATCACAAGTCAAGGCTTCATTGTCCCTTAGTGGTACACTCAAGTAGCCACAAGAAGAGACAGATTTTGTCCTTCAAAACGAAAAAAAAAAAAAGACAGATCAAGGAAATTCTCTTTCCCACATACTTTTCAAATCTGAAACCCTCCTACCCATTGACTCCACTCAGTCACAAGTCAAGGATTCATTGTCCCTTAGTGGTACAACACTCACTTTCTTCAAACTATATATAGAAAGCTGCTTTACAATGATTCAGTAAGAAAGAAGAATACCCAAATGGCCAGACCAAGTCTCCTACTTGAATCCTACTTCTTCCTCTTCTTCATCATCTTTTCTCTCTCATATCACCCTTCTCTTTGTTGCCCTGAAGATCAAAAAGCATCTCTCCTCCAATTCAAATCCTTACTCCTAAGAACCCCCGTTAAAAAATCTTCCACCAACACTTATTTTCTTGATTTAATGAGTTCATGGAACTCAACTTCTGATTACTGCCACTGGGAAGGAGTCACCTGCAGATCCAGATTATCTTTTTCACCATCTGTGATTGGTCTTGATTTATATGGACTTGTTCCCGTTCTTCAACAAGAGGCTGTGGTGACATGGAAGGTCTTAATCCCTCTCTTCCATATCAGAACCTTAATGAAGCTTGACATCTCTTCCAATTACATTCAAGGTGAGATTCCTGCAAATGGGTTTTCCAATTTAACCAAACTTGTTCATCTAGACATGAGGCAGAACGGCTTCAATGGCTCCATCCCTCCTCAGTTGTTCAAGTTGAGATACCTTTGGTACCTTGATTTGAGCAGTAATTCACTGAATGGGAATCTAAGTCGTGAAGTGGGTTTGCTTCAGAATCTCAGGTTATTGAGTTTGGATGAGAATTTTCTCGGTGGAGAGATCCCTGAAGAGATAGGGAACCTCACTGAACTCCGGCAATTGTCGCTCCGGCATAATCTATTCTCCGGTGGGATTCCATCGTCTGTCTTGTTTCTCAAGGAGCTTCAAGCACTTGACTTGAGAAGCAATTCTCTGTCAATGGAGATACCCTTTGAGATTGGAAGCTTACCCAACATTTCTACTCTGGCTTTAAGCAAGAACA
>JAUPMG010000013.1:573298-584416 GCA_031762675.1 Pachysandra terminalis
AATGAGGTATTTATATGAAATAAAGGAGAATTTCTCTAACTATATCAAGAAAATAAATAGGAATTGCTAGCATGTTAACCTTGGTCCAGAGCTAAGTCACCAGAGCATAGAGCGGGAGCGTAAATGAGAGCGAGAGCGTCAAATTTTAAAATTCACCTAGAACGGGAGCTTCTCAAGAGCGTAAAAAATTCATACATGCATCTACATATGTGTGTATATATTTCTACATACACACATATGTTTTATTTATATAACTTATACAAATCTATGATAAACACATGTTTTATTTATATAACATATACAAATCTATGATAGATTAGATTTTAAAACACACGGATTGAAAATGGCCCCTTAAGAGAATCTCAACCCTTTATAATGTATACAAATCTATGGCCAAGGACCACCATTATATGGATACTTGAGGCCAGACCGTAGACTTTGCCATGAGAACTTCTCCAGGTGATCAAGTAAATAGATTTATCTGGGCTCTCTCTCTCTCTCGCTCTCTCTTTGTTTGTGCATGTACATGACTTGATCATTGCCAAATTACGTTGTGTGACCAAAAATGAAGAACTGTCCACTCCATAGTGTCGTTAACAATTGGTGATTTCAAAGTCGCCATTCTGGAGAAGACATAAATGCGATTATTTTGGATCAAAGTTGTCAAATCTGCGAACTTTGAAAATATATCTACAAAATTAAGATACTCAGTTTGCAGATCGCAGACACATCTACTCTCGGAATGTGGATTTGCGTTCTGAGTGTTGGCTCTTACCCATACTTGGACGAATTTTGTGACTTAGGTCCAGAATACTATGTATTGGACTACCCTCACAAAAATTTGCATGCATTTTCAGCTTCAGAGCCAAAGAGCCATTGATGAATGCAACTATTGTTATGTATATAGATATAATTGTCAGTGAACCTTCAATTCTAGTTCCACAATGTATCCTCCAAAAGAAATTAAGTAACAAGCCAGAAACTATTAAAATTCAAGCATATTTAAAAATGGTAAGACGTCTGAATCCATAATGAAGATAACGCATTATATCAATTGAAAGATCAAAACAATATCACACTCTGGTTTCCATAACAGTAGAACTGGAGATGGCCATTTTGAACCACAACTAAACATCACCCTTTATTCGCAAGTAATAGCATTCTTTATCATCCAAAATCTCTAATGCATAATATTATTCAGTTTGACCGATTTTTCATCCTAACTACTATAAAACGTGTTTCTGAAATTAATAAATTGTAAACTATATTTTGATCCTTCTTGCACTTCATTGGAGTATCACCGAGAATACGGATCTTAGAAACTCAGAGGTTTTTGATCTGAATGAAACACTCAAATATGATTTAGGTCGAAGGGAACTCTAACTGGTTACTGATATCCTGACAGGGAAAACAACCTGTCACTGGAAGATATTACCAATTATCAGGACATATCTCTAGATTTTTTATATAAATTAATTAATTTATTTTTACGGGATAAGGACATCCCATGTTTACACAGAAGGAAGCATAGCTGCTGACACTCTAGCTACATTGGGTCAGATCTTACGGAAATTGTATATGCTAAAGCTTTGGGAGGCTTACTCCCAAACTTCAAATTTATTTTATTTTTTCCCGTTTCGTGTTAACGTATCATCTGTCATCCCCGACCAAAGAAAAATAAAATAAAATAAAATAAAACTCTTTTGTTGAAAGATAATTCATCTTTTTATTTCTATACATGAATAAGTTATAATAGAGGGAAGATTAACACACAATTCGGAGCCTTCTATCTATGGGCAATGGTACCATTTACTACAAAACCATCCGAATATCTCAGCATGCATGGTATCATACAGAGGAGTTCATATGTCTAATCAAACATGCAATTATTCTGCCATTCCCCAAGGAAAGTAACTGGCACTCAAATTTGAGAGATGCTACATTAGGTACTTCGCTCCTCAACTCCTTTAGAAAAGACCCAGCATTCTGTCTCCTGACAAAGATACTTCTCCACTAAAAGAAAGTTATTAAAGAAAAAACGAAAAAAAAAAATTGTCAGAATTCAGGAAATGTCATAAATCTAAATAAAGCTTAAAGAGGAAATGTTAAAGTTGAATCTTGCTAATTGCAGCTGGAAATTACTGTTTACTAGTAGTACATCCCTAAAACCCCCATGTCCAATGAATTATCCGCTAGATTTAACATGTCCAATAAAATATACTATTCATTTGTTTCATCAGTTGAATAATCACTAATGAATACTGCAACTGTTCAGAATATTAAGTAGGTATCTAGTTGCTTCAAATCATCCCACATTATCTATGGAACTTTAATTTCAACAGCATGGCATCTTTGAGATAGAAAGAGTATTGAAACTAAATAAGCCAATACCCATAAATACAACAAGCCATAAACCTAGTTTAAGCAGTGGAAATCTCTCTTGCTAAAATCTTACAATTCATTGTATGAATCTTACGATTTGATTCGATTAGACCCTAGATCGATTCAAATCAGTGAAAAACTCGGTTTATGTTTGAATCTTATGATTTATATATTGAATCTTACGATTTACGATTTAATTATACGTTTCCTACGAGTCAAACGAATTGACTCTGCAACACTAAAACATGTCAGCTTCTTTTTTCAACTAGAAAGCTTCCCTCCTGTTGGTTTGATCTTTTTTCTGTATGGAAGTAGTATTCTAAAACAATTAAATATACATAAAAGAAAGTAGTGTACTTATTTTTACAACTGCGGAAAAAAAAACAAAACAAAACAAAACTTTTTCTAAGAGAAATCGCAAAACCTAAACCCCAAACCCCATTTCTACTAAAACTATTATGAATCTTACAATTTACGATTCAAAATTACAATTCGATTCTAAGTGGCCCCTAACCATTTTCGATTCGATCCACGGTTTGACAATCTTAGTGGAGATCAAACAACAATTAGTCATTCAAGAATATGAAAACCACACCAAAAATATACAACAAAATTAAAAGATAAGGATCTACCTCCAGAAGACTATTTGATGAAAACATTAAGACAAAACATATCAAAATGGATATTCATCCCCAAATGGTATCAATTAGTTCAATCAAAAATTAACTGTAATGTCATATCAAATTGCAATTAGTCCATCAAAACATGCAAATAATCTAGATTCATAAAAATCGGAGACTATTTGATGAAAATGTTAAGATAAAATGCATCAAAATGGATACCCAATCCTCATATGGTACTGATTACTTTAATCAAAAACTAACTGTAATTTATGGTGAAATTGCAATTAATCCATTAAAACATGCAAATAATTACATAAAATATGCACAGAAATGATGAACATATCCATCTTCAGATGGGTACTGGATCAGTCCAGTCAGTATCCTAACTATATCATCATTCGAATGAAAAAATCTCAACATGGGAATGAAATCAAGGAATAATCAATTGAAACAAACAACAATGAAATTAAAACTCATCAATGATCAAATCCCACATGCGCTTATTACCAAAGCACTACGCTGCCCAGCTTCAAATCTCAGCCTCTCTTCACTAACAGCATTGGAATACAACTTATAAAGATCGCTTGCAGCTTTGAATACATCTTCTTATCAACATCATCAATAACAGTCATCTCGAGTTTCCGCTTCTGCGACATTGTCGCTGCTTCAACACTGACCACTTTCTCTCTCTCTCTCAGTGGCTAGATTTCTCAGTAGATACCCACAGGACCCAAAGCATGGAGGGTTAAATAGGGAGAAACCCAGTTGAAAAACTGGGGTTTCAATGCCAGGTGGAGAATTCGCCTCGAATAGGAACGAATGTAATTGAAAAGAATCAAATGGGATCGCCAGCAAATCTCTGAATTTAATGAAAATTGCCATGTTTGGATGAACCTAAAGTATTCAGTAGAGAGAGAGAGAGATAAGGAGTAGTAGAATGTGATGCTCTTAGCAGAGAGAGAGAGAGAGAACTGTCTTAAAGCGTTCTATTGAATTTGCAGCAAATTCATGCATCTCTCTCAAACACCTCCAACGCGTCTTGCGCGTTTACTAAAAAGGACACGAAATCGGGTCTTTACATTGAACCGCTCTTGGTCCAATGGTCTGGCTATATGGTCCGGTCTTCAGACCATGATGTCAACAATGGGTTCAAACCCTAATTGATTGCTTGATTCCTTAGGTGGATGGAGAATTGAGAGAAGGGAAATTTTGTCTCTTCAATAGGATGAGGTAAGTTATAAGAAAATATTCTATTCTTTTATTCATCATATATTTATTTATTTATTTATTTTTATTACGTGGAACCCCCGACCCCACTTTGTGGGGACAGGGTTAAACCCTGGATACATGATCTCACCTACAAGAACCTTATATTAGATAGCCCGAAGACTCGAACTTGGGACCTCCAATTCTTTTCGATGGAGTGACTGTCATTTGAACTCACCGTGTGGGTTTATTGATCATATATTAAGAGAGGGAGGTATGTGCAACTAAATTACAAAGATTAAGGTGTCAAATTAAAAGTTTGAAGGGGTGTCCATATGTTGTTGATCCTAAATTAATAAGAACTTAAAATAGAAAGGTAATCTCATATTATTTCTTGGAGCAAAATGATTGGATCTTTTAACAAATAAATATAAAACAAATCACACAAAACATAGCTTTTTGTACAACGAAATCAGGAGGACCAATTTGTTACAGAAATTGTTGTAGGTGAAGATAAACTGATTTATTGATTAATTCTAGGTGATTACAAAGAGACACCAAGAGTACATAAGATAAACATAGTAGCTTAGTCTCTAATCTAGAAACAATTTAAAAACTTATTAAATCTTATAAATCAAATCTCTTGTCTTGCTTTCATCTTCTCCTTTAATTCCTCAGTCAAATCTCTTGCATCTCTTGACTTTGTTATTGACTTTCTCTTTTCCTTGAATCACTCCTTGAGTTGATTTTTTTTTTTTGGTAATACACTCTTTGAGTTGATAGAATCCATATTCTTATGTATTTTCTCTATTACTCCCCCTCAAACTTATGGGAATTTGAAAAATCTAAATGAGTTTGATATTAATAATTGTATCAAGTTTGTCAATTGCCAAATGATCACTTTCTTGTAGTTGCCGCTGTTGAAGTGTGTGGAGAGAAAAAATAATATAGGCCTCAATTGGCAAGACCTCGACAGGTCAATAGAAGGGGTACCTTCAATGGGTAAGGGTCTCGATGGATCGAATAGCCTCTTGGGCAATAAAATTGACCTCTTTGGGTCAATGGCTCGATGAACTTGCTTATGGTTTTGCTACAAGAGTCTTGGGCCTTTAAAAGTCTCTTTGGGCCTAAAGTTGGATCATCATGGTCTTGTGTTTGGTCTCGCCAAAAGAGATCATGAGTCCTAAAAGGGGCTTCCATGGGTCAAACAAGTGGCTTTTTTTCTCTCTCTTTCTTTTACCTCTTGATCCAAGACACGTATTATTGGATCAAACTAAGGCAAGACATCACAACAGAAATTAGGCTCTTTCAACATTGAACACCATCCATATTATCAAGAAAATGAATAAAAAGAAACAAATTAGAACTGTACAAACAAATCTGGTAGGGACAATATAGCGTCAGAAAGGAATACATGAGATTCAGATTCAAACTGTTCAAAGACTTAATAGTTTCAGTTGAAGGCTTCTATAATAGATCTAACAAAGAAGAAAATAAACGAAAAAAATAATAATAAGGAATACAATCCGTAGTCTCATGTATTTTCTCTATTAGTAGTTAAGTGTTGCAAGTGATTTGTTTATTTTTTTCGAATGAAAGAATGATGTGGTTAATCCAGATAGATCATCAGACATGGGCCCCTCTGGCCATCTAAATCTTAATTTTTCCAAGTTTTTCACCAAAACAAATACACTAGTTTTGCAACTTCGTAATTGATTCTTATGAAGCGCTTAGTAAAAATTGTTTCTAATGAGAAGATAATATTTGATACATTCCCATTTAAAAAAGTGCTTTCAAATATAAAAGATAAAAAAGGGGTAAAATTTGTATTATAAAATAGTATGCGGATAAAACAATTTTAATCAAAATATTGCTTAAGTGACCAAACTGCTTCCTGCAAAAGACAATATAGGGAAGCAGGATGTCAACTGCTTCAATAAAATCAGCATTTTGAAGAAGCCCTTTATTTTAGAATTACTCTTAGATGTGTTTACCAAACATTTCATATGTATTATTATTAAACACTTCTAAGCTAAAGAATCACTTCCATGGCCCATAGACACCATTGCCAAACACGCCCAAAGAAGCTTTAAAGCGATTTTATCGAAAGTCAATAAAGCTTTTAAACCCTAAACCCTCGCAGCCCACCCATCGTGCTGCCAACTCTGAGGGAGAAAGCCTCGCAAAGGCTTAGAGGAACGCGACCTCCTATCTGTGCTTCGGATTAGGGTTAGGGTTCTGTATCGCTAGAAGAGCAAAAGGATGAGACCTCCCAGGGGCGGTGGTGGTTTCAGGGGAAGAGACGGCGGGCGTTTCGGTGGTCGCGGCGGCGGCGGTGGACGTTTCGGTGGTGGTGGAGGCCGTGGTGGATTTCGTGATGAAGGACCTCCGGCCGAAGTCGTCGGTTTGTTCTTTGTTCTTCTTGCATTTCGTTTTCTATTATTAGATACTCTTTTTTATCTCTATTGTTCTTCCTCACTCCGGGTTTTGATTATCATTTGATTCTCTTCTGTGTTAATGTTGCTTTGAGAATTGTGTTTTCCGTTTGAAATTTTCGATTTTGTACTTTTAGTTAAACATAGCTTTTTGATCTTTACAGAGGTTTCAGCTTTCCTTCATGCTTGCGAGGGAGATGCCGTCACGAAGCTCACAAATGAGAAAATTCCATACTTCAATGCACCAATCTATTTGAATAACAAGACTCAGATAGGGAAGGTTGATGAAATATTTGGTCCAATTAATGAATCCGTAAGTTCTTTTCTTCTTTCCTTCAAAAAACTAGAACTCCATTGTTAAACGCAGCTGATCTTTTCCTGGTTTTTGATAGTTTATGCAACTTTTGAATTATGATTTTGATATTGTTTCTTTGTTGCAGTATTTTTCTGTTAAGATGATGGAAGGCATCGTAGCAACTTCGTATTCAGCGGGAGACAAGTTCTATATTGATCCGGCTAAGCTTTTGCCTTTGGCAAGATTTCTTCCGCAGCCAAAGTATGTTTGTGATCTTTACCACCTTCTTGACATTGAAAATTTTTGTTTTGCTTTTTATTTCTCTTTAATATATGCTTTCTGCTGAATGAAGTGAGATGATGTAATATAACATTCACCTTATATGCCTACTTCCTACTGATTAAGCACTCTACTGGTACAAGCTCAAGCATCTACCTCTTATGTGATGAGATCAGATTAGGGGTGTAATTCGGTCGGTTTGGTTCGGTTTAGTGGTTAAACCTAAACCAAACTGAGTTACATTACACTAAACCGAAAACCGTACAAAACCGAAATTGAAACCGAAGACCAAACTGAACTATAATGAATAAAACCAAAAAGTGAACCAAACCAGAATGGAAACCGAAAAAATCAGTTTTTCGGTTCGGTTTGACAAAATGAATACTATTTTCTATATAAAACACACACACGTATATATGTACATATATATAATCTACTTCAGTTTTTTTGGTTCTGTTCGGTTTAGTCGAAACCTTAACCAAAAACTGAATCGAATGAATTCGGGTTTTCAAAACCATAACCAAACCAACATTGAAAAAAAAAAATCAAACCAACTTTTTTCGGTTTTCGGTTTAAACCAAACAAACCCCTAGGTCAGATAAATGTTCTTTAGTGACCTGATTTTGTAGTGGGCAAGATTAAGAAAATACTCTGTTTACATTTATTGGCTACTGACCTCACCTTTATAGCTTCAAAATATACCATGGTATATATGATCTTACTTGCCACTTGTCAAATAGATTGAACTGATTTAAGAATTATAAGAATTACACCATATATTTCATTTATCTTTATTTCACTTTTCTAAAGTATGTCCAAATGTCAGCCTTTAGGTAGTTTTATTCCAGGTTTTGGATTATAAGCAACACATGAATATATGAATATTGGTGGTGGTCAGTATTGGTGTTTGTGCTACTGGAGGTTGGGTAGGAAGTCATGGTGGTGGTGTTAATTTGGTAGCGGACATGGTAGTAGTTGCAGTATCATTTTCTAGAGATGATGATCTTGTTGTAGGTTGTGATAGTGATGGTGTTATTGTTGAAGATGGTAGTGTGGTCACTGGATGTGGCGTTGTAATGGTTTCGAAGTTGATGATTATGCCAGAGGTAATGTTCGTTGTATCTAATTGAAACGCCAAATTTTGCCAGTGTCTCTGGTCTAAGTAGGTAAGGGCCCGCTGCATTGTTGAGTAAAAGCGCTTGGGTTCGTGTTGCAGTTTCCAGTTACTGATATCATTTAGAGATAACTGGTGGCAACACCAAAATTTTGCGGGAAGTTTGCTCCCCTCCCAAGCGGCAGCACCATATGGCCTGCAATGTTAAGATCCTATGCTGAGAGGTCCTTATAAATAAAGGTTGTTTTCACCATACATCTGGCTGGTTTTGTTGGTATTCTTATGCTTAGCTATCTGAAGTTGAACTGCCCTAGGTATCTACTGTGTGGTCATCCCTTAGTGCTCAAAAGTGTTCAAGTGGGATAGCACTCGCACTCTCAGTGTGCGATTGCATGCTTTTAAAGCAAAATTGCTGAGTCATGCTTTGGTATTGTACAATTCATGCATCAAAGTTTGAAATAGGAGCACTCGTGAGAATGCAAAGGGTTTCCACCAAAATGTTAGGTAAAAGTAGGCAAGGCCTACCTAAAAAGTAAAGTTCTCTTAACAATTGTGAGCGGAGTGGTCACTGGCAGCATCATTAAATGGAGGAGACAAACTAGAATGAGGTGTTTATATAGACTGAATGACTATAATATTGAATGGAAAAACTATCATTTAGAACTTAAGAGCCAATCAAGGGTCTACGCTTGTTTTTCTTTTCAAAAAGATTGTCTACGCTTGTTTTTCTTTTCAAAAAGATTGGGATAAGCACCATTGTTCGAGTTTTTAACGTCCATACCTGTACATTCTCTTTTTAGATAAATTGCTTATTCCTTTTATTTTTTATTTTTATGAATAAATGTAAATAGAATGTACACTATTTTTTAATGTTTTTAGCATTTTTATTCTGAACCCAGCCTTTTGAGTTTGAGCTGGGTTGCCTCCCTTTTTTTATTGTTGTTGTTTCTCGTCGGGCCGTGTTGGGTCGGGCCAGATGGTTTTAGTTTGGGCCGAGCCTGAACTTAGTAGAATCTGGCCCAGCCCCAACTATATTTGTTCAGGGCAAATGGCAGGATCCTTGCATTGGAACACCATAACAGTGATTGCAGTGTTACTTATGTGGCCTGGTCCATGGTGAGTGCATATGTTCTTCATTTGTGGGTCTCCGTTTTAGGATTTTGTTACAGGGCACAGCTTTAGCCTTCTACTAGAGAAGGCTAACGTAAACTATTCATAGGTCAAACATGATTTCAATTTTGTAACTTTATTACAGGGGACAATTTCAGGCTGGTGGTTTTCGTGGCCGTGGTGGTGGTAGAGGTGGATTTCGTGGCCGTGGTGGTGGTGGTGGACGTGGTGGTGGCTTTCGAGGAAGGGGTGCTCCAAGGGGTGGCAGAGGTGGCCCTCCTAGAGGTGGTGGCCGTGGCGGATTTAGGGGCCGAGGGAGATCATAGATTGACCTTGTGTGATTTTTCTGGAGTTTTCCTTTCTGTCTTGTCAAACAAGGGTACTTCCTTGAGTACAAAAGTGGAACAACGAACATTGTTCTTGAACCACTTACTGTTTTATGATTAATTGAAATCAGATTATGTTTGATGGTATTTTTATTGTTCTTCTTCACAAAGAACCTATTCCAGATGCTGACCTGCAGATTGCACCAGCAGAATGTGATTCAGACGTATGTTGATGTGAATTTTGGTTATTTTGAAGGAAGAATGATAAAAATGGCTTGTCTTGTTGGTTCGAATTGCCAACCTGCAAAATGCATCAAACGCAATATATTTCAACATTGCTTCTCTTAGATTTCATTGGAAAATGCTGAGCATACTACAAATTTTGATTATAATTAATGCAATACATAAAAATGACGGCTCATGTTGGAGTTAATTTCACGTACGAGATTAATATCATGTATTATAAGTGACGAGGTTGAAACATTGAGCAGTCATCAGTATTACTACAATCCTAATCCTTCTGCCATCACTTCAGGCTCCCCATCCTCTGAGAACAGTTGCTCGCGCTACCTGGTTAACTCCAAGGGTGAAGGCTCCCAGACGGAGATTGCAGTTGTGGGTTTTGCACATCTCCTTCACGTCTTTTAAGCCTTTGGTCATGTACATCCTCAGCTCATTGTTCACCTTCTCTTCATCCCACATAAATCTTTGGATGTTATGCAATGCAGGAAACCACCCCCATTACATAAAAGGAATTCTACTAGGGGGAAAAAAAAAGTACAGTATGGATTCTTTCATGGATAACTAGAATCGAAAAGTTCGCTTCTTGAGCTAAAGTCAACCTTTGATGACGGCCTTTCACATCATAATTTACAGAAAAATATAATTGCAAAGGATATTTTTGAATTCCTTTTAAAGGCAAGGCCAGTACCTGAACCCACTCAAAATAACTCACAGTAACTCCACCTGAGTTTGCAAATATATCTGGAAGAGTGACAACACCTTTCTTTGTTAAAATCTGCCAGGATAGAACAGTTCATAGTTATTATCAGATAATTATTTGGTTCCTCAACCTCTCTAAATCCATTCAAATCTTGAAGAGTCTCACCTCATCCGCCTCAGGGTCAGTTGGATGGTTGGCTGCCTCCACAATGAACTTAGCTTTGATTTCTTTTGCATTTTCCCTTCAGTAAGAGCGCAAGAAAAGAGTTTCTAGTTAGTAACTAGGTAAAAGGCTAGGAGAGCTGAAAACTAGCTTGGTCCACTTTCATAAATCGAAGAGGCAGTATTTAAGAAGTTACAATCTTCTCTATATTTAGGAAAATGAAAACACCAAGGGCTGCTGGGA
>JAUPMG010000013.1:584516-605692 GCA_031762675.1 Pachysandra terminalis
TCATCAGTTGAAAGAAATGGTGAGGCCATTACCTGAACCCACTCAAAATAACTCACAGTAACTCCACCTGAGTTGGCAAATATGTCTGGAAGGATGACAACACCTTTCTCTTTTAATATCTGCAAATGGAGACATGCCCATAGCTATTGTCAAAAAATTATTCCATTCCAAAATTTTCTAAATCCTTGCAAAGCTTAGGAAATATTCCTACCTGGTCTGCCTCAGGATCGGTTGGATGGTTGGCTGCCTCGACAATGAACTTGGCTTTGATTTCACTTGCATTTTCCCTTCACACAGACAAATTTAGAGTATTTAAGTAAACTTGAATGGACTATCAGATTTTCTTCTTAGCAGTCAGGTGAGAAGCTTGGAGAGAGTCCATTAGGGGTACAACTTGGGTCGGTTAAACCTGAAACTGAACTGACCCAAACCAACTTTGGTTCGGTTTGAGTTGGGTTTCTGGATATTTGGTTCGGTTTTGGTTTTGGAGTTATAAAACCGAATTAGATCGGTTTGGTTTTGGGTAGAAGCCTCGGTTAAACTGAACTGAACCGAACCGAAGCCCAAATTCTAGTGTATATAGTTCTAAACCGAACCTATTTAGACCAAATTATGGTCTACATATATGTATTATATATGATATATACAATATATAATATATTATGATATATAAAACATAATATTATATACAACATAGTTCTAAAAAATTGTACTAAGCCAATCCAAACCAAACCAAAACTGCAATTTGGGTTGGGTTGGTTTGGATTTAGAGTTTTCAATTTCAGTTCAGTTCGGTTCTCAATTCGATTCGGATTTGGATTAACCTTCACCAATGTCGGTTTGGTCTTGGGTTGACATCAACCCGAACCAAACCGAGTTGCACCCCTATGTACTAGACTACAAACATCAAAGTAAAAGAAAAAGACTTTCTGATCTAGGTAGAAAGGAAAACAAACCTGTTGATCACACCACCAAGTGCTGCCGGGATGAGAACATCACAGTCCTCGACCAATATCGACTTGGGATCTATTGGGTCTCCACCATTAAACCCTTTGACTCCACGGTTCTCCTGAGTGTGTTTCATTAGCATGGGTATATCAATCCCCTTACTGTTCTTTATGGCACCCGAGATGTCACTAACTGCAACTATCTTCCCACCATTTTCACTGATGAGTTGAGCTGCCCAGGATCCTACATTTCCAAACCCCTGACACATGTATGGAAGAAAGGAGAGATATATAAATATAAAGAGCATTAGGAGTTTCTGATCCATGTCAAAGTCTCTAAAATTAAAATAGAATATATGTGTGTGTGTGTGTGTGTGTGTGATTAAACAACACAAAAGGTGTACCTGTATTACAAATCGTTGTTGGGAGATGCTCTTTCCGTATTCGTGAAGCAGAGCCTCTGTTGCAAAGAGTACCCCTCTTCCAGTAGCTGCATCTCTGCCCAGAGATCCCCCAAGATCCTAAAATAAAGAATTGGACATTTGCCAAGTTAAAGAAACAAAACAAATTTACAGTGATTACTCATGTAATGCATGATTTCAGAGTTTAAAAGGTCTTCAATATGAATTTAGAAAAAAAATAACTCATAAGAATTTAATAATAAAAGATGGTTATAAAGAGCACTTAAAGATGAAACCCTTTTGGCTATAAGATATATATTTCCAACAGTAAGCTTTATTTTGCCTGTTTAGTGATAGGTATAACCCACATGGGTTAGCTCAACTGGCAGACTCTCCAACTCAGGAACTGGAGGTCCCGGGTTTGAGTCCTTGGGCTTACCTGATATATGGTCTTTGTGGGTGGGGTCATATATCCGGGGTTTATCCTGTCCCCATCCACGTCATCCCAAAAAAAAAATCATTATATAAGTACAGTAAAACAACCGTAGGTGATATTTAACACAGGCTTGACAATCCATCAATGATCCAAAAACTTGTTATTTATGATTGGTTTCACAATAAAGAACATACTTACAATAGGTTTTCCAGTCACTACTGCAGGAGAGTAGCCGTGAAATTTTGAGTACTCGTCCAGTATCCATGCCATTGTCTGTTTGGACATCCCAGTAAGCATCATAAATCAATAATTGAATTTCGAGAAGCTGATTCAAATATGTTACCCTAATCGAACCTGTGGATTGGTTCCCATATCAGGTGCTGGAACATCTGCATGGACTCCAATTACATCATGTAACTTCTGGGTGAAAACTCTTGTAAGTCGCTCTAGCTCAGAGATGCTTAGTTCTCTGGGATCACACCCTATTCCTCCTTTAGCTCCACCATATGGAATATTTGCCACTGCTGTCTTCCATGTCATTAGTTGTGCTAGAGCATTCACCTCATCTGGGTCAACCTGCAATATTCACTGATTATCCCAATGAATCCAATCTGAAGCATGAAGAAAACATGTCTTTACAGCTTGATAAAAAAAAAATCCTTATTATTAGGCAAGGAAATTTAAACCAGGAATTTGACTTCTCTCTTTCTTTATTGAAACCTCCTCAACAGTTTTGAGAAATGAGATTAGTTCTTTTTAGAAAAGGTTGCTTATGCCATGTCTGTGCCATGAGTTCTAGCATTTATGCCAAGGATGACAAAAAAATCTCTCATGCTTTGGTGTTTGGTTAAGTTTGCATATGGGTTGGAAATTTCTGAAATTACAATTACGATTTTGAGAACAAATATGCTTTTCGTAAAGATTTCCACACAAATATTACTAACCTCTGGGTGGTATCTGATTCCTCCCTTCATGGGACCTCTAGCATTATCATGCTGGACCCTGAAACCAACAAAAGATGCCAATGTACCATCGTCTTTGGGTATTGTACACTCAACCTGAAAGCGAGTTTAAATTCAATCAGTGGAGCAAAGTCCTAAAATGTCATAAATTATATAGATTTATGACATGTAACACTTCTGGGCCAAAATGTTTTCTGATCTTCCAACAGAAGGGAAAAAAATAAAATAAGATAAAACACACACACAAAAGTATGTATCACATACCAATAGAGAATAAAAAGGAACTAAGTAAGAACTAATAGTTGAAATTCTGATCAATTCATGCTTGATCAAATGCAATAATATTCAGAAATCTCAGTGTCAGGTTCATAAATCTCTCTCTCTCTCTCACGCACACACACACACAACTGAAATCCTTTAAGCATGAGAGATTGAATCTTGATTTGAACATTGGGCTACAAGCAAGTGACTTGCACAGTCCCTCTGTTCCTGGGTAAGGAAATCCCAATACAAAATAACTGAGTTTGCTATAGTTAATTTATATTGTTCCACTAAATACACAAGATAAATGATATAATTAATAGAATGAGATCTAAGTAGAAAGATTAAAAGTGAAACATGGATTGACTCAAAGACTCTCCATGCAGAGAGAAGAACCTGTTGGGTAACATCAACAAGATCTTTAGTATATCAAGTGTTGAAGTCAAAATAGTGAATGGGCACTGAAATTGTAAAAGGGTCCTTAAAGGCATAAACCCCATTAATCTTTCTCAAATGCTTCCAAGCCACAGCATATCAACAACATTGCCATCCTCCTGTCCTTGGGACGTTGGTAGGACATCCCCTCGAAAGAGGGACGGGGTGGGGAGGGTTGGAGGTTCGATTCCGTGTCTCCCCTATGGGGGAGTGGTCGAGTGACCAACAGCACGGACATACCAAAAAAAAACACCACCAACAACAACATTGCTAGAAAACTGAAATAAGGGAAGGGGAAAGGATGAAACACATCTTACCTTGATCTCTCTGAAAGGAATGAGTAGACTCTTTTCAAGCTTGGAGTCCAACCCCAAAAGCCGAGCTGCCAGCTTGAAATTTCTATTGGTTGCTGCTAATGCATTCATGGTTGATTCAAAAAAAGGTCTGAAAAGCCAATACACAAGCAATTGGAACTCTTGTTTTCAAATCCAAATCGAGAAAGATAAACTTTAAGGTTCTTCCATTATTTTAATGTTTTTCTTCCTTTTCTTCTCCCCCCTCTATTTATTTAGCAGAAGCTGTCAAAGACTGATGGTAATATTGTACAGAGTGTGCAAAACTTGGACTGATCAAAACTTGAGAATATTAAAAAGGGAATGGAAGATAATTCAATGAGCTCTGTTGCTACCCAGTATCAAACCACCTTCAAGTAGATTTGTTTCTCTTTTCTTGTTATCTTTTTTTTTTTTTTTGATATCTATGTATACCCATCTGTCTATCTACACACACACACACACACATATATATATGTAAAATATAACTATGAAAGTAGGTTACTAAGTAGATTTCTTTGTAATAATTGAAGGCCCCTAGCATTTCACTACATCAAAATTGAAATACAGAGAGCTAGATGGACATTGTTGAACTAACAATTGAAAATGTGAATATATAAAATAAATATTGATAATATTAAATCAACAATAATACATCAATCATTGACCCAATGACCAAACTAATGGTCCACCGGAGTACGTAGTGTTTAAACTCGGATTGGATTGGGATCGTTCCGGGCCGATCCCGAGTTGGATCAGCGATCCGTATCAGGATCGACCGAGTCAAACAATAAGTCAAAAGTACAGTAAAAATAATAAATTACTTGTCTCGGCCGATATGTTTGACTCGGCTGAGTTGGATCGGACAAACCGAACGAGTTTGACCGATATATGTACCATGTCTCGGACTGAGTTGATCCTCCCAAGTTGTATCGGATGATCCAACTCGGGATCAGCTGATCCTTTACACCATGCTGGAGTATCAAACCGGATTAATGGGTCCCTATGAGAGTAAATCCTCAGTCTTAAGTCTTCTCAATCATGAAAGTAAATCCTCTCTCTCTAGAAGCTCAGTTTCTCGAATTTATAAGCAGAGATTTCAGAGAAAATAAAAAAAAATACTGCGATAAGATCGTTAAATTTCTGAACAGAAACTTAAGAGAGTAAAGAAATCTTTAAAATAACAATTCCATACCCAAAAATGGAGAAGAAATCAAGCAGCACCAATCCTTTGATGAATCGATTAAAATATCTGCTTCAAGCCAAGAATAGAAGTAGATCACAGTTCAACGCCGTATCTATCCATCCACCAATATAAATAGCAACACAGAACATCGAATCAATGCCGAAATCCAGAAACTTATCTCTAACTCCGGAATCTGTGGACAGAATAAATAAAACAGATAGGAACATCAATCAACGTCTCGATACGAACAAATTTTTTCAGGAAAATATGGTTCCATGTTTTTCAGACGCAGATCCTTACTACTAATTACTAAACCGACAGAATCAATCAACTACTGACCTTCATTTACCTACTCGTACAGGCAGAAAGAGAATAATCAGACGTGGATGCGTAAAACCCTAGCTTCTCAATCGTAGTACTGCAGCTTCGTGAATCCGACGCGAATTCCACGTATTGAAGTCATCATTCATTCGCATTCCGCCATTACATGACTCTTTTTGAGCTTTTTCTTAGTGTTTTGCTTTGCAGATCTCTCTCTCTCTCTCCCTCGCTCTGAGTTTAAATAGATCGGCACGGTTTCCCTCTAAAATCTTTTACTTGTTTCGGAGTATTGGCCGGAACGATATTTTCATACGAAGCCGACGGGGAGAGTTGAGAAACGATTTCCCCAAACACGACAAAGTGATGATCTTTTTAGATCATCGGCTGAAATGGTGGGGCCATCTTTTGATGCCTACACATTTTAAGCATTTTTCATTCCCGGAGGCTGGATTATCTGGAGGAACGACGGTCCAGATACATAAACCTGGAGTATATAACTCACACATGGAAGCATGGTTCTATCGGACCGGTACAGTCAGTACCTTGTGGACCGATCGTTACAACTGATCCAATGATCGATATAACTAGTACAATGGATTCAGTATTTTTTTTTTTTTTTTTTTTAAATTTGTGAATTGGACTGTCTAGATCGGCTTCACACTGGATTGGTCTGATATTCGGTTGGACTCACCGGGCCAATGACCGGTCTAGATCAATTTTCGGTCCTAATACATCTTTGTGAAGGCGCCATCGGGATCAATGGTAAGGACTTGGCGGGTTGTCCCCAGGTCTTGGGATCGAGTCCAACCTTCATCGTGTGTGTGAGTTGTACAATTTACCTCCTTTCCAATGATCAGAAAAAAAAAAAAAAAGAAAAAAAGAAAAATATCTTTCGAGTCTTATACAAGGAAGATAGATTTAGGACCTATTTGCTTTGAAGGGCTTCAATGGGAACGGCTTTGTTAAAAAGAACTTTGAATCAAAGGCATTGGTTAAAAATTATGTTTGGTGAGAAAAAATTTATATAAAAGATGCTCTGTAGATAATTTTAGAAGAATTTATCAGAAAAAAATAAATAAATAAATAATTTTAGAAGCAGTCCTACACATGCTTCACCAAAATAGGTTTCTTAGAAAAGCTTTCGAAAGTGTCATCAAACACACAAGCATTGGCTAGTGGTTCAACCGGTTGAATCAGTGAAATTGATAGGTCTCACCAGTTTTTGAAACTTGGTGGGTTAAAGCCCACCTACTCGGTTACATAACTGGGTACTGATCAACCGGTTGAACCGATTGGGCGGGTCGAGTTTTAAAATATTGTGTGAAACTTCATTTTCGAATCCCATCTCAACTTGACCCCCTTTCTCTCTCTCTTTCTCTCTCTCTTTGAATGACAATAAGGCCAATTGAAGGTGATGTTTGTACTCCACTACAAACCCCTTCACCTTCTCATGGTCAAATTATTTTCTAAGAGAGGGATAAAAGCAGATAGAAAGGAACCAGCCAGCCTACTCCACTAGGACCTATGTCCTATCTAGAGAAGCTTCCTCTTCACTTCGTCACAGTTGCTGGACTTGTGGGTCATGCCCTAACCCTGGTTCATGGTTTTTGATTTAGAAGGTCATTTTGAAACAACAAGGGTATTATAATTTTTTTTAAGGATTTTTTAATTAGGCATTCAATGTCTAGCTAATAACCCAATACCAACTACTACTAGTACAAATTGAAGTAGAGAAAGAATATTTGAAAGGAAAGGAAGAATCTTGAAACCTTGTAATTGGAACTTCATTTCAAGGCTTTCTAATATAAAGTATTCAGACATCAACTCTTCCACTTAATGGGGAATATTCCCTATTTACCAAAAAAGAATGTGGGAAATTCTCCTTTTAGTAAGCACGATAAGGTGGTTTTTTTGAGAACTTCTTTGAAGCAATATTATTGTTTCATGGCTAAGCATTTGATTGGTTTTTTTGAGAACTTCTTTGAAGCAATATTATTGCTTCATGGCTAAGCATTTGATTGAGTTATTATTATTATTATTATTTTTTTTTGTGATGTGGAACCCAACCAATGCTAGGCCGGGATCCTCTGTTAGATAGCTAATAGGGCCGACCATATGATGTGAGACAGTCCCTGGGGCAAAATGGTATTTTTGCCCCTTGGATGTGGGTCCCAGGGAGCAAAAATACCATTTCGCCCCTGGGATTGTCTCACATCATAGGGCCGGTGCCTCTTAGCTATCTAACAGGCAATCTGACCCGCCAATGCCATAGTTAGTATGATTGGATAAACCTAGATACCTGCAACCATCCGTAAGCGACATGTATCGTTGAAGTCTGAGGACTTGAATTAGAGACCTCACATTTCATGATACTTGAGCTAGGGAACGTGTATTAATTTATTGTTGTGTGGTTAATGTGACCTATTACTGGAGGTCGGGCGTAACTAAGGTTCTAAATGTCGGCGATATGTAGCCATTTCTGACTCTGGCAACACAAAATGTTAGAAGAAATCATTATATGTCGATTTTTCCTGATGTCAGCGACATGGGAAAAAATTTCAACTTTTTTTTATTTTTCTCCCATATCTCTCGACATAGATGACATATGGTGACAAGGGTGAAAATTTAAATTTTTTTTTGGAACTTTGATTTCCAAGGTTTCTCCAACGTGTCACTGGCCAATGTTGACGACATGATCAGCGACATTAACATTTAAAACCTTGGGTGGAACTAGTGGCTCTATTTTAACCCGATCGATTGAGGATTTGTCCAATCGGAGATTGGTCACAACTAGCAGCTTCATTTTAGTCCGATCGATCGAGAGTCCACACAACCTGAGGTTGGTCATAGCTAAAATTCCCTTATAGCCTTCTATAGAGAAAGGAATGCTTCAGACACCCAACCCATTTTGAAATATACTCTTTTCTTTAAGGTGATCCGGTCTTAGATTCAAAACCATTATAAACCAAGCTCGGTCTGAACCATAAAGAATTGAGTCCAAGGTTGATTTAGTCCATTATGACAGATGCCCAATGCAATAACTATTTGGATTGGGCTATTATTTTGTGGAAGACTAAGCCTAGTTCTTAGTAAAGGTTGATGTCCAATTCCACACGAGGCATGTATTTGCGCACACCTATGGACGTAAGGTTTAAAGGCTCGGGACTGGGACCGGAACGGTCTTGGTTTGGACCGAAGATATTGTCCTGTCCGGTACAAAAAAATGAACTGGCTATTTAAATTTCAAATTTAAAAACAAATTGGACTGGTTGTACCAATCACCGAACCGGCAGTATCAATCAGACTGGATTGATCCAAATCGATACCGGTCCGGACCATCCAATTCACAAATTTGAAAAAAATAATAATAAATAAACGGACTTATCGTATCAATTGGTCCAGACCGATACCGGTTGTACCGACCGGTTCGGAACCTCACGATATGAACCAAATTGGGCCGATCATTTATACCTTGTATGGGCATATGGCGTACACAGATGAGCGTTGCAACATATGCTTCAATCATCTCTTTCGAAACGATATTAGACCTGTCCGACCAAAAATAAAACTTTTTTCAAAAAAAGAAAATATCCTTTTGTTGACTTGTAAGCAAGTAGTAGGTGGTGCGAGCAAACGCTGACAAAGTCACAAAAGTAAGCCAAACCAGGTCCAACCCGATACGCGTTTTTGACATGTTTAAATCGCTTTAAAACAAGTTCAAGTTCTCGCTGGCTTTGAACAAATTAAGTATTCCTTCGTGATTCTCTCTCTGTCTTACGTTCTCAACCGTAATTCAAACAAAAGAGCATTCCACGCCCATTTGGATTACCGGAATTCTACGTCGGAGCTCTGGTCCTTAGGTTTTTAGCTTCTATTGGCATATTTTTATAGTAAGCATGTGTCCTCTGAGGATAATTCTGGTGTTCCTTTCGGTGACACTCGCAGGATACTTTGCATGGAAGACCGTCCGTTCGTCGCTAGAATCTGAGCATATGATGATCTATGGTGATTCGTTAATAGTTGAGAAGACAACGTCAACAGATGATCAAGGATCCAATTTGAAAAGGGTATGCTTGTTTTTTTCCTAATTTTTATCAAGAACAACAATTTTGCTTTTTATTTCTTTTTCATTAAAAGCTTGTTTGTGTTCTTGAATTTCAGATGTTTCAAGATGGATTTTGGGTGTTTGTAGACATGGCGAGTGGGAAGCACTTGCGGAGGAATTTGAGGGTCAACAATGAAATTAACAAAGAGAAAAGCTATTAGATTCAGGCTGTGTTAGGAACCTTGGATTTTAGTAGAAAACGAAAAGAAAAGTGTGTTTCATTTCAAGTGTTTGAAAAATCAAATACAGACGACTTTCGATCATTGTTTGGTGACTTCTTATAGATTTCAGCAGAGTTGATTGGTGTCAAAAGAAGACATGATATGCTATAATTTATGTTCCAGTGTTGGAGAATGTTCTCCCCACTTTCTTGCAAATCCTTACCTTTGGAGAGAGAGAGGTTTTGATCCCAAAAGAAAAAATATTTTTAAGTTATTTTTTTTTTCCAAATTTCTATCCCAACTCTTTTCTTCTTCAACCAAACAGGCAAAAATACTTCCTTTATCATTTTTTTTTCCTTTTTTTCAAAATCCGAGACTCTAACCACAGCCTTAGAGAAAACAACAATGGGAATTTGCCCATTTTTTTTTTGAGTTACTGTATAACAAAATTGAATCAAAATGTCATGTAATTGCAACTTTTCTTATTTGTGATCTCTCTTTCTAACCCAAAGGGAGTTGGAGGTCTTGTCACTAATATGGATTATTAGTCCTAAAGCCAACTTGGATAATGAAATAATTATATTTTTTTAGGTTAAATTGATCTCTATGATCAAATTCATGAAATAAAAAGTAATTTTTCTTTGACAAGTATTGCAAACCAAAAGGTAAAAAAATCTAGAGTAGACATTAAAGGAAAAAAAATAGCTATGATCTAAAGGGAAAACAAATCTAGAGTAGACATTGATGATGCCGGATTTGTAATGTTCAAGAGTTTAAACACCTCAACAGAAAATATTCAAAATTCACCAATATAATTATACTGCCAGAAATAAACGTTCAGAGAATCCGTCTCAAGATAGCCTAAACTGTCGCGTATCCGTTCTATCAGAAGCGTTCCTTTTCAAACGTGACATGTAGATAAAACAAAGAAGGAAGCAAGCAGAGAGTATATTGAGGTATCATATATGTCAAAAATAATGCATATCATAGAACAAGAAACTTCAGAATTCGAGTGAGTTGAAGTCTATTAACTCGTATTCGAATGCATTAAGTGAATATGATTTGACTCTCCCTTTTCTCTTTCAATGTATTTATTCAGTGGTGTCCCCTTCTATTGAAGGATATTCATTATTATTTATAGGGAGATTATCCTCTTGAATTAGGACAAGTGTCATTTAGGCAAGCGTTCAAAGAGGTGTTTTTGAAATATCCCCATGCATTAAAGTATATCTTAAAAACTATGTGGATTTCAACATGCCTGAGTTATTTCCAAAAAATAGACTGAGTCAATCTATCCCTAACTCTTTTCTTCTTTAACTAAACAAAAGAAAGTGCTTTCTCTAATATTTTCTTCTCTCAAAATCCGAGGTTCCAATCATAGCCTAAGTAACTGCTACTAAAAGAGAAGAAACTTTGTTAGTTCAGACATTGTCAAAAGTCGTCTTTACCCCTTGTTCAGGCCACTATTAACAATTGACTAGGCATTAGACGAGGTTTAAGAGGTTGGTTCAGCCATCATTTCAAATGGCTCACTCCACTCGTCCTTACTCCTTCGTACTTCTTGTTCACACCACATCTTTACCCTTGCAGTCCAACTTTTTCGCATAGCTTGTGATCCAAGATTGTTTTTTTTAGTTTAAGTTTACGCCCCAAGTCACTTGCTATGCAAGCTTCATGTTTACATCTGCTCCACCTCTCTTATCATAGACATACAAATGAAGAACCATATTCTTATAGAAAATCTTGGTTTTCTTCTTCCTTCTTATTTATTTATTTTGTTCTTTTTTTATTTAGATCTTCACAGTCAAGCACCCTCATTCTCCATTAACTCTCTCATTTTCTACATAAGTCAGTCGAATCAGACCCATTGGAATCCCTTCTTCTTTCTCAATCCATGAGAACGGAAGCATTAAAGATCCTATACTTTTATGCAATTTCTTCTCGACCCTCTTATCCAGCACAAAAAAAAAAAAAAAAAAAAACATTGATATTTACCAATTGAAACCAACAAACCCATATATCTTATAATCGATTCAATTCCACATCTCAGGTTTCATTTAATTTGGCTATATATTGTTGCTTTGCAATTGTTATACTCAGCCATTCAAATTGTTTCAACTTCGTGGAAAGCCAACGAAGGAGTTCAAATCTGTGAACTTGCCCTGTGATAAGTTGCTTTAGATCTAGAAGATCAAGGATTATATGACACGTGTAATATGTATAAATATCTAAAAGCAACGTTTCCATTCTTACCGCTATACCAGATAAGGCAAAACCCCCTTTAGATAAGTCATATAGCAAATATTATAAGTAGTTAAGGTTTTATCACGTATTGTTTCCTTTTAAGGAATCTATCATAATCATCTTTAAAGTAAATCAGTTATTTGAACGCTGCAATATCTTTCTAGACTTCGTTCATCTCGGAGGAACTCTTTTTGGCGACTGCCTATCTCTTTTCAAAAGAAATCAGAATAATTGTAAGTATTACAAGGTGACCAGTGTATTCTCGAATTAACCCATATGGAGACCTTAGATTTAACTTTCTCAGCAGACAATTCGTTTTCATGATCAATAGTCCCTGTAAAGAAGAATTATTTTGGAATTTCTTCAAAGTTTATCGTTTAACCAACCAATTCGAGTGCCTTCAACTCGAACTTGGTGAAATCAGAAGTATGTTTCCTTACAAATTCCTTTAAGATAAAGTGTGAGAGAAAGTCCCTCGAAGTGTGTAGAAAGTTATCCTCAGGAACTATTTCTTTGAGATGAAAGTATAAGCTTGGCTTTGAAGGTCTTTCCACTAGGAATCTCCTTTGAAGTCAATGTATGCTGTGTAAAATATTATCTGAAGGCAATTCCTAGGGATAAATATAAGTGACTTCGAAATTTACTTCGAAGTTTTAATGAGTTATTGAGGGTGGCAAACCCATATCTTTGTCCTTTGAAGGGGACAAAATCCTTAGTCTTTTTTATGGTGACTAACCTTTGACGATATGACCATCTCATGGTGAATAGCCTTTCGAGTTCACCATCTGGAGGTAGTTAGCCTTTGAATCGAACTTAGTAGAAGGAAAGATGTCTCATTCGTAGTTCTTTTAAGATAGAATATAACAATTGGTCATTCGAAATCTGTGGATACGATCTGAGGGCGACTTCTGAGTTAAGGTACAAAATGCGACTTCGAAAGACTCTTCTCAATAGATTACCTTAGAAGTATAAAATAAAGTGATAGACTCACTCGAAGTCTCTTCTAGGGTATGAGAAAGTATGACTTCGAGGTTTTATTTGGAATTTCATATATTTGAAGGGTCTATTAAGGATGGTATACCCCCACTTCTATCCTTTGAGGAAGTGTCTCGCCTTATAGGGAATACAAATCCTTAGTCCTTCGGTCCTTTCGCGGTAATTAGACCGTGCCTTTTGAATTTTGGACACGTGGCGTTGTTCAGTATATTGAACTATTTTTCCAGAGGTTGCTTCTTAAAGAAGTTTACCTTTTTAGTGATAAGGACGGTCAAATATCCTTGAGTTATTTCAAATATCACATTTTTGTTAAACGGTATAATCAACGTGCAGTTGCTATTGACAGCTAACACGTGTAAAACGAAAAGGCGGCAGGTAATTGCTTTAGTAATGATTTAGTGCATACGGTTATACCCAAAGAATACATATGCGTGCACTTCAGATAATGCCACATGTTTAGTGGGATTAATGTCACGCTCCGGATCCCGGTGACTCAGATCCCAGCTGACACGTGTAAAGCGAAAAGGCAGCAGGTAATTGCTCTCTCTCTCTCTCTAAATCCCACGTTTTTTAAATTTAAGAGAAAAGAACATATTCTTCTCCTAACCCCCATCTATTGTATAATTGTAAATAAGCCCATAATTTTGTATAATAACAATTTAGCCCCCAAGACCATAAATGTATAATAAAAATTCCCTTATGCACAAATCTCTTGTATAATTATTGAAAACCACCCAAAATAAAAAACATGTAATTAATAATCCCACAACACAACTTCTTATAATAACAGATAAGCCCCTAAATTGATAATTATATTATAATAATACCCTTATGATACAAATGTGCACAACTATATATAAATAATTAAATAAAATATAAATACACTATAATTCGAAGAAAAAAAATAATTTTAAAAGGTTCAGGTCATTACAATTAATTAGACCGCTTGATCACCAACATTAAAGGAAAAAAAAATAGCTATGATCTAAAAGCAAGCTACCCCTTTGAGGGTTTGCTCTGGCTAGGGGTGTACAATGGGACAGACTGGCACGCGTCACGATTGAGATGTGCCATACCTAGTGTTCATAGCCCACGGTACGGTCTACCCAATGCAGGTTAAAGTATGGTCAGGCACGGCACGACACGACACGACATGATATGGCTTAATCATGCTTCATATTACATGCCATGCAGTGCCCGGGTCCAAGAATTTTGACACAACCGACACGGCATGTTGTATACCCCTAACTCTGGCCACAAAAAACGACCAGTTTGATGGCATTGAACTATCCAGAGATGGCCATTTCTATTAGAATTTTTGTTGATTGAGATCAAGCAATAATAATAAACACAGTAAAATGAAAATCAAAATGATGCTCATAGATATACGTGGCTCGGCAAAGCCTACATCCACAGAAGAGAAAAAATTTCCACTATGTCAAAAAATAAATTAGGATTACAACTTATACTCCTACCTAATATATAGAACAAATCTTCAATATATCCGTGTCGTATTATGATGTCCTATACACCCCTCAGATCCCTCTCCCTTGGATTTAGAGACTAATGAATATTAATCACCCCAATCTCCAACAACATCCCTATTTACAAGCAACGCCAGCCAAGTAGCTAGTTAGATTCCTTTTTCTTTTTCTCTCTCTACATAAACTTTCCCTTCCTCTCATCTCCAAATATATATATCTACCTAATAACCTTTTGGAACAAGCCAAAAAAAAAAAAAAAGATGGCTTCCAACACAAAGCTTGTAATCGTTGCATTGCTCTTCATCTCCTTGGTGATGATCTACGCAAACCCTGTCAATGGCTTCCAATGTTTTGAGCAATGTTACAACCATTGCGTCACCAATGACTCTCTGGAGAATTGCCAAAGGGACTGCACCATCTCCTGCATGCCAAGAGGCATGATCGGTGGAGGCTTAGATCGTTAATCAGGACAACAAAACTCGATCCGCGATTATATATATATATATCAGCTTGTAACCTAATTGAATTTTTTTGTTTCACTTCCTACCATTTTATGATGACGATCTTGGATTTTCAGAAGAAACTAAATCCAGTTGTTTGAATAAGCTTATCGTCTATCTATAAATTCCATTCTTTTTGCCTTTTCCTTTTGGTTTATTGTATTTTGTTTGCTAATTAAGAGAAATTGCTTCAATAAAATCCTTTTACGAAAAAAAAAGTTTCAATAAAATCCTTATTTTTCATTGAAATAGAGATTACGAAGAGCAAATTATCTCGAGCTTGGAGGATGGGGCATCGGCTGGAAAGTTGGTGCATGGTCACCATGAGATCATTTAGCCTGGAGTGAAAATCAGTTGGATGCGTAACGTGCATACGCACACACTCAAACCAATCTTCCACCATTTTTGCTCCAGACGATATACCTTCATGTTTACACATTTCTCCGGATGTACGCCACACATCCATATGCTTCAAACGTCTACATCTAACGGAACATATGGACGTGTGGCGTGCATTCACACATGCTCCAACCAATGTCATAGCATCCACGTCCCAGACAATATGCTTCCAAGGTCATAAAAATGTGATATAATAAATAGTGGATTGATTCGTGTGATACTGTTTGGTTGCTATATATCCAATCATCCTTTATCTTGCATGGACCTTTTTTAACTTTGTATATCTTTTGAGCCATGCCTAGCCGCTTTATTCATCTCTCTTGATTCCCACATCGTCGGGAAGTACTTGTTTAGAAAAAAAATACAAGTTAACATGTAAACTTAAAAGGTAAACTTTCTAAGTTGAAAAGACAAGATGTAATATGAATAAAGAATATACAAAACTTCTTACAGGGCCTTGAGCTTCAATTGTGGGACATGACTACACTACTTCACAGGTGCCCAGTTCTGCATGTAAAGGACTATTGAGAGGATTTTTGAAAATCATGCGATTGGGATGCCTCCGTTGCCGACTGGTTCGGGGGACGAAGTAGGTGTAGTAGGATCCTCACAGAAAACTAACGATCACTGAGGATTAGAGGTGAAGCTGTATGTAGCTGTTGGGTTAATTTGCTGAAGAGACTTTTTCTATCTTGGTTGATTCCATTTTATGACCTTCATTGCAACCGTTTTGCAGTTGGTTGATAATGGGAAGTTATCTTCCTTCCTTTGCTGACATTTGGCCCACTCCGTCGCTCTATGTTGACGACACGTTCTGTTTTGGTGATAGATTAGGCTCGCACTAGTCTTTTAGGCCTATGCTACCCTGTTGGGCCTATGCCCATTTAGTTCTTCACCACTCAATCAGCAGTCTCAGCGGCTTGTAGGGTCTAACTAGTTTTAGGCAGTTTGGTTCTGGCTTAAACAAATACATTACGTGTACCCGGATCCAACGATAGTTTCAACAAGGGGTGTACAACGAGCCGTGTTGTGTTAGTTGTCGTGCCATGCCTTATTTTTCTAGGACTTCAAGTCCAGCACACCATGCAACCCATGGCATGGTTATGTCGTGTCATGTTACGCCTTGCATCCAAACGTGCTCATGTATAATTTCCAAAATCAATCCCATGAGAAATGCGCATCCTTTATAGGGGAAGCTAGGGGTGCGACTCGGTTCGGTTTAAATCGAAATCGAATCAATTAAAATCGATTTTGGTTTAGTTTGGATAAGAATTCCATACATATCGCTTGGTTATGATTTAGAAAAATTCAAATCGAATTAATTTGATTCGATTTTAGGTTGAGCCCTTGGTTAAACTGAACTAATTTGAAACCTAAACTGAATTGAACCAAACCAAACCGAATTCAATTTGTTCTATATGCTCGGTCCTCGTGCATGGGATGCAGCAAGCGCATGGGCTGCCGCTCACACCCCGTGCATGGGACTGCCGCGCGCTCCCCAATATTGTGTATAGTAAATAGTCCCACATCGGTTGGGAATGAAATCATCCTCCAACCGATGCACTATAAGTAGAGGTTTTGCATTGCTTTTGAGGTAAGTTGCTCATTAATGTTGTTTTGGCCTAAAAAGGTAGACCGGACCGGTTCTACCATTGGTCTAATTTGTTAAAAAAATTTATAACTTTAGTTTTATTATTATTTTTAAAATAATAAGTATCTGCAGGCTTGGGCTTAGAAATTAAAACATGGGCTAGTTTGGGCAAATATCTAAAGCCTGAAGCTTACAATCAAACCAAACTAAACCGAAACAACAATTTGGTTATTTTAATTTAATTCGGTTTGGTTTTGAATTTTTCAATTCAGTTTGATTCGATTTTGAGTTGGTGTTATTACATTTCGGTTTGGTCTTGAGTTGAGGTTAATCCGAACCGAGTTGCACTCCTAAGGAAAGCCACGTAAAGATACCAACGAGGGGTACCACTAATATGGGGGTACCTGTGACTTATTCATAGAGTACCCTATCCACAAGGCTTCCTTTGATTGGCGCTACAAGAATGGCTGTAACCATTCCGCTGTAGTGGATTTATAGCCAGCCACATGACACAACTTACAACTGAACTGGTGGGTTGAATAGGTCAGACTGCTGACCGAACATCTTAACTGTTTGATTCACAACTTGGTCTGCTTTGATTATAAAAACCATTATAAACTGGTTAAATTGGATATGAATCGCATTGAGCCGGACATGTCTCTTCACCGGTTCAATGTACGGTTCGGTTTCTAAAACATTGCATGATGAGACACGAACCTTGATCATTAAAGTCAAGGTTTCAAGAATCGGATCGATCCGGTCTGTACTAGCCGGTCCATGTTGGGATCAGCCAAAACTGGTCGGGTCTTAAGCCATGATACAACTGTTGCATCCTTAGGCTTTGGACGGGTAAAACTGATACTCGTACAACCGATTTTGATACAATTGAAACCGGTTGGTACAACTGATTTGTATTTTTTTTTAATATTATAAATTGGATGGTCTAGAAAAGTATCGATTTGTTCCAATCTGACACCAATCAATCCAACCAGTACCACCAATCCGACGACCGGTATTGTCTGTCCGATGACCAATACCGCCTATCCAGTGACTGATACCATCGGCTTGACCGACTCAAAGAAAATAAAATTTATCGGTATAAGTTTTGTACCGGATCCGGACTGGACGGTATCGCAAATCCTGATTGGGAAAATATTTAAATTAAAAAAAAAAAATTGGCGGAATAAATTTTCTACCGGATCCAGACCGGACGGTATCGCCGGTCCCTTCAGGATCGGCCGGGACCGGTCCGGTCCCCGACCCCGAGACTTTCAACCTTGGTTAAAGGACAAAAACAGTAAAGGAGTACTATTTCCAGTGTCCCACATCAAAAAGCAATAGGCTCCATTACAGAACAAACAACGGAGCTTCCTGAGATAATGAAAGAACTCATTTGGATTTGAGAGAGAGGAGAGAGGAGACTCAGGAGAGAGAAGAGAGAAGAACTCATTTGGATTTGAGAGAGAGGAGACTCAGGAGAGAGGAGAGAGGAGAGAGAGAGAGAGAGAGAGAGAGAGAGAGAGAGATGGTTTTCAATAGTGTTGTTGTGGTGGGAGTGGCGAACCTATCAGCGAATCTGTGTCAATACGTAGCATGTAATCCAGAGCATTTGAGCAACCAACAGGTGTTGGATCTCATTTTCTGCTTTCCGTTACAGCAGTTAGGGCGTCTCGCTCTTTGTCTCTGGACCTTCTTCTGTTTCCCGCCATCCGATTCCTACTTCAACTATTCCTCCGATGATGATGATGATTCCGATACCTCCAGTTCCTATTTCGAGTACGATTCTCATTCCGATTGATCCCCGCCGGCCTTCTGTACAGTATCCCTCTCATTTGTTTTCTTTGTTTCTTATTTGATCTGGTTTTTCTTTATGTAAACCTAATTTAGTTTTTGTGTGTTGTATAATTAGTTTCGATGAATATGAATTAAGATGTTTGGGATACTCGTGTTGGTTTGTTGTTCGATTAACATATTAGATAGTCATTGGATTGGATTCAATATGTTGACTTCTGTTGTTTGAATTGGTTTCTCTTCGTTGTTCAATTATAATATTAAGACGTCCTTGTTCATTGTTCAGTTATTAATGCAGTTACGTAGTTGTAGATGAATACGAGATTGAACTGTAAAATCCATTTGAATTGGGGGATATCTGTCAATAAACTTTAAATTTAAGGTTCAGTTCAATGACAATGAGGGAGAAATGTTGGTTAGGTCAGAAGTTCATGTTTAGGGCAGCGAACATAAGAGGAATGAATAATGCATCTCAAACTGTTGTGTGTGCGTACCTGCGCGCGAGCGAGCGGGCATGCACGTGCGTGTCTTAATGGGTTATCGCTTATATGCATAGGCTATTTGCTTCATCATTTGCATGTATAGTCTCTTTGCTTCACTAATTGGAGCCGCAGAAATACGTAATTAGGATGCTGCAAATGTTATCACGGATGCAGCAAGAGCATGTTTTTTTGATAATAAGAGCATCCATGGTGCTCTTAATATAACCAAGACAAGCATGAATGATAGGGAGCCTTTATAAAGGATTTGAAGCTGAAAACATAGATTTAGAACTTTTCTGTTGGATGGTGCAGAAAAGGTTGATGATTCAAGAGCAGACCAAATAGATTGAGAGGTTGATAAAACTTGTGCCAGGTGTTGATCCAACTTAGGATCATTTGATCAATGCACCATTAGGTAATGTAGGCTGGATCAAAGTAAGAGGAGAGACATTTCATCAGACTATTTGGACTGGTGGAAGACATGACCCATCCACATATTTGAACACGTCTTGATTATGGAGGATCAACAGCAGCTGGCTGTGCCAAAGGATATACTGCAAGTAGCATGACTAGGAACTAGATAGAGTTGAGAATCGGCATTTGAGGACGAGGAGAACCATGAAGACAAGAGGGGATGAGTGTCTGATACTGATAGAGGTAAAAGAAAAGGACATGCAAGAACAGCTGGGCAGCAACAGAAGAGAGAAGGCTATAGAAAAATTTTCAGAAACTTGTGACCTTACTCAATTAGGTTGTTCTTAGTGTCTGTAGTGTCAGTGTCAGGTGTTACCGTATATACGTAGAGAGATGAACATCTGTGTAAATTTGAATTTGAATGGTATTGCATACAAGGAAAGACGATTTGAATTATATGACAACGTCGACAAGTCCAGAGGGATAATGTTACCAAATATTGTGTTTGGTACACAATGATTCGGTGTGATCTTTATTGAGGAGTTATAAGAGTGCTATAATAAGATTTTGTGAGAATGATGTTTTATGGTCAGATGCTCCTTACTGCCACTGTTTTCATCTAAGATTGAGTCCTCCCTTGGTTGACAGTACCAAACTTTGATTGGTGTTCAATCTGGATTCTAGGTCCCTAGGGCATAGGATGGCTTTTGCTCATAAAAGAAGGAAAATCAGGCATAATTGGAATTAGTAAGTAATAGAAGCTTTAACGGAGCTGAGGCTCTTTCCTTTCCTGGGTTTAAAGTTGCTAAGTCCCAAAATTTCCCTCAAGTTGTAGTTAGGAATTATATAGCACAACATTCTCTTGAGTCTTAGGGTCGAAGAAATTTGTTTTTAGGCCGTCTCATATATTAAAGGAGATTGGAGCCGTTATCATGTCAATAAAAGTTTTTGTGTGAAGTTCTGAAGATGATCAATCAGATGGTAAATGATTTATCTAGGACAGAAATCCATACTCATTTACAATTTTTCTGAAGCAAGACTAGGAATGGCTACGGGTCCATGAGACCCACCTTTCAAGTGCAAGAAAGGAGAAGCATTAACTGATCAGTTAAGAATCTTTCCAACCCTCTTCATATTAGTAAGTTTTCTTTTTTCTCCAAATATACTGGACAATGTGTAAATATACATTTAGGACAACTTGAGGCTGAAAGTGAAAAAAAAAAATGATTTATTTGTCACTAACATGTCTGACGATACTTACACCTTTCAAAAGAATCTTTTAGTTAAGAGCCAAAGCTCCCAACTATCACAAACCCACGCACACACACTCGCACACACAAAAGAAAAAGAAGTTCCTAATTCCCTTGCTTCTGAGAATCTCAAAACAGGCTTCCACTTTATTAGATGGCACCTCGACTTGAAATTGGTTTTCCTTGAGGAACTGATTTGAATTCTTTCAAGACAAATTTCCATAAATGCATACATTTTGAGTTAAAAGTAAAAAAGGTAGCTTTTGTTAAATGTAATTTTTTTCCATAAAAATATAACTTCAGCTTCAGGTAGACAAAGTTATCCATAGGGTAGGCAAAATCGCGTGGTTGAAACTAGTTTAAGTGAATGTCACATCAGCCCCATCTCTAAGTGACTGTGGAATAAGGCTACAAATGCTACATTCATTGCTCTTATCCCTAAGAAAGCCGGTGCATTGGAGCTTAAGGACTTCAGACC
>JAUPMG010000013.1:625901-646666 GCA_031762675.1 Pachysandra terminalis
TTCCCTGTATCAGGCTATCGAGGTTCCCAATATGATATCAGCATACTTGTCTGGAAGGTAAAAACCAAAATACCCACAAAAATCCCATATATACTCACATGTCAAAACAATATATGCACTCGCACACATACACACACACACACACACACACACACACACACACATATATATATATATATATTCATATTAGAAAAAATAAAAATAAAGATGTAGAGAATCTCTGACACCATTTGGTTTATGCAATAATTTGATGGTATTAATTTGATTATTTATTGATGATTTCTCTTGGGTACCCACCAAGATCCCATATATACTCATATGTGAGAACAATATATGCACACACACACACACAAATATATATTAGAAGAAATAACAATAAAGATGTAGATAATCTTTAACACCATTTGGTTTATGCAATATTTTGATAGTATTAATTTGTTTATTTATTGATAATTTTCAATTGGGTATTTATTCTGGTAGGACCCAAAAGAAGGGCACTGGTGGATGCAATTTGGGAATGACTATGTGTTGGGATATTGGCCTTCCTTCCTCTTCTCATACTTGACTGAAAGTGCCTCCATGATTGAATGGGGAGGAGAGGTTGTGAACTCAGAACCAGATGGTCAGCATACATCAACACAAATGGGTAGTGGCCATTTCCCTGAAGAAGGGTTTGGAAAATCAAGCTATTTCAGAAATATCCAAGTTGTTGATGATTCCAATAATCTTAGGGCACCTAAAGGGATTGGAACCTTCACTGAGCAATCCAACTGCTATGATGTCCAAAATGGTAAAAATGGTGATTGGGGCAACTACTTTTACTATGGTGGTCCTGGCAAAAACCCTAATTGTTCTTGAAAAGAAACCCCTTTTCCCCTCCCTATGTAACATTCAATGTACCCTAATTGTCTCTTACTTTCCTTCTCTCTCTCCCCCTTCCATTCTTCAGTATACATCCTTTTTTTTTTTTAGGTTAGAATATTGAAATGTGCATCTTTCCTTTCTCTTTGTTTTTGGGAAGTTTTGACTCTTTTGGTTTTCATTTGGGGACTCTCCATTTAAGGAATTGGA
This sequence comes from Pachysandra terminalis, assembly GCA_031762675.1. Lineage (NCBI taxonomy): Eukaryota > Viridiplantae > Streptophyta > Magnoliopsida > Buxales > Buxaceae > Pachysandra > Pachysandra terminalis. The sequence continues at coordinate 626,973 of JAUPMG010000013.1, forward strand.
GAGATGGGGTTGTGTTTCTTGTAATCTAGAAAGAAACTAACCCTAGTTGTCTACTTGTATCAATGTTAGCTCCTGTCTTCGGAGTGGTTTGTTAATGGATGAATGATTGAGATTCTGATGTTGGGTATTACTATTTATTCAAAATATCAGATTGAAGTAGTAGTGCAATTTCAGAGAGATTCTACTTCTAGTTATGGGGAAGCTTAATTCAGAGAGATTCTACTTCTAGTTGTGTTTGGTTCATTGGTAAATTTGGGTTTATTGGAAAGTATTTTTTCTCAAATGAGCCCCATTTTCAATCAAAAGTCCATCAAATTTTTTCCTTTAAAATAAATGTGAACCAATGGAAAGTGATTGGTTACAATCTATAGGAAAACAAAGGAAAATGGGCTTTTTAATGCAATATGTGTGTTTGGTTCATTGTAAAATATAGGTTTATTGAAAGGTATTTTTTTCCAAGTGAACCTTATTTTCAATTAAAAGCCCCTCAGACTTTTTTTTTATTTAAAATAAAGGAAAAACAATAAAAAGAAAAGAAAAAGGAAAGGAAAATGCTTTTTTACTTTTTTTTTTCATTGTTTTCTGATTAACCAAACACAGCTTTCATCAACTTTGGTTTCAATGGGTGATGGAGAAAACAAACATTGAAGACTCTTTGGAAAGAGAAGGGAATTTTCTTTGATATTAAAAAAGTACATGTGAGTGACTAGTATTACTTTTTCTCTTAATTGTATCTGTGAATGAACACCACATCCACCTCCACTAGCTTTTGCTTTTTCAGGGCATTAAGTTAGGTCATGTGTCACCTAACTTTAAATCATGTTAGGTTCATTTTCATTTATCTTGTGAGAGGATGTGGTGTCAAGTTCTAGATTCCTTAATCAAAAGTATTAATGAAAGTTGAAAAAAGAATTAATTGTATAGTTAATCAAGCACTTGTTTTTAGGTTGCTTTAAATCAAGATTCCTAATATGGCTTTCTTGGAACAAATTAGCTTTGCTCTATGTGGTGTACATTTGTAACATTTCTTGTTGTTTGGTTTGATCTACTTGGTTTATGATGTACACATCAAGATTTTTATTCTCAGGGTCGTGGATCGGATCGGTCTGGGTCGATCTTGATACGGATTGGCAATCCGCGTCTAATCCAAAAGTCGGATCATCCTTTAAAAAAAAAATTGGATCGGTCAGACCGGCCGCTGGAACGGAGATATTGGATCGGCCGATCTTGTTGGATTGTTAATTTTATAAATTAAAAAAAAAAAACTTTGAATTGGTTGGATCGGTCCAATAAAGTCACTGGACCAATTTGGATCAGTCGGTCCGGATCGGTATTGGTTGGACCGGTCTGATCCAAAGCCACTTGATACAATAGTTGGTTTGGGATCGGACCAGTCCTGACCGATCCGGATCGGATAAGTTCGATCCTTGAAACCCTGGTACACATAAGAAAGTCAAAACCTATGAGTGTCAATTGGTTCGGTTTAAACCGAAAATCGAACAAACCAAACCGAAAAAAGTCAGTTTGGTTTGGTTTTTTTTTCATTTTGGCTTGGTTATGGTTTTTAGAAAACAAAAAACCGAATTAATTCGGTTTGGTTTTTGGTTAAGACTTCGACTAAACCGAATCGAACCGAAAAAACCGAAGTATATTATATATAATATATCAATATATGTGTTTATGTGTTTTGTATAAAAACTAGTATTAATTTTGTCAAACCAAACTGAAAAACCAAATTTTTTGATTTTTATTTCGGTTCAGTTTTATCCATTATAGTTCGGTTTGGTTTTCGGTTTTCTAATTCGGCTTTCTTTGCGGTTTGGTTTGGTTTTCAGTTTCGTTTAGGTTTGACCACTAAACCGAACCAAACTGATCGAATTACACCCTAAAACAACCTAATCAGGCTTGTTCTCTGCCAAATTGGTTTTCAATTTGATGGGTTTAGGGCTTGTTTGTGGAATCATATTTGGGATCAAGATCCTTAAGATGGGGAAATTAATTTTGAGGGTCCTTTGGTTCTGATTGGTTAACATGTAAATAAAATAGGTTCTAGTAAACCTTTGGTAAGAGATTATTTTTTTCTTAGGGGGTCAAATTAAATTATTGATGGAAAAAAATGTTTTCAATTATTGCTTGATAATTTTGGTCTTAACGACTGAAATAAACTTTGGTAAGAGATTTTTCTATTCTTTTTTTTATCGGAAATAAATAGTAAAATTTTATCAAAATCATCACCCAAATTTCACTAATGTAATTTTAATAATTTCAACAAAATAATTTTACTTTTTTAAAATTATTATTTTAATTAAAATTAATTATTTTGACAATTTTCCATTAAATAAACTAATTATTTCAACAATTTGTTATCAAAATTGTATGAAATTTCTTAGAGCAAAATTTTAGGATTTCAATTCCGTCTACATAACGAAAGACTACAAAAATAATTCCCCAATTAGCTTAATTGCATTTTCCTTAAATAGGAAATCAGCATCGGCGACGGAGTTATTAGTGGGCCCAACTCAATTAAAACTTGGCTCAGTTAGGAGTGTATGAAGTGCCATGCCAGGCCGACATGGTATCGATAACAGTCATGTTGGTGCAGCCTGTTATACGCCTAGGGTTGTCAACGAGCCGACTTAGCTCGACTCAGGTTCTGGCTCCCCTCATATGAGTTGAGCTTGAGCCCGAAAAAAAAGCTCGTTATCTTAACAAGCTTGAGCCGAGCTTGAGTAGGCTCAGCTCGGTTAAAGCTCGACTCAGTTTGTATATAAGATTATACGTTCATATTCTTATATCTTATATTATGTATTAATATTAAACACATATGTTAACATATTATATGACATATCATAATAATTATCAACTATAATATTACTGCATTTGTACTAATCTAAGCATTTTTATGAGTCTAGCTTTCTATGAATCAAACTTTTTGCAAGTTAAGATTTTAAGAGCTTGAGCCGAGCTAGGCAAAGCTCAGCTCGGCTTGTTTACATCCTATATGTACTACATCCCTAGTTCAATCCCTTTTTAAATAATAACAATACAAATTTAATATATCTATATTAACAATTATTATAAATTATGAAAATAATATTTGAAATTAGATGCTTAATCTCTTTCAAAAATAACATTTAGTCTTCATGGGCTTTCTATGTTTCCAACAGGCTTTTGGAGTCTTGAACCTAACCGGGCTTTCAACCAGAGGAGTCTGACCCACCTAACGTTAACATGCCCGAGCCCAGGCCCGCCTCGTTTTGTCTTGAACTATTTGTAGACTCAAACCATCCACACGACCACACCTCTGTCTTTCGATTGTTAAAAAAAAAAAAAAAAAAAAAAAGCGCGGGGGGAAATGAAGACTTCGGTCGTGCCATCATCGTATCGGTTGGGATTTGCTCCTTTTCCTCGCATTAATGGCGTTCAAATCTTGCGAAGTCCTCTCATTCGGTTTCCTTACACTAAATCCTACTCGGGGTTTTCTCATCGTTCGATCGCAATGGTATCTGCAACTCGCTCGGCTCAGGTTTCTTTCTTCTTTCCCCCCAAAATCTAGGGTTTTGAAAATTTCCTGAATATTTATAGTATTTTTTAGATCTGTAGTTATCGTGATAGTTCGTCTTTTATTTTTTTGTTCTTTCTCTGATTCGTCGATATCTTTTAGAGTTTCTGTGATGAGATTCATTTGGTCAGTGATTTTAATTCATGTTTGTCTTATCTTCACTCAGACTGTGTCACCTGGAGATGTTAATAGCGACGCAAATGTTTATCAGTTGATCCAAGCTCATCAGGTACTCTGTGTGTGTGTGCTTCTACTTGAAATCTTAGGCAAGTTGTGTAATTTGCTTGAGATTATGGACTGGGATACGTGTTTCAGGAAGCGGCTGCTCGGCTTCCCCCAATTGAAGAAGTTCGGACAGTTCTTGATCGTAGTATCCGAGGCATGCTTTCTACTTTCTCACAGGTATTTTATTTGTAAGATAAAGAAGTTGATTTTTTATATCAGTGATTGGGAAAACTGACGAACTTACTTTCTTCTGCTTGATGATATTTTTTGATCTGTTTTCGCTCTTGGTTTTGGGGTTTGGTATTTGATATCATATGATGCTATGAAATTTGTTCTCTGAGATGAAATAACATTTATTGGTTGTTCTTGTTCATGGTTAAGGCCTAGTGAAGCTTGATATCAATGTGAATGTGAAACTTCAGTATTTTCATTTTTCAAGTAGCAAGTTCATGAGTTGTAATCAAGATTTGTTTATACCTTAGATATAGTAACCGTGAGGTGTGTGGATCAACATAGATAGAACATACTTACTCTTGCTCATCCGGGCATTCATTGAGATGGTCATTTATTGTCTAAATTATGTTTGTTGAATTATCGACTGGACTGCCTAGTAAATGAATTTATGAATTAATGATAAATGAAAATATCATAGATTTCCAATGTGAAGGTGCTGTTATGGGGTGCAGTTCTTTTAGAACAAGACTGAATCACCTGGGTTGACCTTGAAAGATCAAATCATTTTTGGGTGTCTATGTTTATGCATTAGAATATTATTTATCTACAACTATTCTCGAATTCCCATTTTTATTATGTTTTCTTATTTTACCTTTTTTTTAAATAGATAACCTCATGATCTAATGGTTGGAGCAGTTGGCTACTGACTGATTTGCTTGACCCGTGAGAACGATTCTGATTTCAAAACTTTATAGGAAGAATTCAATGTTTGAGTTGATGTCTAATCATGTAATAGAAATGTGGAAAATGTTATTAAGATTTAGGTTTATTTAATTTTCTAGAGACTCTGGAGCCTGGCAGACAGGTTCTTTCGAGCTTCATTTTCTCAATCTAATATTTTCTTTGTAGTGTGAAAACTTGTGCAGTTGTGCAACTATTTCTTCTGACTTCTTTTCGTTTTATAAGGCATACATAGATTTAAGAGGAATCTATGCATGCCTTAAGGGTACTGGGGGTACTTAAGGGATTCTTTTAGAGTATAATCCTGGTTGGAGTTTCAGTAGTTTACAAGCACTAAGAGCTTGGATTCCTGCATCAAACCATGAATGCTGAAAAAGATTGATCTTAGGTTAACAAAATAGAGTCATCTCTCTCTCTCTCTCTCTCTCTCTCTCTCTCTCTCTCTCTCTCTCTCTCTCTCTCTCTCTCTCGCACTGGTCAGATTCTTCCTGCTACTGGTTTGAAAACATTCTGCTAATTTGAGGAATTAATACTTTGACATGGAGCAGTTTCGATAACAAATATAATATCATATGGTGATGATATTGTGAAATCTGTCATGCATACCTTGTTTGCATTGGAAGTTCTCTGCGTTTTCATTGATTGGTATTAAATTCTGACATAATTGGTTAAACAACTATTTTCATGTGAGCTTGACTTATTGCATGCTTCTTTTTACATGTGCAGAAGCATGAAGGCTATCCATCAGGGTCAATGGTTGACTTTGCCTGTGGTTTAGATGGATCTCCAATTTTAGCAGTCAGTAGCCTGGCAGTTCATACCAAGGTTTGCAAAGAATGTTGAAACTATATTGCATATGCTTTTTAAATTGTAGAAAAACTTAGATCAGGATGCTCAAGTGCCCCAACCTGTGTAAGAAGTGAGAAGTTCTTTATCCCAGCTGACGGAGGGCTTGAGACCTTGATTTAATTAGTCCCACTAGATGATCTCCGTGGCCAAAAATTTAGTTCAATAGATTATCCAACTCAAGCTTTCTTATTCTTTCATTCTTTCTCTTTAGTTGTTTGCATAATCAATCTTTTTATTTTGGGCATTTTGAGAAAAAAAATTGGAAAGATGTTGTCCAGAAAAAGAATGATGCATTGGACTGGTGGCTAAAGTCATCTTGTAAAGCTGCTATGGTTGTCGGGGATCTGACTTTCTTGCTGCATCGGGTTTAGGGCTATTGGGTGGTTTTGTTAGTTTATGTTGGTATCATGGGTGTTTGCCCTAGCATGGTTTGCTTTGGGCCCATTTCTTTTCCTTTTTCCTTTTGTTTTGTCACACTTGTCTCAAGTCTTCACTAAAACATTTGTGGGTGTACTTTCCCGTTTTTTCTCTCCATAAAAAAAAAAAAAAAAATCATCTTGTAAATTTTTGGCATAGGAAATATTTTGACTCAGGCCTATGGATCCTCTGCATTTTCTTTATGTACGATTGTGAAATAGGGTGGTCTGATGGGGTGTTAATAATATGGATGTTCTGACCATGTTTTCTTTTTTTGCATCTGTTACCACTCTACTTTCTCTGCCTGAGAACTAATCAAATCAAGGAATTTTCTGTGATAACATCATGTCCATTGTTGGTAATCAATTTTCTTGAACTCCTGAAGGCCCTGTAGTTATCTGATGATTTGTTGTTTCTTGCAGGACCTTGTAGCTAATCCTAAATGCTCATTGTTGGTAGCAAAGGATCCTGATGATAGGAATGGTTTAGTAATCACTCTACATGGTGATGCAATTACCGTGGGTTCCTTCCTCTGGTGTAGGGTTTCTCTTGTGATTTTTATTATTTTAATTATGCACTTTCTCCGCTTTGTTTGCTTGTGGTGGATGGTGTGCTACATTCATACGGGTATTAGTGTCAGAATCTCACAAGGATATGAAGTCTCGGAATCTGACAGAAAAGTTTCATGTTAGGCAAATCCGGGAAATTAAGATTAGTCAATAGTGAGACTTGAGTAAGTATAAAATAATTAAGTTCGTATGATATGTGCAATTAAACAGTATTGTTTTTAATAAAATGCACAAACTAGCAGTTTAATGAGCTTGATGATGTTATCTTATCCGGTTAGAAACTTTATATGAAAACAGAATCTATAAGCATTATACTAGTATCTGTTGAGTATCACAGTTTGACACGTCCGATCTGGTTACATCACTTATTTAATAGTGTCCATGCACATTCGTGGATGCAATTTCCTGGTCAGTTGTCATCAGGCTTCAACTAACCTTCCTTCAAAGTCAACGACATATTTACCATGAAATTTTGGGTTTATTTTTTGTTTTCATATGGATTATCCTCCAGGTTCCTGAAAAGGATAAAGAAGGCGTGCGTACTGCATACTTGAAAAGGCATCCCAATGCATTCTGGGTAATTTCTTTCACCTCTTGTCTAAAATATTCTACATCTCTTTGAACTGTATGTTGCTACTTTGTGCTTTATGTGAATTGCTGAATAGAGGCTTTTGAAGGTTGACTTTGGGGATTTCCAATTTATGCGTATTGAACCAAAAGTTGTCCGATATGTATCTGGTGTTGCAACTGCTTTACTGGGATCAGGAGGTATGAGTGGCCACTTCAGCTCTGTGATAATCTTTTGATCCAGGACCCAGGTCACTTCCAGTCCTATCATTTAAAGACAAACTTGGAGAAAAAAGAAAAAAGAAAAAAAAAAGTCCTCAAACCACTCCCTCTTTGGAAGGGTTGTTCAAGGGTGCTGCTGTTTCTTTGTATTTTGTAGTTATGTTCATCTTTGCAGCAACACATACCCATGCATTATATCATTATTTCCATTCCTCATAAGAATACTGCTCCTCATGTTGCTTATATCTAATAACAACCTGTGTTTTACTTCCAGAATTTAGCAAGGAGGATTTCAAAGCCGCAAAAGTAGATCCAATATCTCACTTTTCAGATCCTGTTACAGTATGTTGACTAGCATTATTATCTTTCTGGCATAAACTTTTACTTTATCCCATCTCACAGAGCATCCCATCTGTTTGTCAGTCTCACATGAATAGAGATCATGCAGAAGATACCAAGGCAATCGTGCAACATTCAACATCCATTCAGGTAATCCCAAACACTTCTGTAAAATATTTCATTTATGTATCAACATGAGATCTGGGTTTTCTGATCAACATAGTATGGAGAATGTTTGTTGTCTTTGCTACATCTTCCTAGGTTTACCTTTCCACTCTATGTTCCTGAAGCTTTTATAGTTTTGTAACTGATATTGTATCTATTTTCGTAAAACGGTCATACTCAATCAAACTTGTATCTTTATTTTTTAATGTTAACTTACAGAAATGTATTACTTTTATTAATGACTAGGAAAAAAAGAATCAGAAAGAAAAGAGAACCCCCAAGCTTCTATGATATCACCTTAATCAGATCTTGTTTTACATTTTTCTCCAGGTGGACTCTGCTTACATGCTGGATTTGGACAGTCTTGGTTTCAATGTTAAGGTAATTTTTGTTCTAAGATGTGGTTGATGTTTATCCCCTAATTTTTTTCGATTATTTATTGAGAAAAAGTTTTTGGAGTCAATAAGTTTAGTTTTCTATTGTATGGTGGAGTCAATAAGATGTGGCCAATCCAGACTATCCTCTATAGGGACCCTCTGAGTAGTCAATTTGGACAATTTCTCCATTTACGTAACCCCATACATTACTTTGGAGTGGATATAGAGATCTTTTACATTGAAATGGAAGCCATCAATTTTTTTAATGTTAAGCAAGAAAGATACTAAAAAAGAGGTTGTCTTTTTGGCATGTGGCAAATGTATCTGGGGATGCAACTTGACATGCAGAGAGGATCGATGTGGAGGAATATGTGGATCAATTGGGTCTCAATGTCTAAGAACTGTCACACTATGACTGCTAAAATCTTGTCTCTCCCAGGCTACCTACCTTTCTATCTGTTTGTCTTTTGCTCCTGGTTTGTCATCATCATATGCCTTATCCCAACTAGTTGGGGTCAGCAACAAGAAGCCTGTTCCTCCATCGCAATCTGTCAAAAACATATCTTCAGTCAAATTACGAGTATGCAAATCCTTTTTGATTGAATCTATCCAGCTTCTTTTGTGTCTTCCTTTCCCCCCTTAGAACCTTCAATGATTTCTCTCTCACAGCTGCTTCCCTTGTTTATGCAACAAGAAAATGGATTTTAGTGGAACATCTGAATTTGATATTTTGTGAGTGGGATTCAGCTGTAAACTTATGAAGGTGGTGTTAAGGATAATCACATTTTCGACAGAATTTATAATACTATAAGGAAAACATGAGGTAGTCATTGCACTACAATAAGTATAGTATTTCCTAGATTATTTTAGCAATTGCTATGTGATTATTAATATTGGCTGTGCAATAAGTGGACTCATGTACATGTACATGACCTATTGTAGACTATCAATTACTACTCTGCAAAGATAATTGCTGTTGTGTATATAGCCATGCAAGAGTAATTGATTTGTTCAAGTATCTCTTGATATCTATTTGAGTTGATGTTTGGCCTCAAAAATCTGATAGGGTCTAAATCTTGAACAGTTTGGATTGATAATTCAGCCATATGGCCCATAGTGTGTCTGGTAGGAGCTCATGCATCATAATATAATATAATTAAATTCTTTTTATTTTTGTTTTCTTTTTGAGTAGTTAATATGTGTGTGTGTGTGTATATATATATATATCGTGTGATCTCTAAAAGTAAAATTATGACGATCTAGATATCCATTTCTATCATCCCCAATGGATGTCCCTATTCTTTTTGTTTTCTGTTTTCTTTTGAGAAGTTAATATGAAATATCTATATCGTGTGATCTCTGAAAGGTAAAAAATTTGATGATCTAGATTATCCATTTCTAACATCCATAATGGATATCCTTTTCCACATTTCCCCCCATTTCCAGCTTGCTACAGGAATGATTTTTTATTTGATTGTATACTGGGACCACCATCAAACTATTCATCAGTTACGCATTTTATGAAACTTGATAATTGTAATGAATAGCAGAATTAGCCATATTTTTCTACAACTTTCCTTAGATTAATGCTCCTATATGTTAAGGTTATCTACTTCTATCTTAGGCGCTTCCTGTTTTATTTGTGGCTGAAATGCTGACTTGATCATTTTCTAGGCTGTTTATCAAGGGAACGCCTTCAAGCTCCGGATACCTTTTCCTAGGTGTGCAGAGGATAGAAAGTAAGTCATTAGTTGAGGTTTGATCTTTGATTCTTCAAATTAGCTCTTTATGGTTTTTACTAGAATATAAAATGCGAGTTACATCATAGACTTTCTCGCCCATAACTTCTACTAATGAATTTATCTTCTCAAAGAAACAAAAGCCTGTTAACCATGCACTTCGAGATGGATACCTTTTTTGTATGATTTTTATATTTTAAATGAAAACACTGTACCCTTGACATGGATTGATTTCTATCAAGTGTTGGTAGTTGCACAACTTCCTTGATGTTTCATGAGCTTCATAGTTATGGAGACCAGCCTTGTCCATCTGATATACAGACATAAGAATTCCTTAAATAGCCCACATTATGCCGTTCATAAGACAAAGTTACCAAGTCAAAAGCTTTGAACTTTATTATACTTATGTTCTAGTCGAGAAATTCTCTTTCGATGTATTAGAAAAGAAACATTTGAATATAATGTTTGTATGTAGGCGGCAGGCCTGTCAATGGATCGGATCATGTCGTGAATCCGAATCTAAAAAGTTGGATTGGTAACATGTTCGTGATCTGATAATCTGATTACTGAGCATCCTATCTCATTCGATCCGGGTCTTAATTGGTTGAAATTCGGATACACCCCTACCCGTTCCGATTAAGATCTGATCTGATTTAAAATATAACATTATATATAGTACATATAATATATTTAATATCTGTGATATAAACAAAATATGTAAATATCGGATCATGATTTGAATCCAATCCGAAATGTAAGACTTGGCAAAGGTTTTAATGATCCGATAATCCGATTACTAACAATCCAATCTAATTTAATTCTTAACCAATTTAATTCGTATATTCAAATTTTCTTATAAGGTCAAACTTGATGTACCATGATCCCATCCGAATCCAGCCCATTTACAGGCCTGTTTGTACGCATTATGTGTCTGGGATGGAAGATCATAGTTCGTGTTGCTGACTCCAACTCGTTGGATATGACATGCTACTGTATTTGAATTGATTTTTTTTTTATTAACTCGTGCTTATATTTTATTGTGTGTGCATGTGTGTATTCTTTCTGCAGAGATGTAAAAACTCTCATAGTGGAAATGCTTCAAGCTGCTAAAGCCTCAAGCTGATTGATACGATAGTTAAATTACAAATATGTAAGCATCCAGCATTTCTTAAATCCCTAGTATCATTTTCTGTTAATACTTACGTTTGAAACATAAGCATCCAGCATTTCTCAAATGCCATTACTTCCTTTTTTTAGCTCATTTTTTCTTGTCATATGACTTTGGTTTTGAACTATAGTTTCTTGGTGCAACAGTTAGAGATAGTGACTCATATTCACTAGTCTCTAGATCCAAGGGGGAGGGAGTATAAGTTATAGGAGTATAAGTTGTAACCCTAGTTCATTATTTGACATAGTGGAAATTTCCTCTCTCGCGTGGACATAGGCTACACCGAACCACATATGTCTGTGTGCATAGTTTTGATCTTCTGTTTATTGTTTTCATTATTATTGCTTGATAACGAACAACACTTGCTTTTGAAAAAGATGTTTGTATATGTTTCCATGAATTTCTGTCTCTGTGTCTCACTGTTTGTTTACATGTGCTTTATGCGATGCAATTGAGGATTTTGGTCTGAGGGGATCAACATGTTTTTCTCCGTCATCCTCTCCAAATCTTGACAAGTCTGTGCCTAATAGTCTTGGCATATGATCATCAGTGGACCCCAGCCATTCTGTACATGATTTTACCCCTAACAAACCAATCCGAACTGCTCAATGAGTTTAGACTCTAGAAGGCGTTGCATAGCTTTTATACACTGGGACAACGGGGTTTTACATGTCACCCACTATGTTTTTTCTCTTCTCAAACAGTTGAGCATAGTTCTAGCTGTTGAAAGTTTAGCTCTAAACCTGAAGTTAATATCGTCCAAACCAGTCTGATTTTTGGCACTGTGCCTCATTTGTTTGGGCTCCAATTATGCAGTAGAGTGCAACATTTGCTATGGGGTTTAAAATCCAGCGACGATGGAGGAACCTCGGTTTCATTAATTGCATCTCATGAAAGAAGATTGTGTTGTCTCTTCCATGTAGTTCTCAACTGATTTGTGTCACTCGTGTTTGTTGAACAATCTTTTGACTATGAAACCATACTATATCTTGTTTGCTGGGTAATATTTCAAAACTTCATTTCTTGGTTTCCATTCAATTTTGCAGTTTGATTTGATAAACATGGTTCCTAATTTGCTTTTGTAGCTATTTTAGGAGCATTTTACCATATTAACTTCTGTTAGAGATAGTGGGTGGCTCATCTTCACTAGTTCTCTCTAGATCCAAGGGGGAGGAGACCTGAGGGTATATTGGGGATTTGCCCTATATATTGGGTAGGAGTATAAATTGTAACCCTAATTCGTTTTTGATACAATGGAAACTTCGTCTTTCCCGTGGACATAAGCTTTGCTGATATCTGTGAGCATTGTTTTGATCTTCGTATTTACTCTTTTCATTATTATTGCTTGATCAGAATAACTTGTTTTCAAATTCTGTTATCATGTATTTCAACATGCTTATTAGTTCCACTTTTGCAGGGTATTGGTTCCACTAAAGACCAGAAATCCAGTGACTTGAATTGGTAATCAGCTTGCTGCTCTCCTTTGTTCAAGGATTTGCTATGATATACGGGGTAACTAATGGCCCAAGGAGCCAAAAGACTGTTACTTGTACAAATGAACAATACAACCCAAAAGATTGTGAAGAAAGGAAACTCATTTTATAGAAATTGAATTGTCAAAAGAAACATTTTATACAGACAAATACCAATATGGTGCTTGTACATCGCGTCATTGCATTTTGTCCGCGTTTCTGCCTTTTGTTTTTTGATCTATTTACCTCAACTATATTACAGGCTCTCTACGCAGCTTAGCTCAACTGGCAGGCTCTCCAGCTCAGGTTCGAGTCTTTGGGCTTACCTGATATATGCTCCTTGTAGATGGGATCGTGTATCCGGGGTTTACCCTGTCCTCACTATATTGCTCATTAAATATGTTGAAGCTAAGGAACAAAATAGAAAGACAAGCTCAATGATCATCCCAATAGGTAATTTTAATCTTGACTACTGAATTGAAAGATTCGTGGTATTGTGATGTATTTATTGTAGCCCACCAATTCAGTGGCCAGGATTGATCATTTCATACTGTCTACAATTGGGATTGGGTGCAGATAAATTCTATGCAAAAGACCTCTATCAAGTTTCATCTTTTTAAAGAAAAAAATTCCAATCAAACCCTAATTTTGGTGGATTTGATGTATGAGTCCATCAGGGTCTGGTTGGACGGTGATAAGAAGCTGTCCACATACGAGGAGAAGAAAGGATTCTATTTGCTAACGTGGTAAGCCAAAGCACCTTCCTTGCAAACAACCAACCCTAACTCTCTCTCTCTCTCTCTTACATCTACACTTTGAAAATTCAAATCAAAATACAAGTTAAAAGGAATGGCCTATGAATCTCTCTCTACCTCTTTACATCTCTCTATGCTTTTTGTTTCATTCTGAATCACTTTCTATGCTTCCCATAGCCTTCAATCCTCTTGGTCTCTGCATCACAATTGAAACCAACCAAACAAACACAAAATACCCATTAGCAAATCTGGAAAATACTCAAAAACCCTAAATGGAGAACCCAAATTGAAGCAAAATTAAGATCCATCAAACCCAAATCAATTTACCTTCTTTGAAGATTTCTTCTCCCTCACTTCATACCTCTCTTGGCACAAATCTGAAAGCCAAGAACCTGGACTCACCAACTGCAACCAAACCCAGAATTTAATTTAGAGAGAGAGAGAGAGAGAGAGAGAGAGAGAGAGAGAGAGTTCCTTTACTTACAAGTAAGGTTTTTTGGATGAACTTGGCTCTCTTCTTAGGCCTCTGAGGAAGCTTACACCCTTTCATAGCCATGAAATCCTCTTCTTTTTCTTTACTTGACAAAGAAATAAACAGCTTAGGCCAAACAGTCCCTCTATCATCCCCGGTTTCCATTAAAAATTTTCCATTCTCGTCCAAACCCAATGAGCCTCTCGTCGTGTAGTATCGATCTTCTTTCTCTGGTGAAGATGATTTCCTGTTCTCGTTCGAACTCGATCTAAGCGTCGCCGAATCAGAGTTCCTGAAATCATACAGAAGAACAGAGCCTTAATAATATCATATTTTATTTATTTATTTTCTCTTTCTGTTCCGAAATTCTTTACCTGATAAGGCGATCGGGTTGAAGAGAAGGGATTTCTTTCTCGGCACTGACTACGCGTCGATCAATACGAGAAGTGATTTTTCTCCTAATAACAACACCAGATTTCTCTGCAACTTCTTCGTGTTTCACCTTCACACATCGAAGCTTCTTCTTGTTCCCCCACTGTAATAGAAAATCGGTTTCTGGAACTCTACTTGCTCTTTGATTATTCTTCCCTTCCTTCTCTTCCATTTCTGCAACCAAGACAATGACCAAAGATTCATCAGAAACCCCTTTAGATTTCCGTAGAGAACTGAACCGAAATCAGAAGCAAAAACACAGCCAGAATCGTTTCTCGTTTCTTACCTCAAGATCTATGGTTGCTACAGAGATAATCCAAACCGAAACTCCTCAATCCTTCCTGCAATTCGAATTAAACATATACCCATTACGAAAAAGGAAATTTATAGAACATAGAAATGCTAAAAAAAAAAGAAAAAAAAAAGTAACTTACAAGGAGAAAACTCCATTACAGAGTAGCATCAACAACGCCGATGAGATGAGATTCTTCTCATAAAAATTAGAAGATTTCTTCGAAACAAAGAAAGCCCAAATCAGCTTTCACAATTTCTCGCTTCCCCTTTAGTTAATCTCAGGTTTCAGAACAAAATAAACAAGAAAAATCAATCCCCTCTTTTTTCCAAAACTCTTCTCTCTCTGTTCTCTGTTTTCTTTTCTATCCTGTTGCTTCTTGTCCTCTCCATTACCCACTTATTTCTCCTCATTTATATAAAATAACTGCAAAATAACTACAACCGTTGATTTCGAACTAACGGTAAGATGCACCTTCCTCCCACAAAACCTCATTAGAACTCCGCCGAACCCCTTTGGCCTTTACCGGTTTACCCTCTCACTCGCTTCTTATGTGACTAATGTGGAGTTGTGTGTTTATATTACCCTACTGCAGTACCACTGTTTTAGGTTTAATCGGGTCCACCTATCTTTCAATATACACCGTTTTAACTGTTGAGGTGTCGAGCTTGATTGATTATCTCGTTAGATCCAGCCTCTGTTCTTGCCGATCTCGGATCGAACAATTTTGTACTTTTGTGAGGATTAGGGCGCATATAATTTACGATGAGAATGGGAAAGTGGTAGAGAGATCTCCGTAATCATATTTTTGTTTTTCTTGATTATAGTAGATTTTCTGTTGTTCGGTGATTTATTATTATTTTTTTTCTAAAAGGGTTCTTTTACATAAATATGTTTGTTTTTCGTTTATTTTTGCTATTATTTGTTTTCTCTGCATAAATTAACCAGTCAATAGGGTTGTCAATACCTGGTTTTTCTCACCATCAGACTGGATCTATTTATGTCTGAAATCTGATGAAGACCAAGTGGAATGTAACATCAGTTCATCTGGAGTCTTAATGAAATCATTCAATCTTTTTTATCAAGAAAAAAAAAGGGTTGTCAATGGATCGGATCATGGAAAAAGCGGATTTAGTAAGGGATTTTCAATCCGATAATTTAATAAGATATGATCCGACTTTAATCAGATAAAATTCGAATACAGGTTGATTCGATTTGATAATAGTCTGAACAGATTCCATTTGTGTGCATATATTAATATAAAAAATGTATATTACAGATATACATATGTATACATATAATATTGGGTGACTAAAATGATTAAACATATAATTGAAAATAAATCATTAATTTAAGATACTTTTGAAAAAAATTAAATATACATCAAATTATATTTATTATTATTTTTTTTCATTTCTTACAACTATTTTTAGGTTTACCAAAAAGTCCGATAATTATTCGAATTCAATATGATTCGAAAAAATTCAGATTTGGTAAGAGATTTATGATTCCGCAATCTAATTAAGTATGATCCGATTCGATCTGACTTTTAATCAAATCAAATTTGAATATGCCCCAATCCGACTCAAATTTGATCCGATGATAGCCCTATCAGTCAACATCTTGGACTAGGAGGTAGAATTGGCCAAGGCCAAATGTCAATCTGATTGGATGATGACCAAGACCCAGTCCACAGGCTTTTTCTTCCTACACCATCATGGAGATGAAATTGATCAGACGGCTGTAAACTTCTAATCATTTTACTCTTTAATAAATAATCAAGCAAAGGTCGGAAATCATTTGTACTGACATTTACTTGTGTATGTGAGCAACATGAGATCAGATAACACTTCCTATTCTTTCGGTGATGAATTGAAAGCTAATAGCATCCCTCACTATGATTTTTCTGTTTGAGAGATAGAGAGAGATCAGTTTAGTTTCAATGTGGCAATCCAAACACACCTCAAGATTTATAAAAAACCTAAATCCAATTGCTAACTTCTCACTGTCTCTCCTCTTCTTCATTCATAATGTGTTACAAGATCAGCAACGAAAAGTATGATATATATTTTGTAATTAGGGCTAAACAAAATTACATTTAAAATTACTATTTTACCCTCTAAGTCGATGATTGGATATCCGGCCTTCTCATTAGAACCAATGATTCCTTTCTCCTTCGTCTATTCTCGAGAGGTCTTGACGATACCCTTCTTCCGACCCAGCCCAGTCACAGGATCATATGAGAACGTTGTGCAGATGCTCAGGTGCTGTAGTGTCACGATCATCAATACTTTCCGAATGTCTCAGTAGCATCAATCTTTGCATAGCAACAATTCCTACAAATTATTGCTGCTCTTCCATTGATTCCTCGAGCCGCTCTATTGAAATTCAATTTTACAGATTTGCATACGAGGGAAGCCATTTTTTTGGTCTCCCAAGGTATCCCTAAGCTTTTGCTCAGGACTAATCCTCCGAGGTACTGTCGGGCGCCGAAGCGGGGACCTCTCCCAATTCATTTGTTTTTTTGCCTTTCAATTGCTAATTTCCTTGCATCATCCTCCTGCAAATTGAAAAACATCCGTAATGAGTTTTCGATGTTTGGTCCTTCGAGTATTTTTGGGGTGGGGCGAGTTTGACCCATATGTAAGATATATTATAAAAAATTATATATATTTTTTAAAATTAAATCTAACTTTTTTTAGATATATTTACTTATAAAAAATATATTTTTTATATAAAATATTTATAATTAACATATAGGTAAATAGTAATGGGGCGGATTGAGTCAAACCTGGACCCGATTTATGAGTTATCAAACCCTGATCATTAAGAGCGAGGCGGATTACCCATTTAACCAGCCCTATTGTCATGCCTATAGATCACGGCTTTTGAGATCGATCATGATCTATTTTCAAAGGATTTTATTGCAAATATCATATGTAGCGAAAAACAACAAGATCAAATGAGTTTAACCACTTGATTATCACACTTTCTTTTGGATGGATGGTATTGAAAGAAATAATACTGATTTGATTTGGGCATATTTACAAATTTATTTGTAGAAAAATGCCCTTAAAAATTGTACAAACTAGTTTGTTTTAAAATAATATTTTATCCATTTTATTTATATTCATTTGTTGATCAAACCAAACCCAGAAATGGACATTCTTCATTTTGATAATTATGTCCTCAAAAGGGAGTGAGAAACTCCTACTTAATGCAAGACACATCTTCTCTTAAAAGGACCAAAATATTCTTCAATAAATAGCCTAAGAACTCTTTCATTATGCCTCTTATTTTTCTCACCTAAAAACAATAAGAAGTAGAAAATTTAAGAAATATCCCATATGTGGAAGCTTTCTTAAGCAAAAGAAAGAATATTGAAGTACTCTTCTAATTCTAATCCATTCTCTTCATTTTATTTGTGTAAGCTTCTTGATTGATTACATCCTATTTCAAATAAAAGAAACAATACCAAATTAAGGTTTATTTACCATATGAACCCATTTTTTTTGAAAAATATTGATTTAGTTTTTGTTCAAAAGTATTGATTTACTTTTATTGTTCAAAAATATTGTTTAGCAAACAATACCAAAATATTGGTTTGGTTTTTATTTATTTTTTTCATTTTAGTTTGGTTATGGTTTAGGAAACAAAAACCTGCATTAATTCGGTTTGATTAATGGTTAATACTTCGACTAAACCGACAAAAACAAAGTAGTATTTTATGTGTGAGTGTGAGTGTGTGTTAGGAAAAAAAAACATTAATTTTGTCAAATCGAACCAAAAAATCAAATTTTTCGATTTCTATTTCAGTTTGGTTTGGGTTTTAGTTTTCTAAATCAGTTTCTATTTCGATATGATTCGGTCTTGGTTTAGTTCAATGTAATTCAGTTTGATTTGGTTTGACCACTAAACCGAACCAAGCCGACCTAATTGCAACCTACAAAACACCCCTCTTATAAAGAAACAATATCCTTTTTTTTTTTTTAAAGTTTAAAAAAATGAGAAAATGTTTGATGATCTACATTTAATTTTTGTACTCATATGTCTAATATGGGTTTTTGGGATAGCTAAATACCTATTTAGTCATTTTCTTTAACTTGAATTCATTCACATATATGCTGATCTTGGTATCCCGAGTTTGATTAAAATTCTCCTTAAATCTGGACTCTATTTGACTGTGGTGGCAGTGACAGTGGTAGTAGGTTTTGGGTTTAGGTTGGAATTAGGGGTGCAAATCGGTTTGGTTTAAGACAAAACCGAACCGACTCAAATCGATATTGGTTTGGTTTTGATTGAATACATATGGTTTGGTTATGGTTTAGAAAAATCCAAATCGAATTAGTTTGGTTTGGTTTTGGGTTGAGCCCTCGGTTAAACCGAACCAATTTGAAGCCCAAATCAAATTGAATTTATTCTTTATGCCCGGTCCTCGCACATGGGCTGCAGCGCACACCCCACGCATGGACTTGCCACACAACAGCACTTCACGCAAGGGGCTGTCGCGCGCCCCGCGCATGGACTGCAGCGTGCAGTAGCGCCCCACGCACGGGCTGCCGCACAAGCCCCTCGCAAGAGTTGCTGCGCGTGCCCGGACTGTATGTATTCACTAAGTCACACATCGGTTGAAAATTAAATAATCCACCCCCACCCTCTCACACCAAGTGGTAAAGTGGTGGTGATGGTGAGGTGGTGGTGGTGGATGGTGATAGTTTGAAAGGTTTAAATACAAGGATAAAATAGCCTAAAATATGTACAAATTTATGATTCCGGTAAATGTAGGGGAGGTTCATATCCGAATTGAGATAACATAGGAGATATATTTATACTTTTCAGAAGGATAAAAGAGGTATCTGGATATTATACTAAACCTCAAGGGAGGTTTCCTTGAGGTTTATGAAATTTACCCTAAAATATATTAAAATAAAAATATTCTATCACCATTCACCACCCCAAAACTCCAAATCATTAGGTGTCAAAAGCCCAAAGGTAATATACTTTTGAGAAGGCCTCGCATCCTCTACAGCTTAAGGGTTACAGCAATCCATACAGTACCGTTGGATTGCTGCCACGTGGGTTTAACCCCAAAACTAAAAACTAACGTTAACGGCAAGAAATAACTGAATTTTTTATTCAAACTCTACCCTAACCGAG
>JAUPMG010000013.1:646766-665277 GCA_031762675.1 Pachysandra terminalis
ATTTCCCTGAAGAAGGGTTTGGAAAATCAAGCTATTTCAGAAATATCCAAGTTGTTGATGATTCCAATAATCTTAGGACCCCTAAAGGGATTGGCACCTTCACTGAGCAATCCAACTGCTATGATGTCCAAAATGGTAAAAATGGTGATTGGGGCAACTACTTTTACTACGGTGGTCCTGGTAAAAACCCTAATTGTTCTTGAAAAGGAACCCCTTTTCTTCTCCCTACATAACATCCAATGTACCCTAATGCCCCTCTTACGTTCTCTCTCTCCTTCCATTCTTCAGTATACATCCTTTTTATTTATTTTTTTTATTTTAAGTTTTTAGGTTAGAATATTGAAATGTGCATCTTCGGTTTTTTTTTTTTGGTGAAATGTCCATCTTCTTTGCTTTTCTTTGTTTTGGGAAGTTGTAACTCTTTTGGTTTTTATTTAGGGGCTCTCCATGTAAGGAATTGGAGAGATGGGTTATGTTTTTTGTAATCTTGAAAGAAACAAACCCTATTTGTCTACTTGTATCAATGTTAGCTCCTGTTTTTGGGGTGGTTTGTTAATGGATGAATGATTGAGCTTCTGATATTGGGTATTGATTCAAAGTATGAGATTTGATTCAAAAATATCAGGTTAAAGTAGTAGCAAACGGATGAATGATTGAGCTTCTGATATTGGGTATTAATTCAAAATATGAGATTTGATTCAAAAATATCAGGTTAAAGTAGTAGTGCAAATTTGGAGAGTGATTCTACTAATTCTGGGAAAGCGTAATTGTTGCGCCTCAAATTCGAGATATGAGATGTCGAGGATTTCAAAAAATCAACCTTCGGATTCACTGTGTGGATATAGCGTGGATACAGATAATCAGTCATCATGTCAACCCTTACCTGGTTGAATCAGAGTCGTACTAATAAATAAAACTCGTACCACTATAGCAGAAGTCTATTAAATTTAAAGCCATAGCCCAACTAAAATCAAATCTCACAAACAAGTAATAAAATTCAAAAGAGTTCTATTACAATTATTGCCTTTCATAGGGTCAAACTAGTAAATGACATAAATAAAATAAAGTCATTAGTCTCTAAGATCAAGTGTCTCAAAACAACATCTCCAGCCAGTCAGGTCGGACGATTCGATCACCTGTAGAGATAAAGATCAGCTGAAGTTTAGTAGAGAAATCTTACGAGACTACAATATCAACTTTTATACATGTAAATCAACACAGTTCATTTCATGCATTTCAAATCATCACATACTATCACAATTATATGTATATTAACATGCTGTCATACTATATCTTGTATACTAACATGAATATTAAAATCTTAATGAAAGTTGCTATTCACATGGAAAATCATATCACATCAAGTTATAACTAAACAATAATTTACAATTCTTATAGTCCCACTATGTTAAGGCTACCCACATGATCCCATCATGTTTGAGCAGATCCTACATGGTCTCACCATGTTCTAAACAAAACAACTCACATGTGTGCACATGGTCCCATCATGTGACAACAACAAATCATAATAGACATAGTTTAACTATGTTCCTTAACAAACACTATATGGTCCCACCATACTACGGCCAATCAATCATATATCAACTACGACATGGTCTCACAATGCTATGACCAACAATATAAAACAATTACCACATGGTCCCACCATGCTACGACCGACAACACAACAAATACCACATGGTCCCACCATACTACGACCAACAATTATATAACAATTACCACATGGTCTCACCATACTACGACCACGAATAATTACAAGGTCCCACCTTGCTACAACCATTAACCACATATCATGCATATAATCATTCTTTAGGGACTTGCACCTACGTAGGAGTTCTCCTGTATCATTTCTTTATGGACTCACTCCCACGGTGGAAGCACAACCTTATCCACATAGTCCCACCATGCTACGGCCAATCAACCACAATCGCAATCACATTCATGTTCACAATCAATCATGTCCTAAAGTATCACAATAATTCAACCAAATGCAATGCAATGCAAAATATGATGCAAGCATGGAATGAGATGGAGTGCAATGCAATGCAATGCCATGCAAGATATCACCAGGCCTAGCCTAGTCACATGTTCATTCAATCATTCGACCATACAACCATCCTTCTATGGACTTGCACTCACGATAAAAACACAAGTCTTATTCCTTTAGAAACTTTCACTCACGGTGGAATACACCTTTAGTTCACATTCCATTTAGGGACTTGCACCCACGATGAAAGATCACCTGTAATTGAGCTCTTACTTTAGAGACTTTCACCCATGGTGTAATCACCCTTATGAGGCCTTTCCTTTAAGGACTTTCACCCACGGTGGAATCACCCTTCCATGCCTTGCCTTCAAAGACTTTCACCTACAGTGAAAGCTCACCTATCCACATCATAATCAAGTCATTCATACACAATCACAATCACAATCACAATCATGGATACTCCTGGTACTCTCAATCAGTCATTCAAGTCAAAATCATCAAATTCAAGCATAAGTTATACAGAAGTCAACCCAAGTCAATCCTAGGTCAACTTTGGATGTTAAGAGCACTAATCACCCAATTTAGTCCTGCATGACTAATTCTAACCATACTGATCTTATATTGAGGTTCTAAGACCATATCCAAAACCTTAGAGTTGATAACACCTCATATACCATTCCAATCAGTCTGACAATCCTGAGTTTTGGACTTTCTCCTACACTTTTTATGATTCGTCCAAATCTAGATCTTTTGCATACAAACCATCCATATAGGCATGTGTACAACTCAATGAGGATCACTCTCATAAAATTTGAGGTTCATTAGACCTCGGTAGCTGCCGAGGCTCAGTAGCTGGTCCACAGAGCACATAATTTTTGGTGATTTCAGTAGCTACTCGCTAGCTGCTGAATGTCCTACTGAGAGGCTCGGTAGCACTACTACCGAAGCTCGATAATAGGTCCATAGAACAAGCTGTTATGGGCGTTTTCGGTAGCTGTTGAGACTGCTACCGAACATACAAATTTTGCCATTTTCTGGGTTTCTTGTAGGGCTTCGTGCTTGTTTAGTAGTTTCTAATGTGTTAATCATCCCAAATCAATCTCTAAAACCCACACATAAATTCCAAACAACAAATACACAAAACTAGTTCATTCTCATAGATCTAAGCAAGTACTTAACTATAGATCTAAAAATATGAACATGGATCTTAAATTACAAAAGAATACAGTAAACACAGCAATACTCATGGATCATAAGAAACAATCATCCTAACATCATTCTTACTATTTTCTCTATATTTATAATCTGAACATACAGATCATACAACCTTCATATATGTATAACATCGAAAACAAGCATAAAAGATGTTACCGTCGAAACGTAGGAATCCTTACCTCGTTTGCGTATTCTTTCTTTTCTATCTTTCTAACTTTTCTAGCATTCTTTCTTCTCCGGTATTGCACTATCTTCGTCATCTCTCTTTCTTCTTTTTCCTTCTTTTCTCTTGGTTTTCTCATTCTAGATTTTTTTGTAACTCCAAAACCTGAATTTCTTCTTCCTCCTTGGTTTGTTTTGGACATCTAAGCCTAGAGACACTTTCTCTCTTCTCTCCCAGCTTCTAGGTCTCCCTACTCATATTGAATTCTATCAGTTAATTATTTAAATTCAAATTAAATTAGTTTAGTTTGAAATTCAAACAATAGAGAATCATTTGTAGGATAGTTTAAGTAATTTATTTCCTTAATTAACCTTACTAATAAGTTTAATATATGCTTAAGTCCTGTTGGACTTTTAGTTGGGTTTTGGGCCCAATTCGACTTCTACGAGGGTCTAGTCTATATTGGTTAGTAGTCCAGCTCATTCAATTAATTCTTAATTAATTAAGTCATTGTCTCATAGTTTTACATAATTATCAATTAGTCCAATCCTACTAGGTGGCTTTTATAAAATTTTAATGTATAATTAATAGATTAATTAATATTTAATTTTTAATTATTCTAGTTGGGTCTGGGTCACTACATTAATCTAGAGAGAGATTCTACTCTTCCTCTTTTTAAAGGGAAGAGTTTGAGGGATTTTTCACTAAAAATGGGATACTTGAGAAAAAGTACTTTTCAATTGACTCATATTTTCTAATAAATCAAATGCATAGATTTTGTTGGAAAGTTGATTTTCCTTCCCTCAGAGATTCTAGTTAACCAAGTAGTTTTAGGAGGCCGTGTTTGGTTAGTTAAAATATGTAGTAAATCAAAAGAATATGATCTTTTTAATGCAATTTGTGTGTTTGGTTCATTGGTAAATACGGCTCTATTGGAAAGTTTTTTTTTTTTTTTTCATATGATCCCTATTTTCAATCAAAAGTCCCTCAAATTGTTTCCTTCAAAATAAGTGAGAAACAATGTAAAGTAATTAGTTAGAGCCTTATTTTCAATTAAATTCCCCTCAAATATAGGTCATTGTAAAATATCGGTCTATTGAAATTTTTTTTTTCCAAATGAGCCATATAAATTAAAAGCCCTTTATATTTTTTTCTTTAAAATGAAGGAGAAATAATAAAAAGAAAAGTAAAAAAAGTAAAAGCCCTTTAAAACCTTTTTCTAAATGACAGAGAAACAATAGAGTGAAACGAAAAAACAAGTGCTTTTTTTACTTTCTTTTTCATTGCTTTATGATTGCCAAACACAGCCTTAATGAAATCAAAAGGGTGATGGAGAAAACAAACATGAAACTCTTTGGAAAGAGAAAAATAAATTTTGATATTAAAAAGGAGGTGCATGTGAGTGACTAGTACTACTTTTTCTCTTAACTGTATCTGTGAATGAACACCACATCCACCTCCACTAGCTTTTGCTTTTTTTAGGGCATTAAGTTAGGTCATGTGTCACCTAACTTTAAATCATGTTAGGTTCATTTTCATTTATCAAGAGAGGATGTGGTGTCAAGTTCTAGATTCCTTAATCAAAAGTATTAATGAAAGTTGAAAAGAATTAATTCTATTGTTAATCAAGTACTTGTTTTTAGCAGCTGGTGTCTCATGAAGCATTAGGTCTGGGGTTCTATTACGCAGAACTGGTGCCTCATGAACCACTAGGTCTGGAATTCGATTATAAGAGAGGCTGTTTCACTTGGGGCCACTAGAGGCTTATCTGGAACAAATTAGCTTTGCTATATGTTGAATAGATTTCTCTTAGTTGTTTGGTTTGATCCACATGGTTTATGATGTGCACATTAGAAAGTCAAAAACAACCTAATCAGGCTTGCTCTCTACCAAATAGGCTTGCTCTCTACCAAATTGGTTTTCAGTTTGATGGGTTTAGGGCTTGTTTGTGGAATCATTATCTGGGATCAAGATCCTTAAGATGGGGCAATTGATTTTGAGGGTCCTTTGGTTCTGATTGGTTAACATGTAAATAAAATAGATTTTGGTAAAACGTAACATATTTATAAGTTCAGGGCGGAGCCAAACAAATTTTCTTAGGGGGCCATTTTAAATTACTAACGGGAAAAAAATGTTTTCAATTATTGCTTGATGATTTTGGTCGACAGGACTGAAATAAAATTTGGTAAGAGATTTTTCTATTATTTCTTTATCTGAAATAAGTAGCGAAATTTTATAGAAATCATCACCAAAATTTTACTATGTAATTTTGATAATTTCAACAAAATAATTTGATTTTTATTTTCAAATTATTATTTTAACCAAAATTAATTGACAAAATTTTCCATTAAAATAATTAATTATTTCGACAATTTGTTGTCAAAATTGTCTGAAATTTTTTAAAGCAAAATTTTAGGATTTCAATTTCGCCTACATAATCAAAGATTTACCAAAATAATTCCCAATTAGCTTAATTGCATTTCCCTTAGATAGGAAATTAGCACTGACGACGATCGGAGTTGTTAGTGGGCTCAACTCAATTTAAACTTGGCTCAATTTGGAGTGTACGAAGCATGGTTTCACGGATTGGCCGATACCGGTCCGGTTTGGTCTCAACCAGTGATGCAAGCAATTGTATCGCGGGGTTATAGAATGGCGATCCGATATTGTGGCAGTCCGGCAACTGATACCGCCGGTCTGGTAGCCCGGCAACGGTCTGAATTAAAAAAAAAATTTTAAACTTTTTGTACTGGATCCAGAACCTGCCGGGGTCGATCTGGTCTCCGATTCCGGTATGTTATACCATGGTACAAAGTGCCATGCCAGGCCGACATGGTATCGGTAACAATCGTGGTTGCCCGGCCTATTGTACACCCCTAGTCCAATCCCTTTTTAAATTATGATAATAGAAATTTAATATATCTATATTAATAATTACTATAAATTATGAGAATAATATCGTAATTTAGATGCTTAATATCTTTCAATATTAATAATATATAAATTCTTCATGGGCTCTCTATATTTCCAACAGGCTTTTGGAGTCTTGAACCTAACCGGGCTTTCAACCAGAGCAGCCTGACCCAACCTAATGTTAACATGCCCGAGCCCAGGCTTGGCTCGCTTTGTCTGAACTATTTGTAGAGACTCAAATCATCCACACGGTCACACCTCTCTGTCTTTCGATCGTTTAAAAAAAATAAAAATAAATAAAGTGATTAAAAAATTAAAAAATAAAAAAGCGCGTGGGCAATGAAGACTTTGGTCGCGCCATCATCGATTCGGTTGGGGTTTACTCCTTTTTCTCGCATTAATGGCGTTCAAATCTTACTAGTCCCTCTCATTCGGTTCCCTTACGCTAAATACTATTCGGGGTTTTCTCGTCGTTCGATCGCAATGGCTTCTGCAACTCAGTCGGCTCAGGTTTCTATCTTCTTTCTCCCCGATATCTAGGGTTTTGAAAATTATTTCCTGAAGGTTTTTATAGTATTTTTTAGATTGTAGTTATTGTCATTGTTCGTGATTTTTTTCTCCGATTCGTCGATATCTTTTAGAGTTTCTGTGATGAGATTCATTTGATCAGTGATTTTAATTCATGTTTATCTTCGCTCAGACTGTGTCACCTGGAGATGTTAATAGCGACGCAAATATTTATCAGTTGATCCAAGCTCATCAGGTACTCTGTGTGCGTGTTTCTACTTGAAATCTTAGGCATGCTGTGTAATTTGCTTGAAAATGTGGACTGGGATACGTGTTTCAGGAAGCGGCTGCTCGGCTTCCCCCAATTGAAGAAGTTCGGACGGTTCTTGATCGTAGTATCCGAGGCATGCTTTCTACTTTCTCACAGGTATTTTATTTGTAAGATAAAGAAGTTGTTGATTTTTTATATCAGTGAATTGGGAAAACTGACGAACTTACTTTCTTCTGCTTGATGATATTTTTGATCTTTTTTTGCTCTTGGTTTTGGGGTTTGGTATTTGATATCATATGATGCTATGGAATTTGTTCTTTGAGATGAAATAACATTTATAGGTTGTTCTTGTTCATGGTTAAGTCCTAGTGAAGCTTGATATCAGTGTGAATGTGAAGCTTATGTATTTTCATTTTTTAAGTAGCAAGTTCATGAGTTGTAATCAAGATTTGTTTATACCTTAGATATAGTAACTGTGAGGTATGTGGATCAACTGAGACAGAAGATACTCACTCTTGCTCATCCGGGCATTCATTGAGATGGTCATTTACTGTGTAAATTATCTTTGTTGAATTTTCAACTGGACTACTTAGTAAATGAATTTATGAACTAATAATAAATGAAAATATCATAGATTTCCAATGTGGAGGTGCTGTTATGGGGTGCAGTTCTTTTAGAACAAGACTGAATCACCTGGGTCGACCTTGAAAGATCAAATCATTTTTGGGTGTCTATGCATATTTAGATTCATGCATTAAAATATTATTTATGTACAACTATTCTCGAATTCCCATTTTTATTATGTTTTCTTATTTTATTTATTTTTTTAATAGAAAACCTCATGATCTAATGGTTGGAGCAGTTGGCTACTGACTGATTTACTACTGACTGATTTACTTGACCTGTGAGAATGATTCTGATTTCAAAACTCTATAGGAATAATTCAATGTTTAAGTTGATGTCTAATCATGTAAGAGAAATGTGGAAAATGTTATTTAGATTTGAGTTTATTTCATTTTCCAGAGACATCTGGAGCCTGGCAGACAGGTTCTTTCGAGCTTCGTTTTCTCTATCTAGAATTCTTTTTGTAGTGTGCAAATTTGTTCAATTGTGCAACTATTTCTTCCGACTCCTTTTCGTTTTATAAGATATACATAGATTCCTTTTAATCTTAAGAGGAATCTATGCATGCCTTAAGGGTACTGGGGTACTTAAGGGATTCTTTTAGCGTATATTCCTGGTTGGAATTTCAGTAGTTTACAAGCACTAAGGGCTTGGATTTCTGCATCAAGCCATGGATTCTGAAAAAGGTTGATGTTAGGTTAACAAAATTTTCATATATATCTTGCTCCAATACTTACTGTCTCAATAACAAATATAATATCATATGGTGATGATATTGTGAAACCTGTCATGCCTATGTTTTTTGCATTGGAACTTCTCTGCTTTGTCATTGATTGGTATTGCATTGTGACATAATTGGTTAACAACTATTTTCATATAAGCTTGACTTATTGCATGCTTATTTTTACATGTGCAGAAGCATGAGGGCTATCCATCAGGATCAATGGTTGACTTTGCCTGTGATCTGGATGGATCTCCAATTTTAGCAGTCAGTAGCCTGGCAGTTCATACCAAGGTTTGCAAAGAACGATGAAACTATATTGCATATGCCTTTTAAATTGTAGAAAAAACTTAGATCAGGACACTCATGTAACCAACCTCTGTAACAAGTGAGAAGTTCTTTACTTACCCCAGGTTACGGAGGACTTGGGACCATGATTTAATGAGTCCCACTAGATGATCTCCTAGGCCAAAAATTTAGTCCATTAGCTTTCATTTTCTTTCATTCTTTCTCTTTAGTTGTTTGCATAATCAATCTTTTTATTTTGGAGATTTTTGAGAAAAAAATAGGAAAGATGTTATCCAGAAAAAGAATGATGCATTGGACTGATGGCTGAAATCATCTTGTAAATCTTTGGCATGGGAGATATTTTGAGTCAGGCCTATGGATCCTTTGTATTTTCTTTATGTACGATTGTGAAATAGGTTGGTCTGATGGGGTGTTACTATTATGGATGTTCTGACCATGTTATCTTCTTTTGTATCTGTTACCACTCTACTTTCTCTGCCTGAGAACTAATCTAATCAAGGAATATTCTGTGATAACATCATGTCCATTGTTGGTAATCGATTTTTTTGAACTCCTGAAGGCCCTGTAGTTAACTGATGATTTTTTGTTGCTTGCAGGACCTTGTAGCTAATCCTAAATGCTCATTGTTGGTAGCAAAGGACCCCGATGATAGGAATGGTTTAGTAATCACTCTACATGGTGATGCAATTACCGTGGGTTCCTCCCTCTGCTCTAGGATTTTTCTTGTGATTTTTATTTTTTTAATTATGCATTTTCTCAGCTTTGTTTGCTTGTTGTGGATGGTGCGCTACATTCATACGGGTACTAGTGTCAGAATCTGACAAGGATATGAAGTGTTGGAATCTGATAGAAATGTTTCATGTTCGACAAATCCAAGAAATTAAGATTGGTCGATAGTGAGATTCGAATAATATAGTATACAATAATTAAGTTCATATGATATGTGCAATTAAACAATATTGTTTTTAATAAAAATGCACAAATTAACAGTTTAGCGAGCTTAATGCTGTTCTCTTATCTAGTTAGAAACTTTATATAAAAACAGCAGAGTTCACACTCTATTTGTATATTATTTTATTTTTAATCAGGTATTTAGATATTAATTTATGTTGTGAAATACAGAATGAAATCTATAAGCGTTATACTAGAATCTGTTGAATATCAGTCTGACACATGTCCAATATGGTTACATCACTTATTTAATAGTGTCCATGCACATTCGTGGATGCAATTTCCTGGTCAGTTATCATCAGATTTCAACTAACCGTCCTTGAAAGACACTGACATCTCTGCCATAAAATTTTGGGTTCATTTTTTTTTTCTTCTTCTTTTCATATGTATTATGCTCCAGGTTCCTGAAAAGGATATAGAAGGTGTGCGTACTGCATACTTGAGAAGGCATCCCAATGAATTCTGGGTAATTTCTTTCACCTCTTGTCTAAAATGTTCTACATCTCTTTGAACTGTATGTT
Source organism: Pachysandra terminalis (assembly GCA_031762675.1). NCBI lineage: Eukaryota > Viridiplantae > Streptophyta > Magnoliopsida > Buxales > Buxaceae > Pachysandra > Pachysandra terminalis. Next base: position 656,970 of record JAUPMG010000013.1, read on the forward strand.
GTTACTTTGTTCTTCATGTGAACTGCTGAATAGAGGCTTTGCAATTGAAGGTTGACTTTGGGGATTTTCAATTTATGCGTATTGAACCAAAAGTTGTCCGATATGTATCTGGAGTTGCAACTGCTTTACTGGGATCAGGAGGTATGGGCCTCTTGATTTCTGTGATAATCTTTTGACCCAGGACCGAGATCACTTCCGATCCTGACATTTAAAGACAAAAACTTGGAAAAAAAAAGTCCTCAAACCACTCCCTCTTTGGAAGGGTTGCTCAAGGGTGCTACTGTTTCTTTCTATTTTGTAGTTATGTTCATCCTTGCAGCAGCACACACCCATGCATTATATCATTATTTCCATTCCTCATAAGAATTTTGCTACTCATGTTGCTTATATCTAAAAACGACCTGTGTTTTACTTCCAGAATTTAGCGAGGAGGATTTCAAAGCTGCAAAAGTAGATCCAATATCTCAGTTTTCAGATCCTGTCACAGTATGTTGACTAGCATTATTATCTTTCTGGGATAAACTTTTACTTTATCCTATCTCACAGAGCACCCCATATTTTTGTCAGTCTCACATGAATAGAGATCATGCAGAAGATACTAAGGTAATCGTGCAACATTCAACATCCATTCAGGTAATCCCGAGCACTTCTGTAAATATTTCATATATGTATCAACATGAAATCTGGGTTTTCTGATCTAATTAGGATAGTGAAACTCAACGTAGTATGGAGAATATTAGTTGTCTTTGCTACATCTTAGATTTATCTTTTCACTCTATGTTCCTGAAGCTTTTAGAGTTTTGTAACTGATATTGTGTCTATTTTCATAAAAGGTTCATACTCGTTCAAACTTATATCTTTATTTTTAATGTTAAATTACAGAAATGTATTACTTTTATTAATGACTAGGAAAAAGTAATCAGAGAGAAAAGAGAACCCCCAAGCTCTTATGATATCACCTTAATCAGATCTTGTTTTACATTTTACTCCAGGTGGACTCTGCTTACATGCTGGATTTGGACAGTCTTGGTTTCAATGTCAAGGTAATTTTTGTTCTAAGATGTGGTTGATGTTTATGCCCTAATTTTTTTCGAATATTTATTGAGAAAAGTTTTTGGAATCAATAAGTTTAGTTCTATTGTATGGTGGAGTTTCTTCTACATAGAGGGTGGATGTGGCCAATCCAGACTATCCTCCATAGGGGACCTTCTGAGTAATTGTGGACAATTTCTCCATTTACGTAACCCCATGCACTACTGTGCAGCGGAGAGGGCTTTTACATTGAAATAGAAACCATCAATTTTTTTAATGTTAAGCAAGAAAGATGCTAAAAAAGAGGTTTTCTTTTTGGCATGTGACAAATGTATCTGGGGATGCAACTTGACATGCAGAGAGGATTGATGTGGAGGAATATGTGGACCTGTTGGGTCTCAATGTCTAAGAACTGTCACACTATGACTGCTAAAATGTTCTCTCCAGGCTATCTACCTTTCTATCTGTTTGTCTTTTGCTCCTGGTTTATCATCATCATCATCATCATCATCATCATCATCATCATATGCCTTATCCCAACTAGTTGGGGCCAGCAACAAGAATCCTATTCCCCCATTGCAGTCTGTCAAAAACATGTCTTCAGTCAAATTACTAGTATGCAAATCCTTTTTGATTGACTCTGTCCAGGTTCTTTTGGGTCTTCCTCTCCCCCTCTTAGAACCTTCAATGAATTTCTCTCTCACACCTTCTCACAGCTGCTTCCCTTGTTTATGCAGTGAGAAATTGAATTTTAGTGGAACATCTGAAGGTGGGATTCAGATGTAAACTTATGAAGGTGGGGTTAAGGATAATCACATTTTCAACAGAATTTGTAATACTATAAGGAAAACATGAGGTAGTCGTTGCACTACAATCAGTATGGTAGTACCTTGATTATTTTAGCAATATCGGATTATTAATATTAGTTGTGCAATGAGTGGACTCGTGTACATGACCTATTGTAGAAAAAATTCAGCTTGTTTGGATGATTCTAACTATAAATTACTACTCTGTAAAGATAATTACGCTTGTGTATATAGCCATGCAAGAGTATTTGAGTTGCTTCAAGTATCTCTTGATATCTATTTGAGTTGATGTTTGGCCTCAAAAATCTGATAGAAGGAGCCTACATCTTGAACAGTTTGGATTGATAATTCAGCCATACGGCCCATAGTGTCTGGTAGGAGCTCATGTGTCCATAATATAATATAATTAAATTCTTTTTGTTTTCTGCTTTCTTTTTGAGAAGTTAATATGAAGTATCTATATATCTCGTGTGATCTCTAAAAAGTAAAATTCTGGTGATCTAGATTATCCATTTCTAACATCCACAATGGATATCCCTGTTCTTTTTGTTTTCTGTTTTCTTTTTGAGAAGTTGATATGAAGTATCTTTATATCTTGTGTGATCTCTGAAAAGTATTGATCTGATGATCTAGATTATCCATTTCTAATATCCATAGTGGATATCCCTTCCACATTTTCCCCCCATTTCCACCTTGCTATAGGAATAATTTTTGATTTGATTGTATACTGGGGCCACCATCATACTAGTCATCAGTTAAACATTTTATGAAACTTGATAATTGTAATGAATAGCAAAATTAGCCATTTTTGTCAACAATTTTTCTTACATTAATGCTCCTATATTTTAAGGTTTTCTTCTTCTATCTTAAGCGCTTCCTGTTTTAATTTGTGGCTGAAATACTGACTTCATCATTTTCTAGGCTGGTTATCAAGGGAACACCTTCAAGCTCCGGATACCTTTTCCTAGGCATGCGGAGGATAGAAAGTAAGTCATTAGTTGAACTTTGATCTTTGATTCTTCAAATTAGCTCTTTATGGTTTTTACTGTCTCGCCAATAACTTCTACTAATGAATTTATCTTCTCAAAGAAAGAAAAGCCTGTTAACCATGCACTTCAAGATGGGTACCTTGTCTGTATGATCTTTAAATTTTAAATGAAAATGCTGTACCCTTGACATGGAGTGATTTCTATCAAGTGTTGATGGTGATCACAACTTCCCAGATGTTTCATGAGCTTCATAGTTATGGAGTCCAGCGTTGTCTATTTGATATACAGACGTAAGAATTCCTTTAATAGCCCACATCCAACCGTTTCATAAGACGAAGTTACCTAAATCAAAAGCTATGAATTTTGTAATACTTCTGTTCTAATCAAGAAATTCTCTTTTGATGTATTAGAAAAAACATTTGAATATAATGTTTGTTTGTAGGCGGCATGCCTGTCAATGGATCGGATCTTGTCCTGAATCCCAATTTAAACAGTTGGATTGGTAACATGTTAGTGATCTGATAATCCGATTACTGAGGATCCGATCTGATTCGATCCGAGTCTTAATTGGATGAAATTCGGATACACCCCTACCCGATCCGATTAAGATCTGATCTGATTTAAAAATATAACATTATATATAGTACATATAATATATTTAATATCTGTGATATAAACAAAATATGTAAATATCAGATCATGATTTGAATCCAATCCGAAATGTCAGACTTGGTAAAGGCTTTAATGATCCGATAATCTGATTACGAACAATCCAATCTAATTCAATTCTTAACCAATTTAATTCGTAGATACAAGTTCTCTTATAGGATCAAACTCGATGTACCATGATCCCATCCTAATCGAGCCCATTTACAGGACTATTTGTACGTATTATGTGCCTGGGATGGTAGAACATAATTCATGTTGCCGACTCCAACTAGTTGGATAAGGCATGATATTGTATTTGAATTGATTTTTTTCTTTTTTTATTTACTCGTGCTTATATTTTATTGTGTGTGTATTCTTTCTGCAGAGATGTAAAGACTCTCATAGTGGAAATGCTTCAAGCGGCTAAAGCCTCAAGCTGATTGATATGATAGCTAAAGTACAAAGATGTAAGCATCCAGCATTTCTTAAATCCCTAGTGTCATCTTCTGTTAGAACTTAAGTTTGAAACATAAGCATCCATCATTTCTCAAATCGCTATTACTTCCTTTTGTTAGCTCATTTTTTGTTGTCATATTACTTTGGTTTGAACTATAGTTTCTTATGGTGCAATGGTCTGTGAGTTATGCCCTTGCGTTATCTTAGCTGCTTTTCAAAGCAGACACTAACAATTCACTGGGACTTATTCTGTTGAGAATCTTTATCCTGTTCATGTTGCTAACATTTTTGCCGCACGATGGCTTTTCAAAGCAGACTATCAATTCATTGGGACTTTTTGCTGGGAAACTTTATTGTGTACATGTTGCAAACGTTTTCGCCGCATTTTATATAAATCACTTGTTGCATTAGGATATATGAGCAAATAACATATTCCATTTCATGTGCTGTGAATGCGCATGACAAACAGTTTTTTGTCATCCCTAATGAATGATTGGGTGTCGGAAATTTTGCATAGGATTTTCATATGACCTGGTGATGATGTGGTTCTGAAAAGATATCGTTGCATAGGATTTTCATATTCACTAGTATCTAGATCCAAGGGGGAGGGAGTATAAGTTATAACCCTAATTTATTATTTGATATAGTGGAAACTTCTTCTCTCCTGTGGACATAAGCTACGCCGAACCACGTATGTTTTTGAACTTGTGTTTACTGTTTTCATTGTTATTGCTTGATAACGAGCAACACTTGCTTTTGAAAAAGATCTTTGTATATGTTTCCATGACTTTCTTGTCTCACTGTTTGTTTACATGTGCTTTATGCGATGCAATTGAGGATGATGGTCTCTGAGGGAATCAGCATGTTTTGCTCTGTCCAAATTTTGCAATCTTTCATGTAGTTTTCAATTGATTTCTGTGACTTGTGTTTGTCGAACGATCTTTTGCTTATGAAACTACATTGTCTCTAGTTTACTGTGAACTATTTCAAATTTTCATTTATTGATTTCCATTCAATTTTGCAGTATGGATCGATATGCATGGTTCCTAATTCACGTTTGTAGCCGTTTTAGGAAGCATTTACCATACTAACTTCTATATTAGTCTCTGCAGAATAATGTGTTTTCAAATTCACCTCTCATGTACTCCATCTTGCTTAGAAGTTCCACTTTTTTGCAGTCTTGGTTCAACTCCAGACCAGAAATCCAGTGAGTTGAATTGGTAATTGGCTTGCTCCTCTTTGTTCAAGGGTTTGCTATGCTATATGGGGTAATGTATGGTCAATGAGCCAAAAGACTGTTAATTGTAAATATGAACAATACCAGCCCAAACGATTCTCAACGAGGAAACTCATTTTATAGAAATTGAATTGTCAAAAGAAACATTTGATATTGACAAATTCCAATATGGTGCTTGTATATGCATGGCTTAATTGTATATCGCTTCATCAGATTCATTTTCTTAACATCACATGTCCACTATATTACAGGCTCTCCATACACGGGTTAGCTCAACTGGCAGGCTCTCCAGCTCAGGTTCGAGTCCCTGACTCCCTGGGCTTACTTGATATATGCTCCTGGGGGGTGGTTTACCCTGTCCTCGCTAAGTGGGGTCTGTAATTCCGCATCAAAAAAATTAAAAATCACATATATTGCTCATTTAATATGTTGAAGCTAAGGAACAAAATAGAAAGACAAACTCTATGATCAATGATCATCATAGTAGGTAATTTTTAATCTTGGCTACTGAAATGGCTTTGGCCATTCAATCTCCATAACTCCTGAATTGAAAGGTTCATGGTATTGTGATATTTTCTATGGCCCACCAATTCAGTGGCCAGGATTGATCATTTCATATCATAGACTATCTACAGTGAGAAATTGGGTGCAGATAAATTCTATGCAGAAGACCTTCTCTATCAAGTTTTAATCTTTTTAAATAAAAAAAAAAAATCCAATGAAACCCTAATTTTGGTGGTTTTGATGTATTATCACCATCAGGGTCTGGTTGGACGGTGATAAGAAGCTGTGCACACAAGAGGAGAAGGATGCTATTTGCTAACGCGGTAAGCCACACCTTCCTTGCAAACAACCAACCCTATCTCCTCTTACATCTACCCTTTGAAAATCCAAATCCAAATCAAAATAGAAGTTACAAGGAATGCCTATGAATCTCTCTCTGCCTCTTTACATCTCTCTATGCTTGCTTCATTCTGAATCACTTTCTATGCTTCCCATAGCCTTCAATCCTCTTGGTCTCTGCATCACAATTGAAACCAACCAAACAAACACAAAATACCCATTTAGCAAATCTGGAGATTCTCAAACCCTACATCGAGAAAGAAAGAACCCAAATTGAAGCAAAATCAAGATCTATCAAACCCAAATCAATTACCTTCTTTGAAGATTTCTTCTCCCTCACTTCATACCTCTCTTGGCACAAATCTGAAAGCCATGAACCTGGACTCACCAACTGCAACCAAACCCAGAATTTAATTTAGTGAGAGAGAGAGAGAGAGAGAGAGAGAGAGAGAGAGAGAGAGAGTACCTTTACTTACAAGTAAGGTTTTTTGGATGAACTTGGCTCTCTTCTTAGGCCTCTGAGGAAGCTTACACCCTTTCATAGCCAAGAAATCCTCTTCTTTTTCTTTACTTGACAAGGAAATAAACAGCTTGGGCCAAACAGTCCCTCTATCATCCCCTGTTTCCATAAAAAATTTTCCATTCTCATCCAAACCCAATGACCCTCTCGTCGTGTAGTATCGATCTTCTTTCTCTGGTGAAGATGATTTCCTGTTCTCGTTTGAACTCGATCTAAGCGTCGCCGAATCAGAGTTCCTGAAAATCACACAGAAGAACAGAACCTTAATATCATATTTTATTCCATTTATTTATTTATTTTTTCTTTCAGTTCTAAAATTTTTACCTGATAAGGCGATCGGATTGAAGAGCAGGGATTTCTTTCTCGACACTAACTACGCGTCGATCAATACGAGAAGTGATTTTTCTCCTAATAACACCATCAGATCTCTCTGCAACTTCTTCGTGTTTCACCTTCACACATCGAAGCTTCTTCTTGTTCCCCCACTGTAATAGAAAATCTGTTTCTGGAACTCTACTTGCTCTTTGATTATTCTTCCCTTCCTTCTCTTCCATTTCTGCAACAAAGACAATGACCAAACATTCATCAAAAACCCCTTTTGTTTTCCTTAGAGAACTGAACCAAAATCAGAAGAAAACCAACCAGAATCGTTTCTTACCTCAAGATCTATGCCTGTTACAGAGATAATCCAAACCTATCCTGCAATTCGAATTAAACATATAGCCATTACGGAAAAGGAAATTTATAGAACAAAGAACACAAGAAATGCAAACAAAGGAAAAACAAGTAACTTACAAGGACAAAACTCCATTACAAGGAGCATCCACAACGCCGATGAGATGAGATTCTTCTCATAAAAATTAGAAGATTTCTTCGAAACAAAGAAAACCCAAATCAGCTTTCACAATTTCTTGCTTCCCCTTTAGTTAATCTGAGGTTTCAGAGCAAAATAAACAAGCAAAAATCAATCCCCCTCTTTCTTCCAAAACTCTTCTCTCTCTGTTCTCTGTTTTCTTTTCTATCCTGTTGCTTCTTCTCCTCTCCATTACCCACTTTTTTGTCCTCATTTATATAAGATAACTGCAAAATAATTGCAACCGTTGATTTGGAATTGACGGTATGATGCGTCTCCCTCCCACAAAACCTCATTAGAACTCCCCGGAACCCCTTTATCCTCTCGCTCGCTTCTTATGTGAGTTTTGAGTTTGTATTACGCTAGTACAGTACCACTATTTTAGGTTTAATGGGGTCCACCTATCTTTCAATCTACACCATTCAACTGTTGAGGTGTCGAGCCTGATTATCTCGTTAGATCCGGCCTCTGTTCTTGCCGATCGAACAATTTTGTATTTTTGTGAGTATTAGGGCGTAAATAATTTACGGTGAGAATGAAAAAGTGGTCAGAGAGATCTCTGTAATCATATTTTTGTAGTAGATTTTTCCAAAGGTTTATTTACATAAATCTATATGTTTTTGTTTATTTTTGATGTTGTTTGTTTTCTCGTCAATGGATTGAATTATAACTCAAATTCGATATGAATCCAATACGAGAAAGCAGATTTAGTAAGGGATTTTCAATCCGATAATTCTATAAGATATGACCTGACTTCAATAAGATAAAATTCAGATACAGGTTGTTTCGATTCGAAAAGAGTTTAATCTGATTTCATTTGTGTGCGTGTGTATATATATATATATATATATATATATATATATATATATATAATAAATTATATATCTATATATAAAAAATATAAAAATAAAAAAAAATAAATAT
>JAUPMG010000013.1:665377-692960 GCA_031762675.1 Pachysandra terminalis
TTCATGGAGTTTTGTGTGTGTGTGTGTGTGTGTGTGTGTGTGTTGTGTGTGTGTGTGTGTGTGTGAGAGGTCACATTTTCTAACAATTGCAGAAATACTCTTTGGGTTTTTTAATATTCCACTTGCACCCCTGTTAGTAATGTTGGATAGATCGCGTTAACAAAGCATATTAATTTATCTTTTTAATTTTATATTAAAAATTATATTTAAATGAAGAAAAATATCTTTTATAAGGAAAACTTACCCTTCTAATTGTTTTTATGTTTGAGAAGCTTTTTACCTCTAAGTAATACTAATAAAGTAATAAAAAGTATGATTAAAATCGTGTTTAAATAGGTATTGGGGATTTTTTTTTTTGGTATCTGGCTTTAGTTAAAGGCAATATAGTCCATAAATTACAAAATCGAATGACATTAACATTTTTTGTTAGTGAAGGGTAATATAATCCATAAATTATAAAGTTGAATGACATCAACATTTTTCGTTAGTGAGAAGACGAAAAGTTAACGGAAGAATAGTTTCTAAGATGTAATACAGAATCTCAAGGGATGTAAGTGAGATATCAAAAAATATAAAGGTATATATGCATTTGTTAGAACTATGAGGGGATGTAAGTGAAATTAGCCTTTTTATTAAAGCATTATACCTATGATTGTCTTCTTGCTCTTGGAGCGAAGAATGGATAACGTGGTTAGATCGAAGAGCTTATCCTTCAAAATAGTGACAAAAGGTGAAAGGTCCAATGGAGACCCACTGCCACAAAGGGAGAAGACCCATCTGATAAGCTTCAAAGATACTTATTTTAAATTCTATCTTTTTATGTTATTAAATCTGACTTTGAACAACTTTGGATAAATGTGAAGAGGAGCTTCTGTTAACAACAATTAAAATACTAGTTATCAAGAACAAGAAACTAGTGTGAGAAATGGTTTTCTAGGTTCTTCCTTGAGATCTCTTTTGGAACTCTTCAAACAAGGAAAGAAGAAAAAAAAAAATTTTAAGGTTCGTGAAAGCTACAGATTTTACCAAAAGAGATTCTTTCTCTAGTTTTTTATTGGAAATTAGAAAGAAAAGTTTCAGTTTGGGGGAAAAAAACAAAGTGTCGGTTGCTTGTTAGGGTTTGCTTGAATCATGAGGGTTGGTAGCAAGTTGGGCTCTAGTGGGAGTCTTCGGAGGTAAGTCTGGAGTTCGAATCCCACTAGAAGCACTCGTGGCCAGAGATTTACCTACATAGGTGTGGGGACACCACGTGCTTAATACCACAAAAGAAAAAAAGAAAAAATAAAGGGAAAGGTGAAAATAAAAGCCCACACAAATGGCTTACATACCATTTCAAAAAAATAAATAAAAACAAACAATTGGCTTTAGATGGTATTACTGTTTATTCATTTTTTTTTTAATTATGGATAATATTGAACCATTTGATATACATTGTTGTGCCTTTTTCTAACAACTTGAGCTTTAGAGTAAGTGGTGTTTGACATGGCATCAGAGAGGGAGGTCAAGTGTTCGAATCACGGTGATATTATATTTGTGTGTTTATTCTCCCACAGATGTGTTGTTCCCGTGCAGGTGTGTTATAGTGTGCGTTGTTCTTGTGCAGAGCCTGAACGTGCGGGAGGGTATTGAACCATTTGATATATACATTGTTTTGTGCCTTTCTCCAACAACTTGAGCTTTTTGAATAAGTAGTGTTTAACAAGAAACTTACCAAAACCTCTCACATTGTTCTTGGGTTTACAACACAATTCGTTATATGTGAATTGATTGATTGGAGCTGACAATCTTCAACCCAACAGGTCAACCATATGAACCCGTATGAATTTTAGCGGTTTTTGGTTCAAGTTTTCAACCCATGAGTCAAGTTTGAATCGAGTGCTCTTAACTCGCATATAAATAGATTGAGTTTGGTTAATCCGTATTGACCCGTTCAATTATTATACAATAAATTTTACTTTTTTGTATACATTAAATAATATATATTATATAACACATATAAAATAAATGTTGTGATAGTTTCTTTTCCATTTTCCTCTTCTTTTCCTCTCCCATATAATAGAATTGAGTCACTCTAGACATTGGAGCATCAAATAAGTAAACTAGAATATTATAGGATATATTACATTATCGTTGTTTACATGAGAATAAATAAGATAATAAAAAATAAATAAATATTAAATCACAATATCATTATAATATATGTAATCACGTTTGTTAAACAAGACATTAAAAATGGTATTTAAAAATAAACAATAAAAAACATAATAAAATTAAGCTTGTCAGACTAGTCAAACGGGTTAAGACAACCCGTTTATTAAACGGACGTGTTTGTATTGAGTATTAAATAGTTAACATCCCTCTCAACCCGATCCGACCGCGCTAATTGACACCTCTAGGACTGATATACCCTTGTTGGTTTTGATGATACAAATTATAAGAGCTTAGCACAAGCTAGAGGGTGTCAAGTCATTTTCCCTTTTGTTCCGTGTCAATGCATCTAAACAAGATTCCAAGTGCTTGAAGCAAATACTATAGACCACGGCTAGTTGTGGCTGACTTTTTAGAACATGGAGAGTCTTTGTCTTGAAGATTCAATAATGCTTGTGAAGTGACCAAACCAAGCAAGATATTAGTTGATTTATGATTGATTGAAGCAAAGACTCAAAAGGCAACCACACAAACCACTCATGTGTGGCTCAGCTGGTAGCAAGCTGGGCTCTAGTGGGCGTTTTCGGAGGTAAGCCTAGAGTTCGAATCTCACTAGAAGCACTCATGGCCAAGAGTTTACCATAATTGCTCCTGCCCCGAACGTGGATTAGTCCCACACCCAAGTGGGTGTAGGGACACCGCATGGTTAAGATCAAAAACAAGAAGGCAACCACACAAGCAGGGAAGAAATTGTATTTCTGCAAAGCCAACTCTATTTGCCTTTTCTTTTTTTTCTTTTTTTTTTATAAAGAGAAAATTACACATTTTTGGTTGTAGTCTGACCTAGCATATCCTCTTTCATAATCTTTTGTAGCTCCAGTGGGTAATTATCCAGGTTCCATTCCATTTTCTTACTGAGCGAGTGTCCAAGTTTGGTTAAATGGTCTGTTGCGAAATTGCTATCTTGATATTGAAAGTAGATCTTGTATTCAATGAAGGATGATTGTCATAGGAATTGTATTTGCTTGACCGTTCTTCCTATTCTCCAGGCGGCTTCAAAATTATCTTTAATCGCATTAATAACTATCGTAAAATCACCCTCGATCCAAATGTGAGAAACATTGAGGTTGATTGCCAACTTAATACCCTGAAGTGCACCAAGACATTCTGCAACATTGATCGAAGCATCCTTTACAAGTCTAGCGCAAGCTTTGAGAAAGGTCCCATCAAATTTCCTTAAGACAGCTCCATAACTCCTCACTTGTCAATAATTGAGCCGTCAAAATTCCTATGGTATAATAGCCCATTAACAAAATTGATAAGGATCCCAACTCAAAATGACTCACTTTGAAAGAAAAAGTAGCTCTGGATCAAAACAGCATTCCATAGATTGGAACCATGATTTCTTCGGTATAATTGTTCGAGCTCTCTCAATTTTTTCAGTTTCAACCTTCTTTGGATCAGTGTTTTTAAAAGGACCAGTGTTATTAAAGGCGCTAGTCTAAGGCATCTAAGCGACTATCTAGACATCTAAACAGTTTTCTAAGATTCAGGCGATGGTTGCCTAGACTTGGTGTGCCTAAGGGATAAGGTGGTCGCCTTTTCTAAGATTCAGACGCCTAGACCGAGTGTGCCTACACAATAAGACAATCACCTAGTCACCTAATCGACCTGGGATGGGAGTCATTGTCTGGACGATTCAATAATGCTTGTGAAGTGACCAAACCAAGCAAGATATTAGTTGATTAATTATGATTGAAGCAAAAACTCAAAAGACAACCATACAATAAGCACAAAGAAATTATAATTCTGCAAAGCTAACTCAATTTGTCTCTTACTTTCTCCTATAGTATAGTATATAGTATAGCCCATTGACAAAATTGATAAGGTTCTCTGGATCAAAACAGCATTTCAGTGTTATTAAAGGCGCTAGCTTTGGCATCTAAGCAATTCTAAGGTTTGGGTGAGGGTCGTATAGGATGTGTACTTAGGCATGCGCCTAACCACTTAACTGATAGTCTAGACAATAAAGTGATTGCTCAATCACCTAATCTACATAGACGATCGTCCATTGTGCAATGTAGATTTTTATATTTTAAATAGTATTTAATTTAAATAATATTATCAATGAATCTTATTTATGATAATATGTTACATCTTTTATACACATTTAACTTAAAATTTTATTGATTTTAACTTTTTATGATTCTTTAATCTGATTTTTTTACTAGATTTTATTTCATACAAACCTTAATAAATTTATTATTTGATTATTAATTAATCACGTTAGATTATATCGATAGAACTCTTATTATGTTAATTATTGTTTCAAACTATTGGCATAAACTAATCGTCTACGCCTAGACGATAAGCAAGTCTATCACCTAACCTCACCTAAGGCAATTTGATAACATTGCTTGGGGCATTATTGTTTGCTTCAACCTTAACTTGAGTTCTCTCAATTCCATCAATTTCAGATATTATCAACAAAACCCATGAAATCAAATTTTATTTTTTTCCTTCTTGGGAGGGCAAATCAGAAGGTAGGAAGCTACATACTAATGGGCTGTTTCACCTAAACCTTGTAAATCAAGGGATTTGAGCTCAGATCTGTTGGTTTTCTACTAGGAAGCACCAGTTTGTTAAACACAAAATGCCAAAATAATATACAAAAATAAGATAAAATGACACAAATTTACATTGATTGCTTGCCTCCCCTAGAACAGCTTCAGTTAAAATCATTAATGATAATCAAAGAAAGGAAAAAAGAAAACACTACCTCAAGTTTAGAATACTGCAGTAGTCAGTTCCATCCCATCTGACTTCTAAGCTCTGTTTTTCTTTCCTCGAATTTGTATTGCAGTTTGAGTCTCAAGGTAACAAGCTAACTCAGTACAAGTTCATGAGTCCCCAGAAGATGTTCTTGCTGTACAAGTCTCTCCAAATGAAACAGAGATGAGGGAAGATGCCCAGACTCAGCGTTCTTGGCTCCTTTCTGGGAGTTCCTTATTTTGCATAGTCTCAGTTTGTTTCACATTGGAAACTTGAAAGTTTGAGAATGCAGTATAAATACCTTCTCATATCATGAGCCTTATGAGCTTATGAAAGGGAACAAGGAGGGCACAGAATGACTTATATCTATATTCTTCTCTTCTTTGCAATATTTTCTTCTATGTTTAGTCGACTTGATCTCTTTCAATACTTTATTTTATCTGAGCAGGCATTGGTGGTGTGAGGTTCAAGCTTGGTCGAATTTGTGCAGATTGATCAAGTGAATAGTGGTAGTCTAGGCTGTTATATCCTGAAAGTGTTATGCAGAGATTGATCGTAGCTGTACAAATTTTCACAAAGGCATAAATCACCTTAAAAAAACCGACATAGTCCGTGCATCACGCGAACCGCTGCTTACTTCTTCTAAAAAAAATTAGAAGAAGATCGAAAGAAAGGTTAAATTAATTAACGAATTTTTACTTCTTACAATAATAAAAAAAAAAAAAAAACAAACAAGGAATGAAGATAGAAGAGATTGTGTTTACGTGAGACAAAACTATGAAGCTTCTGGATATTAACAATAACACAAGTTCTCATCTTTCTAGTACTGCACTAGCTAATAAGACCCATACGACCTGCAAAATTTCCTGTATAGAACACTTAGATGTTCTATGAATGAACGACGATGGAATGAAAATGGAAGATCATATTAATTCTACTCTTTCACAGTTTCATATTCGATCTCACTGTCATCTTCTACTGGTTCGTCTTCTTCTTCTTCTTCTCTTCCTGTCTCCATTCTCTTTTCCTTCAAATCGCCTGTCTTTATAAGCTTCAAGGAGAGACAACCGTTAGCCCTGTGGACTTGAAGGAACTCGTGACGCTTCACTCTTTCTTGCTGGATGATTAGCCTCCCATCGCTCTTATTATAAGTTCTCTTCATCATCCATGGCGTGCGAGAATGTAGGTTTTCCATCCTTACCTGTAGAGGTATCGGTGGAGGAAATTCCCTTTTCTTCCTAGTCTTCATCATCATCTGATCAGTATAATAAAGATCCTCTTCTTCTTCTTCTTCTTCTTCTTCTTCTTCATCTTCATCTTTCTTCACCATCTCTTGAGCAATTCTCACTCTAGAGGGTTCTTCTTTCTCCTCAAACTGAACTATCTTATCTGAGATCACAGATGGTATGATACTGATCTCATGATCTGGGGTTTTCACCCCAGTTGGTTCCAGTTGAATTGGGACTGGAATAAGCTTACCAGTAACACTTGAAACACTTAAATTTTCTGGGTTTTCGATGATCTGCCGAGGAGGAGGAGGAGGAGGTGAAGGACAGATGAAGTAATCCATGTTGAATACAATCCTCTTCCCACCATCTTGATTGTGATGGAAATCAAGAAATCCATCTTCAGGAAGGATCTCCCACTCAGTTAAATCGATCTCATCTGAAGCTTTCTCCATGAGGGAGAAGGAGGAGGATGAATGAATGAACAAAAAGGAAAAGAACAAAGTGTCGGTTGCTTGTTAGGGTTTGCTTGAATCGCGAGGTTGGAAAAAAAGAAAGGGAAAGGTGAAAATAAAAGCCCACACAACTTCGCTTGTATACCATTAAAAAAAAAAAAAAAAAATTGCCCAAATAACCGCCGTTAGATGGTATTGTTTTTATTTTTTATTTATTTATTTATTTATTTTTGAATTATGGGTAACTTACCAAAACCTTCCACATTACTTTTGGATTTACAATATAATCTTTTATATTTTAATGGAATGATATATCCTTCCACATAAATGGTCATTTGTTTAGCAAGGCGGAATGAATTCTCCTAAAATGAAAATGAGAAAATACCCTTTATTATAGAATCACCTCCACCCCTGATTTTAGATTTTAGGAATTGAGTTTTGAGTTTTTGTAGAGAAAACTTGTAAATAAACAGAGTAGTGGCAAACTTTTAAATACGCTACTTCTATTATAAATTATTTTGAATGTTAGTATCACATTTAAAAGAAAATAAGTCTGCAAAGCTTATGTGTGGCTACGGGATTATATACAAATAATTATATCATTTTAGTATCTATTAACCAAACATCTATATTAGGTTAACCAAATGCGACCAAAAAGCCTTCAAGATTAGTTCCTATAATGAATATAGGAAATTGGTTTCTGAAATGAGTTTTCAATCCAAAATAACTGACAAACAAGGCCTTAGCAGATTTTGAATGCTGTCCAAGTCATTTTCCCCTTTGTTGGGTGTCAGTGCATCTAAACAAGAATCCAAGTGCTTAGAGCAAATATTATGGACCACGGCTAGTTGTGGCCGTCTTTTGGCTGACTTTTTATGACATGGAGAGTCTTTGTTTAGAAGGTTCAATAATGCTTTGTGAAGTGACCAAACCAACCTAGACTGAGTATGCCTAGGCGACAAGGCGATCGCCCTTTCTAAGATTCTAAGATTCAAGCAATGGTCGCCTAGACCGAGTGTGCCTAAGCAATAAGATCACCTGATCGACCCGGGGTGGTCGCTCTCATTATACAATAAAGACTTTTAATTAATTTATCTAATTATGAACAAATTTTGATAAATATTAATTTAATTAATATTGTTAATGAAACTTACTGATATTAATATTTTATATCTTTTACACAAATAAACTTGAAGCTTTATTGATTTTTAACTTTTTATGATTCTTTAACTTGACTTTTTATTAAATTATATTTCATTCAAACCTTGGTAAATTTATTATATGATTTTTCACGGCCGATAAAAATCATGTTATGTTAAATTTATTATTGTTCTAAATTATTGATGTATTCTATTTTTATAAATGTTATATATCTCATTTTTTTTTTTTTTTACTACATGTTCTTTTTAAAAAACAAATAAGAACCTGACAAACTGAAATAAGGTAAAACAACTTAGGTGGAGTCGTCCTCGAAATTAAGAGCAGTCAAATGTTACATTCCTCAACAAGTACAGAAATCAAGGAGGTACTTCCCTAAATGCAAAATAATATACAAAAAAAAAAAGAAGAAGATAAAATGACACAAATTTACATTGATTGCTTGCTTGCCTCCCCTAGAACAGCTTCAGTTAAAATCAGTTTAGGGCAACAAGGACGTATCGAAAACGATAATCAAAGAGAGGCAAAAAAGAAACACTACCTGATTATAAGAACACTGCAGTAATTTGTTCCATCCCATCTGAATTATAAGCTCTTTCTTCTTTCCTCGAATTCGTATTGCAGTTTGAGTCTAAGGTGACGAGCTAACTCGGTACACCTTCATGAGTCCCCGGACGATGTTCTTGCTGAAGAAGTCTCTCCTAATGAAACAGAGGTGAGGGAAGATGCCCAGACTCGGGCATTCTTGGCGCCTTTCTGGAAGTTCCTTGCTTTGCATAGTCTCAGTTTGTTCCACATTCTCTTCACATCGATCACATGACGAACACGCCCCACTAACTGGCTTGTCTCCCCAAAGATTTCCAAGTTCAGATGGGGGATATATGAAAGCCAGAAAGCTTTAAGGTGAGCTAACATGTCCGGGAAGAAGTAAAGAAATGCCCTCAGGCAGAGGAACAATATGGAAAATATGAGGTAAGGTTCCCTCATAAATATCCCCTTTGGCGATGACCCTCTCCAGGGATGCGTAAGACGTTTCTCACTATTTCCCAATCTGTTGGGTTCATCTTCCGCAACATAGTCAATTGGGTGAAGCCCTGAATTGAAGAACCAGGTGCAGAAAACCCATCATTTGAACAGGTGCAGTCGAGAAAACTTAAGACAAACACACACACACACACACATATATGTATGTATTCAAGGAATCACCTACCTGTTATTTTCTTATAGAATTGTACAAGGGAGGAAAGATCTTTTGGACCATAATATCGCACCCTTTCTGTCTGGTTTATCATCAATATTGAGGGCAAGCTATGAATTCCATATCTTGAAAATATGCTGCAAAAAAGATACACATGAAGTGAGTAGATATACCAATGATAATCTAAGAAAACTAGAAAATTACAAACAAAGAGAGAGAGAGAGAGAGAGAGAGAGAGAGAGAGAGAGAGGTTGGAATCAATGAGCTTAGACGTATGGCCATAATGGATATCCCATTAGTGCATGAATCGATCTGGTTCAATGTCTCTAGGACAGTAGACAATGTCACGACAAACACCAACTGAAGTCCTCAGTTGATTATTATGAGCCTCACTCTACTGATCAAAATTTAGCCTAAATCATATACTTGGTGAGATTTATCATCAACTCTCTAGCAACACAAAAAGTTGGTGAAAGTCATGCCATCATGTCAAATGGGTAAATGATAGTAACAAATTGAAAACCAGTATTCCATCACCTTGGCATGGCTGAAGCCTGTTCAACTGCCAAATGTCTGATTTGAGGAAACATGGAACTGAGGACGTCAAATTTGGATCGTGCACCACATGAAAATGGGCACCAGGAAGCATAAAATAGCACAGAAGTATACGCACTACTCTGCCTCGAACTCAAAGCTTTGTCAAGGGTTTCTCCATCCACCTTTGAATAGAAAAAGAAAAAATTGTTACGGATAAGAGACCCATGGTACAGCTCAAGTTGCACTGTTCAATTCATGTAAATACTACACAGATTCTTGGGAGATGTCATATTGCATAAGATGTATGAGTGAAATATACAATGTGAAATGCCAACCCAAGCATGTTAGAGCAGATTTTAAAGGTGACGTCTGGACTTGAAAGCTGTTAGTCTCATGACTAAAAGCCATCAAAGAAATCCAAGAAAACTAAACATTTCCATCACGGCCAAGCTACCGTATAATGTGGAAAAAGAAAGTGCAAACCCAGTTTCCTACCATTTCAAATTAAATTATAAAGAAAAAAGTTGCATATGAAAGAATACCAATAGGCAAGCAAATCCAAATTCAGGTGTTTGGAAGGTGTCAACAGTCGGTCAGTCACTAAGGGCAAGCATATATGGCTCACTGAACATCGCACACACCTCCCCGAACTATGACAAGCACAGTTTTCAAGGTGTTTTCTGATGAAGGTGATGGAATGTTATTTTATTTTATTTTCTCTTTCTTAACATTTTATCAAGGAAAAGACAATGAGGCCCCAATGATGAACACTCGGAAATAGGGGAGACCAGGAAAAGAAAAAACACTACCAAAACAAGTCAGACATAACAAGGGCAATCTCCATCTAACTTATCTGTAATTTATCAATCTCTTTCACCAAGTCATTGCTCATCTTGGCATTGAGGAGAGCTAGATACTTATTGTAGAAGCAATAACACAGACTTCTTTGATGATACCAGACCTCCATGGATCTATATTTCTTCAAAATCCATCCCCATGCATTGGTGAAATCCCCTTTAATTACAACTGACGTGAGTGGAGAAGCTTGAAATTGTGAGAAGAGCCAAAGCCATTGCTCTACTAGAATCACCAAACCAAACACCTGAAAACAAGAAGATTATCTTGCCCCATGATCTCTAAAGGCATCACCAGTTCCATATGGGCAGGGTTTAGAAGTCAATCATCAAGTTTATACTCAACCCTCCAACAGGTAAGTCCATCTTAGCACAAGTACCAAGGAGAAGAATGTGAAATGACTACCGCCAACAAATCCCAAAGAAAGTCAAAAGATGTTGACTCCTTGCATATAGACACCGAAAGTGAAGTCATCACCATTATTTTGTCTATGATGACCCCAAAATTCAGGGTGGCGGTGGCCTTTCATTTGTTCCGCAGTACGGATAGCAGGAGCAAATCCAAAAAAATCCACCTATCCATCCCTCCAAACTCACGACTCAATCACATCAAGGCATCCAACACTTCCAAAAGTGGGATCAACCAAATAATACCGCCTTAAAGAAAGTGTTTCATATTTTTTTATGGCCAACTTGCAAATATATAAAGATATTAATAAGAGATTCACAGATGTTAAAGATATTAACAGATTCTCATCATTTCAGTACATTATAATCTTACGATAGTGTGAGATCTCTTTGAACATCCTTCTATAAAGTGACAACAAAAATGTTGATCTTGCTCAGAAGTGGCTCAGTGAGGAAACTTCTAAATATTCCTTTTCAGACAAGGGAGCGTCTTGCCACCAAAAATCTTCACATCATTTTTGGTACTGGACTCAACATTGTACGGAAGGAATATGGGAGTAAAGATTATTAATGTACTTCCAGGAGAATCCTTCCTAATTAGATTAGGATTCATTCAGACAAGTTTCAAAATCTTCCAAAACAGACGATCAAAATATCACAGTTACGATAAATGGAATAACACATCTGCTGAACAGAATGCTATTTTGCCTAAAAAATCCTTCCATTTCTCTCCTTCTAGATGACCCCACATAAAGCATAAGGAAGAAAGAAGTGCAGAATGACAGAAAATCATCTATCAGGGATTTCCATACCCTGAGAGCTCAGACGGTCTATTATGTGAATTTAATCCAATATTAAGGTCCAGGTGAAAGTTTCTACCGGAGGTGATATATGGTTCCATGAAATCAAAATATGTGCAGTTGCATCCTGTAAAACCGCCAAGCTGATAGTAGAACAACTTAAACACATCTCTCTTGATTGCTCTTTCATACCTTTCTATTAGATCATCACCAAGGCTCCGTTGGGATAGCCGGATTTTGTGGGAAAATAAGGAAAGACAGCTTTCCTGCATAATATACGTGTTTGGATACCTGGAAAGTGTGGATCCCACAGAAAATATTTCAGTCACACTCTTTTGACTGCAATAAAAGGGCCCTTTTTTTTTCCAATAAAAAGGAAAGGAATTTGTCGGAAAGGAAATTGAAAAGGTGACGAGCATGTTCCCCATCTTACCCTTCACCATCAAAGCTTCCTTCTTCCTGCACTTATACAATGAAGGGTGAAATGAGCACATGAAAAACTTTTCTCATTCATTCCTACTACCCAAACATCAAAATCAAAATTATCTGTCATAGTCATAAATTTTTCTGATACAACCAAGTAGCTTCCAGGAAAATAAAATTTAACTTTCCAACATATTACTTTCTGATAAATTACTTTTCCAACCAACTTTCTGACATACTCTTGGCATCCTAACGGAGCCCTACTGATTTTAACTTCTAATCCATCAACGAGGGATAAGAAGAATTGACTGATAGGGTAGGATGGGGAACATACTCTTCTCCTCACCTTTTCATTTTCCTTTCCCACAAATTTCTTTCCTTTTTATCGAAAAACAAAAAGCACCCTTTTTCTGCAGTCAAAGGAGTTTGACTGAAACATTTTCTGTTGGACCCACACTTTCAAGAATAAGAATTGACTGATAGGGTGCTGATTCAGATTAATCTGTAGAGGTGGCACCATGGTAGCATGCCTCACAACTTTCCAACAGCACACTTATAATCTTCTCAAATTCCAATTTTGTCGTCAATTCTCACCTTGAACTTGACTTCCTAAAGAAAGTTTTCATGTGTATCCATAATTCCCATTCTTTTTTTTTTGGTAAATATCCATAACTCCCATTCACAACCCCACACGGTCTCAATTTCCACTATCCCAGCCCCCTAAAACAGCTCCATCTTTGCTGCCTATGATGCTTCTCGACACAATCTTCATAACCATTTATCAAATAATGCATTATTCATCACTCTTCTAACACTGATGCCCCAACTCCTTTCTTTCTTTCTTTCTTTTTTTTGGGGGGGCTTTTTAGCCAGAGAACTTGGCTACACTACACAAGATGGAATCTCTTTTTTGAACCGTCTACTTTCTGGGAGAAAAACTCATTGCATACTTTTCAACCGCCATAGAACAAAGACTGGCATTTTGAAAATTGGCATTAAGTACACTAGAAGTCCAGCTGATGAGCTTTGGATTAAAGAAATATGTCCACTAAAGGAAAGTAAAGGCTTCTTCTACAAGGCCAATCTTCAGTCTATCCGCTCAAGAATCGGGTCCCAAACCCTCTTTGATATCAACTTTATCCCAATGGAATGCCATGGTAGATCATTAGCCACTATCCAAAGATACACCAATTCTCCCCACTCCAAAAAGCAGAATTTGTCGAGGTTGGCTCTCACAAAGCATTATAGAATTCCAATAAACAACCACTAACATGAATCATCAACAAGTTTGAAGATGGTGGCACCCACGGCCTAGTCTCATAGAAGAGAGAATCAAATGAATTTGAAACGGCCTTCCAATATCGGCAACTGTAATGAAGAGACTTCATGGATATACTTCAAGATTGAAATACACAGGACAAGACAAATGATGCTTTTATAATTAAAAAAAAAATTATTAAAACAAAGAGAACAAACTTAATCTTCTCAATGACGCATGATTCTTTCCATTTGAATGAATTAAGATTAATTTGAACTTTGCATTGATCCACTTCAAATTTCCAATTAGAATGGTAAAACAACTTGAAAGCACAATAGAATGCCTTTAATTTTGGTAACTGGATTCACTACACAAGATTTTACCATCTGCAAATTGAAGATAAAGTACCTTCATTCTATAATCCATTCCTTAGTTAATTAGGTCAAATTGCTCTTTTTTCCTTTTCATTTTGCTTAGGTTGTCTCCCACAATGGTAAGGAGAAAAGGGATAAGGAACCGCCCAAAACATGCCTCATGAATACTTGAGGGTACCTTTATAACATTGAAAATAAGCACCACAATGCAACCTTTTATCCAATCACTTTGCTATCAACAAGCCCTTTCTCCAGTAAGCTACCACCTTACTAATCTAGAAAATGAGATCTCCTTTCCAGTTTCCTCCTTCAACACATCCGTATGTCATAAGACTTGCATTATAACCTATCTATTCTTCATCAAGGATCCAGAAGAGCACTTTCAAAGGGAAATACATTGAGCTCCAACACCCCTCTTATGGTCAAAGACTTGAAAAGATTCTCACAATAATTGCTCATGAAGCTAACCGGTTAGAAATCCTTCAACCCAAAGTTGCCTTCTATTTTGGATCAAAGCAACAAAGGTAGCATTCATACTCCTATCAACTACTCTTTTGTCATAGAATATATAAAAGTTTTCTTTTTTTTTTTTTGGTCCTTGCACATATCCAACAATATTGAAAAAAAAGAAGCATATAGTCAAACATTTGGATTGGGCGTCCATATTCAACTCATCAATTGCATTCCTTATCTCTTCCCATTCAAATCTTCCTTCAAGAAAATGGTTTTTCTCTCACTTTCAGAATTATATCCCAATCTGTATCTACATTCTTGGTTTGGGAAGATTGAAATAGAACTACCAAGAAAACTAATCAGTTCTTTCTTCATTACAGAAGGCTTTTCAACCATGCTATCACTCTATGAATCTTATTAAAGAAGTTCCTTTTCCATTGTTGACCTAATGAAGCATCTCCCAATCAGGATGCCCTTGAACATGATGTCTCTCCCCGTTCCCTCTGGCAAATTTAGCAGCCAAGGTAAGCTGATCTAGGCACCTTTGAGAATGAAGATTCATTTAAGAGGCCTAGAATAGAGCTAGACAAACCTACTAAAAAACCCTCTGAGACAAGGGTTGGGGCACCTGTAATCTAGATAAGATTGTGAATGAATCCCCTCCCACAATGAGTCCCACAACACAATGGCTCATGCCTCCAAATACCCAACATTACAGTCATCAACTATACAACAACCATGATTCTTCCCCATATGACCAATAAAAGACATGGATGATAACCCTTAAATGGTCTCAGAAGACCCCTCACGCCCCTGATGACCCTGGATTGCCTAGCAAGTATCCATCAAATTTCAGTTTGATTGCCTCAAATTTCAAGGGCTATCCAGAGCAAAGATACTCAAGCTAAAGCTAGGGTAAAATAAAGCATAGAATTCGAATACCTGGACTTGTTTGAAACTTGTGTGCCTCTAAACAACTCACTGGCACGTGCCGATGCACTGATTCCCCTCTCTAACTAAAGAGCCCACAAGATAGCATGATACATACACCTGGTGAGAAACCTACCTCTTTCACCAAGATCCAAGGTTTACCACTGAAATGGAAACTAATTCTCTTTGCTTAGAAGATAGTAACTAGTGATGGAGTTTCATTTGTTTAAATTTTAAATGTATTTTCTTTTAGAACATCCAACTCTATAAGAGAATATTCTGCAACATCAACATCTATGCAACATATAAGGTAAAAGTAAAACAACCTTTCTTTCTTTTTCTTTTCTTTTTTTTTTTTTTTTTTTTTTTGTGATAGGTCCCAAGATAAGATAACACAACACTAAAAAAGATATATCAAAATTCCTATTGTAAATGGGAGAAAATCATGGAAACACTATTCATAGATTGTCTTAATTTATTATTTATTTTCGTTAACCCCTTAAAATGCTAATTCACCATTCATAGTTCTTATTCAGTAGCTCCACATCTACTGACAATGAGAATATTTTATATTTAATAAAAATGTATAAATTACCATTATCTATTTTCAATAGGCGAAACACAGAGGACAAGTTACTCAATGAGCAGAAACTTCAAAATGAGATATAACACAAAGAGACCAAAACATTTTCTTTTAGTAAATGGAACAACCAGAAAGTTCATATTTGAAAATTTTGCAGAGAAACAACTCCAGAAGTTCAGGATTAAAGCCTTCTAGGACGAACACAACACAAAGTTCTTATCTTTGACTCTCTTTGGAAAAAAAAAAATTGAAAAATGAAAACAATATATATAAAAAAGCAAACTAATTCAACACAAAGACAATAAAAGTCTAGAAGTCAGCATCAAGCACCAACCCAATTGCCAAATTCCTCTTTTTATTTTGGAAAAGTCGATGATTCCACCATTTCCATATATTAAAGAAAGTGGCAACAACAACCCAAAAAATAAAAAATTGTGAAACTAACGGTACCTAAATAAGCAGATGCCCTAAATCCTAAAGTCAACAAATAAGATTTGTGCGGATCTCAAGCACATATTCCAGGTGATGAAACCCTAAATTTGAATGATAAAATTACAGAAACTTTCCTGCAAACCAAATAAATCAAAAGACAAATTGTCCCAATCCCAACATCAAAATCAACCAAAACCAACGGGAAAAAAAGAAATCCATGAAAAAAAATATCTCATTTCCACACCAAAGCAGCTGCACATTCATCAAATAACACGCGAAATCTAATGAACCCATCATCCAAAATAACAAAAACAAAATAGATCGAGACAGATTATCCAAATGATAAAATAGAAACTAAGAAAAAAATAAAAAGAAGATAGAAATCGTACCTCCATAGGCGAAGAGAAGGAGATCTCGAGAGGGCACTGAGATTGGAGATTGTTTAAAAAGATGTGAGATTGAAGAGAGCAAATAGAAGAAGATGAGACCAATTGAAGTGATGAGATGGCCGAAAAGCAAAGAAAGAGAACAGATGCCATTGATGCCGCCATTGGAGAACAGATAGAACAGAAAATAAACAAAGAAATAGAAACAAAAACAAAAACAAAACACGGGAGAAAAGAGAAACAGAAAGAAAATCAACCACTCTTTGTATTTCTCTTTTGTTGATGATAGAAGATATCCCTATTTTTTTTTCCCCTTTTCTTTTATTAGCTCTCTTTGCCTTTCTCCTTTCGCTCGCCAAACACGACCTCTCTTTCTTTTCTCTGAAGCTTACGCATACAGAGTCCTACAATATATATCCTACGACCTTGAAGAATTTGTAGAATAGATATATATAGAATGGACGAAAGATTTCCTGTTTGTTCTTACCAGGTTTCGTTACCTGGTGAGCATTAATTTGCCACGTGTACTTAAAGGGCCTAATCTAGACCGCTCATGTGATAACTTAGTTAATTGGGATCATGTGAAGTGCTGGGATTTGGCAAACAACCTGATGCCATTTATATAATTTCTCACCAAACATAATGCTTAGCCAATGACTTTGATTCAAAGCCCTTCAAATCGAATGCTTTTCATCTGTAGGATCTATGCCAAACTGGTCCATAGTATCATCCATATAACAAATCCAAAGAGTATCCTATTAAATGAATGGTCTGGATTGACTTAAATCATTGCAAAAATGATCTTGTCTCACCATTCGACTAAGATCTCGTTTGTCTTAGCTTCCAAGTGTCAGAAGCCCTTCCTAAACCCAAAAGGGCCTCTCACCTAATGCTTGCTTATTTGTAACACTTCTGAAACTGGTTTTGATCAAAGCGCTTCTTCAAGAAGCCCGTTTAGGTGAAGTAAGAGTAGAGCCGCTTCGAAAAATTATGTTTGCGAGAAGCAATTAGTAATGTGTTAATTTTAAATGAAACTAATAAAAATGAAAAAAAAACTTACCTCACTTATATTATACATTTTTTAAAAATATAAAAAAATAAAAAAATAAATAAAATACTTCATAGCTTCAAGTTATATACAAGTGCATCCTTTTATATAATTTTTCTCCCCAAACACAATTTTTAGCCAACGACTTTGATTCAAAACCCCTTTTCACAAATCCCACTACATCGAAGCCCGTTCATTTGTAAGAAACTACGTCATACAATGCCCTAAAGGGGGTTTGGTCACTTAAGCAAGTGGTCTCAGGTTCGAGCCCTTGTGGATGCAGCAAACTTTCTTGGGAGAGGTCCCCGCCTTGGCGCCCGACCGTACCTTGGAGGATTAGTCCTAGGCAAAAGCCTGGGGATACCTTGGGAAACCGGAAAAAAAAAAAAAAGATGGTGAGGCAAACCAACTTCTGCCTTTATTAAACAAATATTTTTTTAAATATTATAAATCTCAACTATGATCCTTAATTTTTTATATTACTCAAGTAAATTCTAAAATGATATAAAAATAGTTAAAAGTTATCCAAATACATTAAATTTCTGGCATGGGAAGCAAAGGAAGGTTAGCATAATTTCTCAACATTGAGGAATCTGATTGCAAATGTCTCATAGTTTTTAATTTCAGAAATTTCAAAGATTCCGTTGCCTAAAACAAAATCGAAATTTCGGATATTTTGGCGAAGTAACGGAGAAAACATTTTGAAAAACCACTTGGAAATGTTAGGAAGTAACCTGCCCTAAACACAGCCACACATGTGTAAAAGAGAAATCAAATGGCCATTGCAGTTTCAGGACTGGTAAGCAAAAGAGGCATTCCAACCAATAAGGCAACTAAAAACCATTTTCATGGTTTAACAATTCAAAATCCCAATAAAAAATTGGCCATGAAAAGATGAAACACTAAAAATATTCAGTACAAAATGGGATTTTTACAACCTATGCATCCCCTTAACATTTTTTCGCCGAAACAAATGTGTTAGATTTCCATTTTTCAGAAAGATAAATCAAGTAAGGGTGTACAATTAAGTATGTGTAAGCTTACCTTACCCAAAAAAGCAATGTGATCATACATTTTGTAGCAGACCACCCAATCTGTTTTTTTTTTTTTTAATCCCTTAAAAAACCATCTCCTCAAGAGGGAAGAGAGATAAACTAGAGATAAACCATCTACTCAATAAGAAACAACAATAGAGCTTGCAAGTACCTATCTAACACAAGGATTGTAAAAGCCGTAAACAGAACTCACCTGAGCAATTACAAGCTTTGAAGAAATTGGGATTCATATACATATTTCACAAATGTCAAGCAGCCTGTAATTGAAACTTAAGAGTGAGACTTTGCAGTCTTGACAACAGCTCCTGGCATGAGATACTTGTTTCTTCCGATGCTTCTTGCGAGAATGTGGGTAAAAGCTCAATCTTGTGGTTTTCTACATTCAGACAAAAGCACTCCAGGATAGTAGAGATTATTTTCGTGTCAAGAACAACGCCCTTAGCTGCCATTTGATGAAGCAAGCTAACAATTTCTTCTGTTTCACCCTGCGCACTAAACCCCTTTATTAGTGAATCACATGCCACAGCATCCGGCGAAAAGCCGCGAGCAATCATGCTCTTGAACATATTTTTGGCCTCATCCAGCTGCCCCACTTTCACAAACCTATTTATTAACGTGGAGAAGGTTATAGCATCAGGATCCCAACCCCTTTGAAGCATCTCCACAAGCAAATCTTTCGCAGCTTGAAGTTCCCCTGCTTTAAGAGTTCCATCAATCATCGTATTAAATGAGATTAAATCCGGTTCACAATTAGCATTTCTCATTTCCTCAAACATTCTCCTTGCTTGCTCCAACTTACCCTCCTTGCAATACGATGCAATCAATGCATTGTAATCAAATAAAGTAGGACTAATCCCCCGTGCTTGCATTTCGCCAACAAGTTCTTCTGCAGTACCGATCACCCCCATTTTGCAAAGTCCTGCTATCATAATACTATAGGAAAAGGAGTTTGGTACCATTCCCAAACCAAGCATCTCTTGCCAGAGTTCCATAGCCTTGTTCCCATTCCATACCTTTAAAGCCCCACCAATTAATGTGTTGTACGTTATCAAATTAGATACGTTCTTCCCTGCAACCATCTTTTGTTGAATCTGCAGAGCCTCATCAAAACGGCCATTCTTACAGAGTCCTTGGATTAACAAGTTAAAGGTCATGGTATCAGGCTCAACCTTGCACTCGCCCTTAATCATCCTATCAAGGAGCTCCATTGCCTCGTCAAACTTCCCAGTTTCACAAAGTCCACTCATCAATGTACTATAAGTCACCACATCGGGCTTCTTCCCTCTTTCCATCATCATTCCCAAGAATTCAAAAGCATGAGAAACCATGTCTTCCTTGCATAATCCTCTAATTAGAACATTATACGTAACGATATTCGGCTCTTCACCCCTATCTAACATCAAATTCACTACGTTCATAGCTTCTCTAGTCCTTTTGTTTTTGCAAAGACCGTCGATCAAACCAGTATACGTAACAACATCCGGATGGACCCCACGTTCCTCCATGGAATCCAACACTCCCATAGCTTCTTTCCAATGCCCCGCCTTGCAAAGACCATGCAACAAACTGGTATAAGTAACTACATTGGGCGAAATCCCTTTTTCTAACATCTCATTGTAAAGTTGTTTCCCTCGAGCTACACTTCCTTCACCGAAAACAGCATTTATAAGGATACTATACACATTAACATCTGCATTAAGACCCTTCTCCTTCATCTCATCCAACAGACTCATGGCTTCATCAACTCTCCCCTCCTTACAAAGCCCATTCATTAGAGTGTTGTATGTAACCACATTGGGGAAACACTTCGAATCCTCCATCTCAACCCATAAATCTAGGGCTTCTTCCAATTTCTTCTCCTTGCAAAGCCCATTGATTAGAGTGTTATAAGTAACAACATCAAGAGCTATTCGATTCCTCCCCATTTCTCGAAACAGCTCCATTGCTTTTCCAACCTTACGGTCTTGACATAGATATTTCAGTATGAGATTAAATAGAAAAATGCTAATGGTGTAACCGCGCTTTAAGATCAACCCAAGTACTCCAAATGCAAATTCAGGTTTCTGGGTTTGTAAAAAGCAATTAAATAAAGCAATCAATCCTCGACAATTCGGTAAAATTTCGACTTGGGTCATCAGTTTATACAGCGAAAAAGCCAACTCATGATTCCTAGATTTTGTGAAAGATTCAATAAGAAAACTGCAAGTATTGGAAGTAGGGTTCAAGCCTGAATCGATAGCTAGGTCGACTACTGCAATTGCTTCAGCAAATCGGTAACTGGGTTTTTTACAAAGGGATATGAGATGGGTGTCGAGATCAATATTGGGGTTATTTGAATCGAAATCATGGTTTGGGGCAAGACTCGAGATAAACGCACTGAGAAAGACTCGGCCATGGCAGAAATCAAAGGGATGGTGAAGATGGCAGAAACGATTAAGGGTTGGTTTTGAAATCATTTCAAGTATAACCTAGTTCGTAGAGATGTTTTCCAAACCAAAGAGAACGAATTAACATAAGTAAATCAAGTTATGGAAGAAAGGAGGAAAGAAAAAGGAGACGATATTACCTCTCAGCTTCAGCTGGGATGAAGTAAAGGAAAATCTGAAACCTTGCATTCAAAACAACTTAAGGAAACGAAAGAGACTTCGTTTACCTCTCTGTCTTGGGACTTGGAAGAGAAGCTGAGCTGAAAGCAGAGGAAAATCCGAAATGTTTTAATTAAGGTCCCGTTTGTCGAGGCTTCTCGAGGCCTAATAAGTCCGTCCTAGATCCGAAAGAGCTTCTCATCTAATACTCTGGTGTCTGGTAACACTTTTGAAAGCGGCTTTGGATGGAAGCGCTTCTTCGAAAAAGTTTATTTTGGTGAAGCATGAGTCGGGCTGCTTTCCAAAATTACGTTGCGGAAGCAATTAGGGTTGTCAACGAGTCGAGCTTGATATCTGTAATTAGGCTCGTGAGCCAAACCTGAACCCGAAAAAAGGCTCACTATCTTAACAAGCTTGAGTTGAGCTTGGATAGGCTCAACTCGGTTAAAGCTCGTCTCAATTTGTATATGAGATTATACGTCCATATTCCTGTATTTTATATTACATAGTAATATGAAACACACATTTAATATATTGTATTATACATACTAATAATAATAATAATTATCTATAATATTAATGCATTTGTACTAATCTAAGCTTTTTCATTATCAAGCCTTTCACAAGCTGAGCTTTTTGCGAATTAACCAGAGTCCAAAATATTTTAACGAGTCTGACCGAAAAACTTTAACGAACCTGCGGCTTGCTCAAAGTTTATGAGCCCAAGCCAAACTAGGCAAAGCTCGATTGGATTTTGCTAGTTTACAACCCTAGAAGCAGTTAAACATGGATTTAAATTTAAGTGAAATTTTTAAATTGATAAAAACTACCCTTTCATTTATACTATACACATCTGTCTTAATACCCACTTGTTACAACTCTTCATTAGTTGCTGGTGGACATGGTGGTGGTGGTGGTGGTGGGGCATTGGTCAAGCTTTCCAATTAGGAACAAGGTAGTTTACATATGGTCGTCCACTATGAAATATCATTGATGGAAAAATTGCAAATTGTGTTGCAACTCTAATTTCCAATGAAGAAATGCTATAAATCATTTGTGTTGCTTTGCTTCTCCTATGGATGTTGGTGTGATTGATAGCCTAGATAATTTATTTAAAATAGTACTTCAATGCAGATCTGTCTTTCAATTGTGAGAAACATTCAATATCATATCCTTAAAAGGGGTTAAGAGATGGGAATTGGGAAAGAACAAAGTTTTACAGAATAATTTCAAAAGCTTTAAATTATTCTTTATTATTCATTAATGTTGTCTCAGTTCATGAACTTGTTGTTATTGCAAGAAAAGAATAATTCCTAAAAATCCTCTTATTGGCTTTAATCTTAGAAGACACTGGATGTTCATGTAATGAAATTAATTTATTTAATCATGAAAATAACTAGAAAAATAAAACACACATATCTCTTTATTTATCATAAAGCATCAGAAACAGCAACACCTCCCAAGCTTAATACTAAATATCTTAAGCTTCACATGAAAGGAAAGCACTTCAGATCCTCTAGGCTGCTTTAAACTTCAAGTAATCCTGCCCAAAAAAAAAAGTGGTTAGTACCGTTAGAAGAAAAAAAAAATATGGAAAGGGTGTCTTTTAATTAGGGTAAAAATTTGGATACTTGGAGCAATCAACAGTAGGAGAAACAGTGAAGGGCAAGCTGATGCCACAGTTTCCAGGAAGAGCCTTTGTTAGTTCAGGTTTAGCCTTCATTTTCTGTGCTACTGACTTGATGCAGGCACATGCAGCTTTCTTATCAGCAGAGTTTGATGCAGCAGAAGCAAGCTTGGAAGCTCCATCACAACAAGCAGTAGGTGGCTTCCCTGTGCCCTTAACCAGGTAATTCACACAGGGTCTCAAGTCTTTGATAACTTCACTGCATGCAATGGCAGCTTCTGAAGCTGGGACAAGCAGGAGGAGAAGAAGCATAAGAGCAGCCGTGGCTGAAACTGCAGTTACACTTGAAGGTTTCATGGTGAGGTAGAGTAGGACTTGATAATCTAACCTTGTTTTGGTTGTGGCTTTATAATTGAGTTGGAGGGAAGCTCAGAAGTGCAAGAAAACTGGAAATGTTTTATTAAATTAGGGTTAGTTTGGTTGAGTGCAAGAAAGATAAAAATTAGATTTTTTTTTTTGTTTTTTTGGTTGCAACTCATGATGGTGCAGAAGCCAAATATAGGTGGCAAAGGTTTTATTGAATATTTGATATATTAAAATCTTGGTAGAGTGATCCGGTTTGACCAACGGGTCATCTTGACTCTCACGGACCATTATTACAGCAAACCAGGCTAGCTATACCCGGTTGGCCTTTTGATTGCTTATATGGAATTGGGTTTGACACAACCCAGTCTGGGCTCAAGTCCTGGGTCAAACGGGTTCACCCCAATTGATCTAGTCTGGGTGTTAAACTTACTTGAACAATCTTAACAATCCGATCTCAAACATCCATTTGGTCCCACAAATAGACTTCTCAACCTCATTGATACAAGAAAACAAGTTACTTGGATGAGTGAATAAGGTGGTGTGGTTGTTCATATAATTGAATTTCTAAAGGAGCAGGTAATGGCATAGAACTTACACAGGGGATGTAGAAATGGATCGGATCACGCGTGCCGGTTGACCCTACACGATTTTGTCCATGCCCAGGTGCGAGTACGACACAATAGGTTTTACGGTAAATTTTATCAAACTCTACGAGGTTTGATATAATACCCATATACCTCCCTTATCGTTCTCAAAAGAACAAATACATCCCCTTTACTGTTTCCATTCGGACATAAGCCTCCTTACACTAAGGGCACTAACGGAATTTAACATAAATCATCAATTTTTATATGTTTTAGACTATTTTGTCTTTGTATTTAAACCAACCATCCCACCCTCACAAGCACCACCATCACCCCATCACCAATGGTGCTGGGGGGTAGGGTGGTAGATTTAAATACAAAGGCAAAATAGTCTAAAACATATAAAAATTGATGATTTCCGTTAAATTCCATTAGTGTAGGGGAGGTCAATGTCCGAATGGAGATAATAGAGGGGATGTATTTGTTCTTTTGAGAAGGATAGGGGAGGTATATGGGTATGGGTATTATATCAAACCTCAGGGAGGTTTGTGGAATTTACCCTAGGTTATATAATAAAATAATCTAAAACATATAAAAATTGATGATTTCCGTTAAGTTCCATTAGTGTAGGGGAGGTCTATATCCGAATGGAGATAATATAGGAGATGTATTGTCCTTTTGAGAAAAATAGGGGAGGTATATGGGTATGGGTATTATATCAAACCTTAGGGAGGTTTGTGGAATTTACCCTATGTTTTATAGTGTCTTGTGGACATGGGTTCATGGACCAGGTACGATTGGGCACCGGATATGATTGAGTTTTGGCAATATTATAGGCAAAGCACGAGTCGACCCAAGCTTCGGGGCCCAGAATTAGGCACAAGCCGCATAACATGAACAATAAGACCCGTTGGACACCCCTAATCTTACCCACTCCTACACCATGTAAGTTTTGAAAAACTATCTAATGTTAAGAGGCTTGGGGCGTTTTTGAGGCTGGTTCTTTGGATCCTGAGAGTGATTTCTAGGTCTAGAGGCGTTGTATTAAACACTTACATAGAAGCAATTCCAAATGAAGTGTTTTATCATAATGCTATTCTAGTGAGATGGTCAGGTTCTCAGCTTCCCCAAATTACTTTTGTGGAAATCAATTTGATCAATTGAGTTACATTTTTATTTAATGACATTTTACTCTCATGCTGTCCATTATGTTGCTCCTTATCATCTTGACCTAAAATCACTTATTTAATAAGTATTTACCAAAACAATTTTTTCCTCCATTTGTAGCAGTTTTTATAAAACACTTTACTAAAATCAATTCTGAAAATTTTGCTTCTTCTTTTAAGAAGCAAATACAAACAAGGCCTTAGGAGGACTTACCCCAAAAGAGGATACGACGTGGTTGGTTTAGGTAGAAAATATTTGTAGAGGTTACACACATGATCGGCGCTCCCGCGAAACAGGTAAGCGATACTTCAAAGTAGTACGTATTGCGCACCAAGCTCACGCGGGAATCCAGCCGTTGACGACGACGACTTTGGGGTTTGGGCAGTTCTGTAAAAGGAGCTTCAGCCTATTTGATTTTCTTCCTGTTCTTTTGAAATTCCTCCTTTCTTGGTTCTTCTTTGGAGGAACGAAGAAGAGATAAAGAAGATTTTAGGGTTTCGAGGGTTTCTGTAGAGAAGCTGATGGAGATCGCAGATAAGAAGGAAGGCGAGAACAAAGTATCGAATACTCAGGTAGTCGTCGATGCTTCAGCAGCTGCTGAGAAAGAATCAGAAGAGCG
The DNA here is from genome assembly GCA_031762675.1 of Pachysandra terminalis. NCBI lineage: Eukaryota > Viridiplantae > Streptophyta > Magnoliopsida > Buxales > Buxaceae > Pachysandra > Pachysandra terminalis. Next base: position 690,824 of record JAUPMG010000013.1, read on the forward strand.
AGAACGGCAAGCTCGAGAGATCAAAGCTGGTTTGCATCCATTGAAGGTCTCTTATCTTCCTCTTTGTCTCTTTTTTGTTGAAAATCTCTGGATCTGCATTCGGTTTTGTTCTAAATTTTACCGGTTTGTTGTTCAACACGTATCTAGGGTTCATGAAAATGGTTTTTTTTTCTTAACTGAATGGAGACATCTAATGTTAATATATTTTATCTGAAATTTGTTTTGTTTTAATTAATTTGCAGTAAGTGTTGATATTCTGCTATGATATCCTTAACAGATCAGAATATCATTTCCTTATGATGTATTAGAAGAATCTAGAAGTAAAGTTTAATCCTACAAAGAATCTTGGTGGTGGAGTGTTAATATTCAAAAGGCTGTAAGGAGAAAAAGGCTTCATTTAAGACTTGGTAAAGAAATAAGAAAACTTAGAAAACATGAAAGTGTTAAGAAAGAAACTAATAAGATAATAAATGCAGCAAAAAATTTAGTATATTACAACTTATAAAATAAGCTAGGTAAGAAAGGGGTGAAAAATAAACATATAAACTTACACGAATAAGAGAGAAGAAGACAATAGATTTAGATCAAATTACATGCATTAAGAGTGAGAATTTGAGAGTTTTAAGGATGAGGAGTTCCAAAAATTATTCAATAGTGAAGGTATGGAGACATTAGGTAAAGACGTGGTGATTGAGAGTCAAGAGAATACTACTATGTTCGTAGGATTAGGGTTCCTGAAGTGAAGAAAGATTTAGCCAAGATAAAAATAAGAAAGGCTTTAGTACAGATGGTATTCCAATTGGAGCTGTTAAGCTTTATAGGTGTTCTTTGGGCTACCTTGGAGATTCAGGTGTTAGGGATGTTTTTACTTTTTAGAGATCATACATGGCACATTATTCACATCTTCTGATTTAGCATTGGGAGTGGAGATGTGGTTAGGGCAAAGATTCTAGCCGTAGCTATTGGATTGAAAGAGGCGTAGTCCTTGGATTTTAGTCAGAGGTGGAGGGGGACTCAATTACTGTTATGCTCTGGTTATTTATATTGATGGTGTCTTCATGAAATTTCCTTTATATTGTGGGACTTTTGACATCTTGGCTGGTTGGGATGAATATCTTATTTTCCCATATACTCAGATCTGCGAATGATATGGCCGATAGATTAGCCAAGACGGGAGCACAGTGTGAACGGATAATTTGGGATCACCGGACCATGAATGGAGAAAGTTTTAGGGGGGGTGAGGTTCATATTTGTCAGAGATTATTGCTGGTTATACTTTGCTTAGACCTTTTCTTTCCTTTTTATTGTTTTTCGTTTGTGTTTTGTGGTTGAATTCCCACCTTGGAATTTTGAGTGAGTCAGAAATTCAGTTTGGTTTTATGCCAAGGAGTCAGAAATTAAGGTGATTTACATTCAAAGCATCTCAGGATCCTTTATAGAACCTGCTTTTGGTCTATGTTTCTTTCTTTTTTTTCGCATGACCAAGAGTTGGTAAAATCATCAGTGTTATTGAGTATTTTAGCGATCACATGTTTTGGTTTTATTTTTTGTTTTGTTGAGTCTGTTAGTTTCTTAGTTTTCATTTTTTCTTTCCTTTTTATCGTTTTTCCTTTGTGTTTGAAGTCCGTCCCTCCTTGGGAATTCGAGTGTTAGAAAATCAGTTTTTATGCTAGGGAGGTCTACCATTGAGGTGATATTTTTACTTTGATAATTGTTGAAGAATTTTAGAGAGAAAAGGAAGGACCTTTGCATGGTTTTTATTGATAGAGAGGGCATATGATAAAGTCCCCATTAATTAGTTGCACCATGCTTGCTAACCCTCCTGCAACATCTCCTCCTTGAGCATGTCATTTAAAGTTCCTCATGTCCCACCACCCCTTCTGACTTTTGACATATCTTGTTTTGACAAAATGGCTCAATTTTGCTAGACCAAAGTCGAGACTACAATCATGGTTGTTATGTTTCAGACTTTGCTCTCTCTCTCTCTCTCTCTCTCTCTCTCTCTCTCCCTCCCATGCTTGCGCACATTATGTGTTGTAGTGTCCTCTCTACCCCTCATTCTATATATTAAGACATTGCCCTCACATGGGAAGCGTTTCTTCAATTCAGAAACAGCACTCCCTATCATGGTTTCAAG
>JAUPMG010000013.1:693060-707391 GCA_031762675.1 Pachysandra terminalis
TTAGATTTTAAAAAAAAGTGCCTCTATTTTTTTATTTTTTTCTTATGAAAAATGGTCTCCATGGGCTCAAGGTTGACCTGACCAAAGCATATGACTTTGTAAATTGAGAATTCATTCAGGCGTTGTTTGACACAGAGAATTGGAATTAAGCACCATTCGTAGGGTGCTCTTTGCATGGGTAGTGGAGCGTTGTTGGTGCTGCGGCAGCAGCAACTGAAGAAAAAGGAAAAGAATATGAAGAAGAGAGGAAAGAGGGAAAAGAAGAGAGAAGGAGAAAAAGAAGAGCACTGGTTGAAGGGGATGCCGGAGCTCGTGAAGTTTGCCGGAGACGAGGTTAAGGTAATCCGAGACAAAAGATGTCCGAGATAAAATTTTCTTGAGACAATCGTCTTTTATCGTGTTGGGAGATAGAGAGATGTCAGGCTTAACTTATCCAATTCTTAAGGAAGGAATTGGAAAAAACAAGGGTTAAGTGAGTAATTGTAAATCTCATATTTTAGCTTTAAATCCAAATCTAGGGAATGTGAGAGGTTTTATAATTCCAATTCCTTGATATCCACCTAACATAAAAATTATAGTTCTTAAGTTCAATTCCAATTCCCAGGCTAAATTCTCAGCCCAATTCCTTGTATCAAACACAGTCTGAGAGTATTTTGCATGCTTTTGGGTTTCATTGTAGATGGATTAATTTCATCATATTATGTATTAGATTTGTGACTTACAATGTTCTTGTTAATGGGTCTCCCCAAGGTCTCATTGTTCCTGAGCGTGGTCTAAGGCAGTGTGACCCTCTGCCGTACCTTTTCATATTGTCTCAACAAGCCCTTATTGTTGCCTTGAACATTGTCCATTGCCATAATCTAATTCATGGCATAAAGATTAGTAGGGATGACCCAGCTATCACACACACCTCATGTTTGCAGACGATCTACTTTTCTTAGGACGGATTGATAGTTCTGATTGCCAAATTTTAAAACTTATACATGAAAATTTTTGTAAAGAGGCTAGATACAAAATCAACAGAGATTGGCTACTTTGGTTTCCCCATGGTTTCAGGGAAGTCTAAAAAGGCCGACTACATGGATCTTGTGGTTAGGTATAGCCAGAGATTGGCTTCCTGGAAAAGTAAACTTCTATCTCAGGGCGGACGTGTGACTCTTATAAACGTTGTCCTGGCTGGGCTACCATAGCACCTTATGTTCTGCCTTAGGTCTCGTTTGGTTCAACTTTTCAAAAGTCAAAAAGTAATTTTTAAAAGTAGATTTTTTATTCACTTTTTAGCTTCTATAATTAAAAAACCGTTTGATAAAACATTGTCGGGATCTACTTATCTTTTTTAAAAGTAGAAAAGTTGTTTGGTAACTCAAACAATAGAAAAAAACTCTTTGTTCTCCATAAAGAAGACAAGTTGAAATATTATTACAGTTAATGAAACAAACTATAATTATAAAATAAATAGTCTCCGCAGACAAACATGATTGTTACAAACAAATAAATATCAATCACCATACACATTTATAGCACCAACATCACCAATCACTCAATCCATATGCAATAGGTTTGTCGGGTATCGGGTACCCATTGACACCCCTGCCAACTCGAGAGAATTTTCATAGAAAAAACTAACATGATCAGGTGATTTTTAACCATTTGATTTGTTTACACATTATGTCAGTTTGGCTTTGGTTTTGTACAAGTACCAAGGTAGTCAAGTAAATATTCTGGTATGGATAAGTTTCAGCTCGAACTGGTCTCTTCAATTGGTAAAAACGAGGCACACAATGCAATGGAAAATTTATTAAATAGGTTTTGTCCAAACCCAAACTTGCAAGCTTTGACATCTACAGTTGGCATGGAAGATGAGGCCAAAGACCGCTTTGTCCAGAAAGCCAAGATGGGTTTGATTAATCTCCTTGAGCTTGCCTTCTACACCAGCCGATATACCTTTCTTTATTCGAGTATACGTTGGCAATTTCTCAAGAGCAACCCATTTGAGATCTTCTTTATCATCTTCATCACGAGAAGATACTGAAATAACTTCAGAAGCTCTGTTCCTCCATTTGGAATTACTGTTTCTACCTATACTAGCTACTCTAAAATGACTACCACCCTCCAGTGTAGTGTCTTGTATGATATTGATAAAGAGGCTAGATATTTTTTTGGTATAAACACAGGAAGGACAGAATGATGCACACTATAGATTGGAAACTATATGTTCCCATAAGTCTGTTGGGGGCCTTAATATCAAACATCAAAAAAGCTTTAACAATGCTTTGTTACACAAGAGAACCTGACAACAGGTCTCGGGGTCTGATGACCTTTCGGCTAGAATGACGAAAGCCAAATGCCTCCAAAAATGGTGGATTCTTGGAAATCTCTGCAAAAGCTAGAGCTGGCAAAACACTACCCAACCTGACCCAACCTGACTAAATGGGTTAGGGCCAACCCGTTTATTAAATGGGTTGGGTTCGGGTTGAGTTTTCTCGACCCGCTGGTAAACGGGCTGGACCCGCAAAACCCTTGTGACCAGTTTTTTACTATTTTATTAATTTAAAAATAAAAAATAAAAAATAAAAATTAATTAATTAATTAATTAAATTTTAAACTGGTTGGCAGATTCGACCCATTTATGGGCGGATTGGGTTCGGGTTGAAGTTTTCCTAACCCGTTGGTAAACGGGCCGAACCCGACACTACCCATTTAAGCCTCGACTCGATTACAAACCGACCCAAACCATTGCCTCTAGCAAAGCCCAAGACTCTTATGTGTGCCAACAAATTGCTAGCCTTAAAGGGCGAGCCCTTTCGGGTGTTGGGTGGATCATTGTTGATGGCAAGTCCATTGACATTTCAGATTATAGTTGGATCCCAAGTATGTCTTTGTCTAAGTGGCAACAAGCAGGGGCGGATCCAAGTGGAGAGGAGTGGGGGCAATTGCCCCCACTAACCTTTTTATTCCCTGTAGTTTTTGTGTAACTTTGTGTATTGCCCTCACAAAATTTTCAAGTTTGGCCCATCTATTTTTTTTTTATCATATAATCTTTTATTATTTTTTTGTTTTATTTTACCCTTATTTTTTTTTTCTCTTTTACCACTCATCTATTCATTCACTAAAATAGAAAGAAATAAAATAGTTTAATTGCTTGTGACGTTGTCACTGGTCTTGCTGGTTGCGACTATCACTATGGAGTGGGCATTTTCTGCTACGAGGATTGTGAAGAATCGTTTGCATAACAGAATGGGAGATCAATGGTGAATGATAGCATGCTTACAATGAGGTGATTATGCAACGTTTTCAAAATATGAAAACCTATTCGGGACAACTGTAAAAGAATTCATTTTTTAAGATGAAAATAATTTTCAATAGATTAATATATTTAAATTTTTGTGTTTGTTAAATCCTTTGAAGTTTACTTTGATTTTATTATTGTAAACGAAAAAAAAAAAATGGTATAGAACGTTGCATTTGAATTGGTTTCTTTCATTTACAGAATTAGAAAATGTTATCAACAATGAACTATTGTTTGCCCCCACTACTTCAAAATCCTAGCTCCGCCCCTTGGTGTTAAAACTCACATTTTCTTGAACAATCTTAACCATCCGATCTCAAACATCCATTTGGCCCCACAAATAGACTTCTCAACCTCATTGATATAAGATAACAAGTTACTTGGACGAGTGAATAAGGTGTATGATTGCCCAAACCTAATTTCTTTAGCTGTCCAGCATTTGTTCTTCTAATTGAATTTCTAGAGGCTTAGGGCGTGTTTTTTGTTTGGATCCCGAGAGTGATTTATGGGTTTAGAAGCGTTGTATTAAACACTTACAAGGAAGCAATTATAAATGAAGTGTTTTACCAGAATGTTATTCTATTGAGATGGTCAGATTCCCAGCTTTCCCAAATTGATTTTGTATAAATCAATTTGATCAATTGAGTTACATTTTTATTTAATAACTGTTTAGGTCATATTTTAAAAAATATCACAAATGGACCAGATTGTGTCATGTGGTACGAATCAATACATGACTTCACAACAAAGACTAATTATAGTCACGATCGAAGTGATTTCGATCGGAAAAGAAGTCAAAATGGTTGTGACGAAAAATTGGTCATGGTCGAGAATTGATCAACTATAGATCGACTGACCATAATCGATGGTCAGTCGCATCATCTTTCGACAGTAACTATATTGATAGTGACCAATGGTCGGTCGAACGGTCGGTCCCTCAACCAAAGAGAGATTGACCATGGTCAATGGTCTGCCATAAACCAAATGAGGAATCAGGAAGAAACGTCGGTCATAGATCTTATGACACATGTCATAATGATAAGAAGATATATAACTGACGTCCAAATGGCCGATGAGCAAAATGTTAAATAGTTGCCCATTAGAATAACTGAACTACATGAGACTGAAAATAGAGGTTAGTTATTAATTGCATGTGGTAAGGGACATGTGAGATTAAGGCTTTAATGTAGTTATCATAACTATCCACACATGTCATATCTTGAAGATGACACATGGCAGAAAGCATTAAGGTTTCAATGTAGTTATTATAACTATCTACACATGGCACATCATGGAGATGACACATGGAAGTATCTTTTAAAGCTTCAAAAGTAGTTTTTACAACTATCAGTTTGTCGCGAAAGAAAAAAATCTCATGTCAAAAAGGCAACTAGCTTCAGAAACTATAAATACAAGAGCTCAGCAACAAAGAAAGGTCGCCACAGCAAATCAACTCGAAAGCTACACATAGCTTAGTCTCTGATCCCTAGCGATCATGTCACATCCCAAACCTGTAGAGATCATCGGGATAATCCAAAGGTTAGAATGTAACTCTCACCCCATAGCAATATAGAAACATAAGGTTAAGATAATTCATTAATTCTAATAAATATTTAAATAAGATGAAGATTATTTAAAGAATATGATAATTTTCAATGAATGAGCAGTGAAGGTATGTATATTCCAAGAGGAGGAGCAGACAACAAACGTCATTATACCTCTCCCAGCTATTTCAATATGCATACATATCTTGATTAAATATATGTATGTGAGAATATTATATTACTCAATTTTATGGATGCTTAGTAGAAGTAAAGAGAAAAATATTATAGTTAAATTATTATGTAAAAATAAGACCTAATTTCTAAAAGTAAATGAAAAATCTTATAACCATCATAGAAGTAATAAACTTGATATTAATTCATTAGATATGTTTTTACTAAGATTACATATTATTGGTACATGTATTAAGCTAAATTAATTGAACTTCTATAAGCATGACGAAGATGTTCAATTTGGTACGTCTAATACAAATGTCACTCAGACAAGACTTATACCAACGCAGACAACTGTTGTAGATTGTAATCCAATAGGAACAGTTGCAGAGCAATGTGAGTTAGGTGGTGTTGACGAGTAGAACTTTGGTCTTCAATATATTTATATTGTATCCTTGAAGATCTGTTATTTGATGCTGCAAATGCTTTTCAACAAGCATTGACATTTATCCTCATGCCATCCATTTTGTTGCTTCTTATCATCTTGACCTAAAATCATTTATTTAATAAGTATTTACCAAACATTTTTTTTTCCTCCATTTGAAGCAGTTTTTATAAAACACTTTACAAAAATCAATTCTGAAAAATTTGCTTCTTCTTTTAAGAAGTAATGACAAACAAGGCCTTGGGAGGACTTACTCCAAAAGAGTATACGACGTGGTTGACTGTTGTTGGTAATAGGTAGAAAAAAATTGTAGAGGTTACATACATGATCGGCGCTCCCGCGAGACAGGTAAGCGCTAGTTCAAAAAGTAGTGCGTATTGCGCACCAAGCTCACGCGGGAATCCAGCCGTTGACGACGACTCCTTTGGAGTTTTGGACAGTTCTGTAAAAGGGGCTTCAGCCTATTCTTCCTTCTCTTTTAATTTTCTTCCTTGCTTGGTTCTTCTTTGGAGGAACGAAGAAGAGATAAAGAAGATTTTAGGGTTTCGAGGGTTTCTGTATAGAAGTTGATGGAGATCGCAGATAAGAAGGAAGGCGAGAACAAGCCATCGAATACTCAGGCAGTCGTCGATGCCTCAGTAGCTGCTGAGAAAGAAGCAGAAGACCGAGAACGGCAAGTTCGAGAGATCAAAGCTGGTTTGCATCCATTGAAGGTATCTCATCTCTCTCTCTTTGTCTATTTTTTGTTGAAAATCTCTGGATCTGCAATCGATTTCGTTCTAAATTTTACCGATGCGTTGTACTACATGTATCTAGGGTTCATGAGAATTTTTTTTTTCTTTAACTGAATGGAGACGTCTAATGTGAATATATTTTATCTGAAATTTGTTTTATTTTACTTAATTTGCAGTAATTGTTGATATTCTGCGATGATATCCTTAACAGATCAGAATTTCATTTCCTTATGAGGTATTAGAAGAATCTAGAGGTATAGTCTAATCAAAACTTGGTGGTGGATTGTTAATATTCAAAAGGCTGTGAGGAGAAAACGCTTTATTTAAGACTTGGTAAAGAAATAAGAAAAAAAATAATAAAAGTGTCAAAAAGAAACTAATAAGATAATAAGTGAAGCGAAAAATTATGCTAGGTAAGAAAGGGGTGAAAAATGCACATATAAACTTACAAGAATACGAGAGAAGAAAGACAAGAGATTTAGATCAAATTACATGCATTCAGAGTTAGGATTGGAGAGTTTTAAGGATTAGGAGTTCCAAAAATTATTCAATAGTGAAGGTATGGAGACCTTTGTTTCAGTTACGGATGTGGTGATTGAGAGTCAAGAGAACACTACTATGTTTGTAGGATTAGGGTTCCTGAAGTGAAGAGAGATTTAGCCAAGATGAAAATAAGAAAGGCTTTAGTACAGATTGTATTCCAATTGGAGCTGTTAAGCTTTATAGGTGTTCTTTGGGCTACCTAGAAGATTCAGGTGTTAGGAATGTTTTTACTTTTTAGAGATCATACATGGCACATTATTCACATCTTCCGATGTAGCATTGGGAATGGAGATGTGGTTAGGGCAAAGATTCTAGCCGTAGCTATTAGATTGAAAGAGGCGTGGTCCTTGGGTTTTAGTTGGAGGTGGAGGGGAACTCGATTACTATTATGTTCTGTTTATTTATATTGGCGGTGTCCTCATGGCATTTCCTTTATATTGTGGGACTTTTGACATCTTGGATGGTTGGGATGAATATCTCATTTTCCCATGTACTCAGATCTGCAAATGATCCGACTGATAAATTAGCCAAGACAAGAGAACAGTGTGAGCGGATATTTTGGGACCACTGGACCATGAATGGAGAGAGTTTTTGGGGGGTGAGATGTAAATTTGTCAGAGATTATCACTGGTTGTACTTTGCTTAGACTTTTTCTTTCCTTTTTATTTTTTCCGTTTGTATTTTGTGGTTAAGTCCTGCCTTGGAAATTTGAGAGAGTCAGAAAATCAGTTTGGTTTTATGCCAGGGAGGTCTGCCATTAAAGTGATTTATATTCAGAGCATCTCAGGATCCTATATAGAAGTTGCTTTTGGTTTATGTTCCTTTTTTTCGCGTGACCAAGAGTTAGTAAAATCATCAGTCTTATTGAGTATTATAATGCTACCATGTTTGTGCTTTATTTTTTGTTTTTGTTGAGTCTGTTAGTTTCTTAGTTTTTGCTTTTTCTTCCCTTTTTATCACTTTTCCTTTGTGTTGCTTTGTGGTTGAAGTCCCTCTTTGGGAATTCGAGTTTCAGAAAATCAGTTTATATGCCATGGAGGTCTACCATTGAGGTGATCTATTTACTTAGATAATTAGTGAAGAAGTTTAGAGAGAAAATGAAAGACCTTTACATTGTTTTTATTGATCTAGAGAAGGCATATGATAAAGTCCCTATTAATTGGTTGCACTATGCTCGCTAACCCTCCTGCAATATCTCCTCCTTGAGCATGCCATTTAAGCTCCTGTCCCACCACCCCTCCTGGATTTTGATATATCTTGTTTTGAAAAAATGTCTCGAGAGAGTCATGGGAAGCGTTTCTTCAATTCAGAAACAACTCTCCCTATCCCATGGTGTATTTTGAGAGAGAGGGAGTGCCCCTACTTGGGTGTCTCTATACTTCTTCTTCTCTCTCTCTCTCTCTCTCTCTCTCTCTCTCTCTCTCTCTCTCTCCTGCAATATCTCCTCCTTGAGCATGCCATTTAAGCTCTTGTCCCACCGCCCCTCCTGGATTTTGATATATCTTGTTTTGACAAAATGTCTCGAGAGTCACGGGAAGCGTTTCTTCAATTCAGAAACAACTCTCCCTATCCCATTGTGTATTTTGAGAGAGAGGGAGTGACCCTACTTGGGTGTCTCTATACTTCTTATCTCTCCCTCTCTCTCTCTCTCTCTCTCTCTCTCTCTCTCTCTCTCTCTCTCTCTATATATGTGTCTATCTATCTATCTATCTATCTATATATATATATATATTGATCCCTTTCTCTCTCTCATAATTTATAATGCGAGACAATGCTGCAATGCTGGAGGTGAATCGTCATTTCATGCTACATGGCGATGATCGTCAAAACCTTTTTGAAGCAACTTTCCATATTAAAACATCTTTCTACCGTGACTTTGCCATGATTAATTTTGGGGTTGATGAAACTCCTCATTTCAAGGAGTTTGCGAGTTCTAAGATTTAGGTGTTTCAATTAAGAATGCCCTCCGTACTGGGTTTGTCTGATAGTGGATGTCAAGAATTTGAAATGAGTATACTTTAGAAAACATGGAAAAGAAGAATCTTTAAAATTTGTTAGAAAGCGAGCTTTGCATCCTCATGTATACGTGTTTGTATGTATCTGAATGTGTATGTATTTTAATGGGTATGTATGCATTTTTTTAGTTTGTTTTTATATATTTGTGACAACATTTTAAATGAGCAATTGTTATTTTTTATGGGTTATATCTTTTATCTTGATAATGTGCATGATAACTTCTTCTCATTGTTTATTGTTTAAACTTCAGCACAAATTTGTTTTCTGGTATACACGTCGAACTCCTGGAGTGCGGTCACAGTCATCATATGAAGACAATATTAAGAAAATCGTGGAGTTCAGTACAGTAAGAATCGCTTTGAAACATCACACCATAGTGTGATTACCATGAATCCTTAGTTTCAGTTCTTTTTTAACTCTAGCATTTGCCAGTAAAATATAATTATATGATTTTGAACATTATTTGTTCATAGGTTGAAGGTTTTTGGGTCTGCTATTGTCATCTGGCTCGTGCTTCTTCTTTGCCAAGTCCAACTGACTTGCATCTTTTCAAGGAGGGAATACGCCCTCTATGGGAGGTAAGCATTTGAGGCCTGATTATGCATTTTTATGTGTTTATAGAATGATAAATTTGTGTATTTGACATATCACATAACTTTGAAGAAAATTTGTTATTTGAACAGGATTCTGCTAATTGCAATGGTGGGAAGTGGATAATACGATTTAAGAAGGCTGTCTCTGGTCGCTTTTGGGAAGATCTGGTAAGTGGAAAGACATTAATTCTGCTATAGACATGGTACCAAAAAACGACCTTTCAAAGTTATATGAGCTTTATTTTTCTTGGATGCTACTTAATTTATTTATTTTTCCATTTTATTATTTGCTAGTCTGCTGTAGCTGGGTTCTGTCATGAGGAATACTGTACACAGTAATTAGATGACCTGGGGAAGTGGCAGTTTGAGTTGCAGAGTTTACTCTATGATGTGATGCATTGCCTAAATTTAGCCTGTAACTTGGTTTCTGTTGCGTTTTAAAGTAGACTTAGTCTTTTTTTCTGTTTAATGGACTATTGATCGGTTTTGTGTTTAGCATTATCTCTATGAAATACAAGATCATAGTCTTAAGGATCGTCCGATCCTTGAGTTGTTCCCGATACAGGAATAACCCAAAAAGCTCCGACTCGGTCCGATCCCGAGATGGATCGCCCGGGGCTTTTTTTATTTATTTTTAATTAAATTAATATGGTCCTTCTCAGCCGATCCCGAGCTGGATCGGCGATCCAACTCGGGATCGGCTGAGAACGATCCCGAGCCGTAATCCGAGTTTAAACACTATGTACAAGATATTAAAATATTAGAAGTTCCATATGCTTTACTTGTATTTAAATAATACGGCTGTCCCTGAAACTTGAATAAGCCGCTTTAGATTATCTTGCACTTGGGCCTGAATGCCTTTAAAAAAGTCAAAATCCTCCACTTACATCATTTTAAAGCACATCCAATCCGACCAATTGGGTTTTCCTTATTTCTGTAAATTCCAAATTTCACCTTATGCATTGATCTATTTATAAAGAATTCAACATCATTTACTCATCTGCTAAATTATGTATAAAATACACTCAAGTTCCAATCTATCTGTGGAACAAGTTCATAAGTGATTCTCCTCCAATCCTGACATATGTTGCTCTCAGGACAAAATATGATACTATCACATGCAATGTTATCAGAACTGGATCGCTGAAATTTTATAGAAGAATGATAATCTGCTAAAGCTTAGATTAATCTGGTTTTAGACGCATCGTTCCCTTGTTTACATAAGGTAGTTAAGCTTTTGATATCTGTGCTAATCAGAGAATTTGGTTATAATTCTAATTTCTCTATTTTGCTGACATATCACATAAAATTCCTTTTTTCTTTTCTATGCTGAAACTTGTGGTTGTGTTAGTTATTTTCTTGTGGAATGACATTTAGGTTCTAGCTCTTGTTGGGGACCAACTTGATTATGGAGAAAACATTTGTGGCGCGGTGCTAAGCATTCGTTTCAGTGAAGACATATTGAGTGTCTGGAACAGTAATGCATCTGATCATCAGGTAAGAACAAGTGAATCTTTTGGCTGATTAGCCTTCTATTTGTTGAATTCTGGTCAACATGCTGGCAAAATTTTGCCAAAATGGCCCCAACAAAACGGCATGTAGCGAATTCCCCCTTTGCCACCATTTGTCAAAATTTCAGTGAAATGTAGCGAAATATTTCTCTAACCTGGTGAAATATTCTGTCAGGTTGATGAAATATCGTGAAATATCGTCGAAATTTTACCAGGAAAAAAGCTGGCAAAATGTCTGGCGATATCAAAATTTAAAACCTTGATACTGGTAAGAAATGGTGTTCAATTAATCTAAAAGGTTGTGCTTGCCTTGTTGTAACACCAGGCTGTGATGGCTTTAAGAGATTCAATCAAGCGACAACTGAAACTTCCCCATGGTTATCTGATGGAGTACAAGCCCCATGATGCTTCTCTGCGCGATAATTCTTCATACAGAAACACATGGTTGAGAGGATGATAACAGCGGGATTGCTCGTGCAGTAGAAAAAAAAAATTCGCTCACCACCATTTTGTACTAACTGCATCGAAGGATCACAAATTACTTGATTCAGTGCTGAGATCGCAAATGAAATGGTTGTGGATGGGTCATGTTCAATCCTTTCTGTGAGATTAAACCACCAGACAAGGTCATCTTCTTTCAATCTTTAACCAACATTTCTGCTATTTAGTGCTTGCTTGCTGATTTTATCAGTATATCTGTGGTGCTTAATAGTAACAATATGTCTGAAATTTTCTGCACCTTTTATATCATTGTGATCTTGGCATAAAAAAAATTCCCGCTTGATGTCCCGCGAACACAAGCCAACAGCCATTTTTTTTTTTGGGTGATGTGGAACCCTCGACCCCACTTAGTGGGGACAGGGTAAACCCTGAATACATGACTCCATCCACAAGGACCATATATCAGGTAAACCCGGAGACTCGAACTTGGGACCTCCAGTTCTTGAACTGGAGCAGTGTTATTAAAGGCGAGCGCCTAGACGACTAGGCGCTATCTCAGAAGTCGAGGCGATACCTGCCTAGTTTAATTACGCCTGGGCGACCGCCTGGTTACTTGGGCGCCCGCCTAGTTGCCTAATTTGTCCGGGCGGTCGCCCGGATATTAAATTGACTTAATATAATTTTTTTTATTATAATTAATCTATTAATTTAGATTTAATTATATTTGATTTTTAACTGTCATTAAAAAGATTAAAAAGCTTTTAAACAAATTAAAAGAGAAGCAAAAAAAAAGCCTTATTCTCTTTCGTTGAGTCGAAGCACGACCCATTAATTCACTTGATCGGACGGCTCAAATTCGATCAAGAAGTTAGGATCGCCTCGCAATTCGTTCAAGAACGAAGATTGACCAGTACAGTAAGCCAAAAATCTCACAGATCTGTTGATCGGAACATGAAGATGTCCGGCGTGAGAAGAGATTAGAGGAGGTAGGGTTAAGTCTTTATGAGGAATAAACCTACCGTCGGTGGCCGAAAAACATGAGATCTGAACGGAGTTTTTCTTCAACTCAAGGATATTTCGATCTGATTCGAAGACCAAACTCTTACAAGAGAAGAAAAGATTGAATAGCCATGAGAGCTTTAGATGAGCACTTCGTCGCAAGGGTGAGACCATGAGTCAAAGTATTTGCAGCTTTGAGAGTTCCGTCAGGTCCTCTTTTTGTTTTGGTAACAAGTTCCGTCAGTCAAGTCCTCAGTCACGAACGGAATGACGATAAAAGGCTAAGTCAAATTATCAAAATAGCCTTAGTAATTTAGACATTTAAAAGAGCAATTTGGACCTGCTTGTGGTCTACGTAAGTCGTTTGAGCGGATGACTCAGATCAGGCTATTTATCGTAGCCTGTTTTTTTTAAAATGTCGCCTAGGCGAGCGCCTAGGTGATGGCAAGGTGTGTCGCCTGGGCTTGCCTAGGCGTTTTGATAACCTTGAGCTGGAGAGCCTGCGAGTTGAGCTAACCCGTGTGGGCTCATGTTGTACTGGGGTTAGACCTTTTGGATCAGCCTGAGCCTTTGGTTGAGGAATGGAGAGTCCCAACCGAGTCAGGGTCTAGCTTCATTACATTGAAGTTTTGACTTTTGAGTGTAGATCATTTTCTCTTGGTAAGAGCTACGACCTTCTGGGAATGTTCAAAGGTTGTTAGAGCTTTTCTCCGTTTATGTATTTAACAAGATTTCATAATTTCTGTTTAAAATTTATTAAAATCTAAAGGTATTCTGCTCTGTTCAAACAGGTAAGAACTACGACCTTCTGGGAATGTTCAAAGGTTGTCGGAACTTTCAGTTTATGTACTTAACGAGATTTCATAATTTCTGTTTAAAATTTGTTAAAATCAAAAGGTATTCTGCTGTCCAAACAGGTTTAGGCTGGGTTTGGCCCGGCTTCTATAAGTACTGCAGCTTATAGCTTATATAAGTACTTTTTAAAATTAGATGTGTTTGGTAGTGCTGAGCAGCTTCTCCTATGCATTAAGCTATTTCACAATTTTAGTAATATTTTTAAAATACTTATTTTACCCCTAAACTTTCATGAACACTTAAATAAATGTCATTTCTAATATTTTTATAATACCTATTTTACCCCTAAACTTCATAAGCACGTAAAAGAAATGTATTTACCAAATGCTATTTTCTTCAAATAAACAGTTTATTATTGCTGTGGATAAGTGCTCCCATTGAGCAACTTATCCATAAGCACAAGTTGGACCAAATGTAACCCCAAGTTGCATTACACTGCTTAATTGAGTGCTTATTGAAACTTATAACTTATTAAAACACTTTTTTAAATTATACGTACGTTTGATAATGATGAACGGGAGAGGAAGATATTACACATGTAGTAATGAAGATAGCCAGCCCAGAAGGAGTTGCTCTCAACAATTTCTCCTTACCACTTATGTGGGAAGTGCTTTAAAATATAAGCCAGTAACAGTCGTGCTGCTCGGCACCTCGCGGTACCCTGTCAAAATTCTGGCATGCCCCCAACATTTCTTCACAAGAATTAGATCAATTATACAGTACTTGGTGCTCTTTTCAGAATCATACCCTAAAAAATCAAGCTGTTTCTGTAAACTGTTCGGAAAGATATTCTGCACCATGGTGGAACAATACTAGTAGGCAACAAAAGAGAAAAAAAACTTGCTTAGAGTGCAGAAAAGCTGAAGTTGCTTCAAACCAAGTTAAAAGGGAAAAAAATCTCTCATATTGCTTCAAACCATGTAAGTTCAGGGCCGAGTAATCTGGATAGAATAGCACCTATCCTGACAATAAAAGAAACTATCAAATATGAATTTGATACAGTTTTGATGAATTATTATACCTAATTGAATCAAGCTGCAAAATGTTCCTATAGAAATGTTTTGAGGCTGTCAATTTGCCAAAACCAGCCTCAACTACAATACATAAAATCCCCAAAAAAGAACCTTATTGTTATGGCAAAGCTCAACTTCAGAATCGAATTCATATCCGCGTCATCCGCAACTCCTACA
>JAUPMG010000013.1:707491-720117 GCA_031762675.1 Pachysandra terminalis
GAGTGTACCATGACATGAGGAGCAATTCTAATACAATAGACAGGAAATCCAGTGTATAATTTGAACGGTCCTCCTGCTTTCAGAGTCTTCATGACGCAGTCCAAAGAGCCAGTGTATGGATACTTCCCATTGGCATCAGGTTGCATTTTCTGTATTTGGGTCTTGCGTAATCGAATGGTAAACTGCAGGCCGCAGCAAAGAATCCCGAAACAGCACTGGCCCCTGAAAAAAAAAATAGTTAAGATCATTCATCCACAAAAAGAAAACAAACTTTTTACAAGGGAAATCAAAGCCAGTATAGTTTACAAATAGATGCTTGGATATGAATGTATGGTTGTCCAGTCAAAACATTCAATCAAAAATGATGAGAGATTGTCCTGATCTTCCAACCCAAGTATTTATTTTTGAAATTCAGAAGATCTGCCAAAGTATCTTACCCACTACTGTACTAGCTTCGCCAAAACCAAGGGAATCCTTGAAGAATTCAACACTTTGATCATAAGAGGCAAGCATGCCCATGTTCAATGCCATGGCTCTAACTACGGTAGGACCTGCACCTTTCCAGAGGGCCAGGACACCTTCATCTGCAACAATACGGTAGAGTGCATGGAATGCATTTGTGTAATTCCGCCGTTGTGCAACAGGTAAAGTGGCATCAGCCTGCATACGGATGAGTGCCAAATCTGCCGGACTGCCAACAGATGCTCCAATTGCTCCGGCAGTCAAACCACAAAGAGCTTTCTGATAGAGAGGTAGTGGCTTCCCATCATTTGCTGCAATTGCTTTGTTCGTCAAAATCCTGAATGCAACAAAAACATCATTCTCCAAGAATAAGAAGACGCTACCACCTTTCAATAACACATAGCGTAATGCAACATTTTCAACCCATGTGAAATAAAATTCCATTTCAATTACCATGATGAACAAATTTCATCAAACCAAATATTAAACCCTGTATTATATTTATAAATATATAAACATGCAGGCAGGCGAAGTGGGTGGGGATGGGGGCAGGTATTGAGTGGGTTTAAGGGGCTTCCAACACCTATATGAGCCGATCACAAAAAACAAAATGAAACAATTAACTTGATTTTTTTTTTAAATTACAGTAGTAAATTAGGCAAAGCAAATAAATATACAAAGGTCACAATGTACCTATATGAGCTGATCACAAAAATCAAAATGAAAAAGTAATGTACAGAATGTAATGCATGAAAGAGAAATCATGCAAATGAGTACAACAGCATTGTCTATGAAAGAGAATGTAATACATTAACACTATCAGAAGATTCTCACAAATAGGTACTTAATGTTCAGAAATACTAACTTGAAGGATCCAAGGCGTGCCGTTGTGTATGTAGCTTGCCTAAGCAATCCAGCTGATAGCCCCTGGCTCAGGAACAGTGAAGTTTAGAAAAAGCAACCAAAAACATATCTTAATGTAATAGATAAGAACTAAGGTCTTGGGATAAATAAGTAGAGTAAGTCATAAACAGACTGGGTGTATATAATTATCAACAACAAATAAGAACTAAGGGCTTGGGAAAAATAAGTAAAGTAATAAATAGACTGGGTGTATTATGTACGTATATTGATCAGGGTTTTAGTAAAATATGATGTTGCACAATTTACAATCATGAAAACCACAAGCGAATAGAAGTTAATATTCATGAAATATTATTATCTGGATAACATCAACTCACAAATTATCAAGCGAAATAAAGAAGACGATTTCACAATTCAACAAACAACCATGAAAGAACAAAAAATTGTTTTTCAAGTCAAGAAGTCATATGAAGTTTTGTACTAGGGATGAATGAACCATAACTTAGACCCTAATCCTAGATTATGGAAATTGACATCAGAAAAAGATCATTAGCAGCCTGCTCCCTAAATTACAACCCAAAGCTAGTACACTGTCAGAATTATGCATCAAAGACCAAATAACAAAAGCAGTATGAGATTGCAACTTAAAACAACACGTAATATTTTTCTCGCAACATTTTAATTGAAAAGGCATAATACAAGAGTGCTGCTGCTCTAGTTGAACTTTCAAGTGAACGACACCAACAAATCAACAAAAAGTAAACTATCTTACTGCAGCTTAAGGAGGTAAGACAAAATTATCTGGTTAATCTTCAATATGAAAAATGGAACCCTCAATGCCTTGATAAGTCGATCTTCTTGATTTAGTGATTCAGTTATTGTTTGAGCTATAACTATATGGCAAGGGAAATCATAATTAGCCTAACAACACTCTAACTGAGAAGGAAAAAGAATAAAAAAAAAAAAAAGACATGATCCACTGTTCCACACCATATAATTTAACCGTCCCCAGCACTCTGAATGTGACTCTTCTTCTAGCTCAAAGCTAGTTCAACGAAAATTTGATTCCAGACTATTCTTTGTTTCCAGCTTAGATATTCAAAAAGGCCCAAACCTTCACTGTAATTCCAGATCCACTCAGTTAACCAGTTTCCACATTTTGGTTCAATCTCTATATCAGCTCTCCTTAAACATAAATTTAGTCTTCCAGCCCATATCTTATATGTAAACAAAAATGATAAATTGCAAAATCTTCATTCAAACATTTAATGAATAGATCAATCAAAACCAGGAAAATCCCAACTCAAACGTTCATCATTTTATAAAATCAAACCTTGTAAAAGGCCCCAATACCCTCTTCTTTAAGCATGGTCCTCGTCACCTGGGATGCAGATCCTTGACCCAATTGTATTCTCACCTGTAACAAACAGAATATCAGAAAAAAAAATTCTCAACAAAACCAAACCCATCGACCCATTTCCCCATTAAACCAACAGACAAATACCCATATGAGAAGAGATCTCAGATCCTCCAAATAACATAACATATTGGGCAAAAACTCAAAAAATTGATAAACCCAACAAGAGAAAGAACAAGATTTATACGAAACCTATCAATGAAGACACCGATCAATCAAATCAGTACGAAAAAAGAGCTGAGGATACCTTGATCATGTCGATTGGCTGGATGACGCAGGTGGCAAGCATTCCAGAAGCTCCTCCATTAACGAAAGGCTTCACAGTGTTCCAAACACCAGCAGATTTAGGTTTCTCTTCTCCCATTTTTTTCTTTCGATCTAATGCGTGAGAAGAACGAGGGAGAAAGAGAGAACAGAGAGAGCTCTTTTCTTTCAAAGAAACAAAACGGAGACTACCAAGGAAAATGAAAACCCTCTCCAAACTCCAAAGTCCAAACAAAGAGGAACAGGGTACTAACTACTACTCTATGCTTTAATAAATGCCCCAGATTTACACACAAATTACAAAAACCACTACTAGGTGCTGAAATGACTTTATTAACCATTATTTGCTCACCTACCTCTTTTATTTAATTTTCTTTTGTTTTTTTTTTTTTATTAACAATGAAGCTTGTCAAATGTTTTAACTCTTTGTAATCTTTAGTAATTGGAGAGATGTCCCCATTTTTGCCATGTGGAAGAATGATTTGGCAAATCCAGACCCTCTAAATAACTGGAGACCCTCAATATTAGCCATATACACACGTGCACGTACACACAATGTGCCAAGTCAAGCTGATACAGTACAATAACAAATTATGTTTGTCTGCACGTAGACTGGCATGACATGGTTCGCCATGCCAAAATTCTGGCATCCCCCACACGGCACATCAAGCAGGTACAAGGCACGGTTTGGCCATGTCATGCTGCGTCGTGCTTCAACCTACCTTGAGCAGGCTCTGCCGTGTCGGGCCATGCCATAGGCCATGAAACCTAGGCACGACTTTGAGCTGATACACGGACGGCTAGCTCGTTGTACACCCCTAATACAAGCCTTAATAGTACACGTGTTTCAAGTTCTGTAACGTGAATTAATTATCTAATTTATTTATTTTTATTCCTTCTTTCCTTCTTGTGTTTTATACAAAGAGAGACACTAGGTTTAAGTAAACCTTTTGTACCATATAACGATGTCTTTAGGACTGAAACTTGGTATATGAAGACATGGGATTTCTCAAATAAGTTGCTACGAGGGAGATACCTTTCGCAATAAATATTTTTACTTGCAATATTACTCTGATAAATTGGGACTCTTAGTAATTCGATGGTACTTAGATTGTGAATAAAAACTCATTATTTCAATATGCTAGGTTAATGGGGTGCTCTTTTTCTAGTTTACTTTTCTTTTGTCTTCACCAAATATTCAAAACAAAAAGTAGTAACAAAATGTGTAAAGAAAGTTTCTTAATCTATCAAAATACTTTCCAATACATCAGGAAAGGAAAAGATGAGTTTTTCAGTTTTCTTTTTCTTTTCTTTTTTTTTTTTTGTCGTAACAACATGGTGTCCCTACACCCACATAAGTATGGGACTAATCCACGTTCGGAGCAGGAGCATTAAAGGTAAACCCTTGGCCACGAGTGCTTCTAGTGGAATTCGAACTCTAGACTTATCTTCGAAGATGTCCACTAGAGCCTAGCTTGCTACTAGCTGAACCACACATCTATGGTTAGTTTTCTTTTTCTTTTAGTGGGACAAGAAGAGCGTTTAATCTGTAAGCATATTCCATACTTTGCTGTGATACTTGTGAGTAAAGGAGAAGGAATCTACACTGCTTTTTCTAGTGGTATGAGATGTAACATATAAGTAGTCATAAGAGATGTATATTTTTCTATTTATTTTTTTTTTAAAAAGAGGTTAAATGATATGATAGGTAAATTTACAGTTTTAAAAGGGTAAAATAGTCATTAAAATTTAGTGAACGTTAGATATGTAAGGTTTTTGAGCTTAGAAAGTTAGATCTGACCGAGATCCGGCTATATTTAAAATTTTAAAAGACACGATATTTTATTGGAAGGATGTCTCGAAGGTAAATAAGTCTAATTTTCATGGGCGTTTATGTAAATGGATTTGATGAATATTTATAGACAACATCCGCATAACTAAACCTAACCCACCGGTCGCTCTAACAGAACCAAATTACCGAAACAACCTCCAAATGAGAAGAAATGACGACCATAATCCATCCTGAAACCGTCGTTCCATCTTTAGACGTCGTTGTCATATATAAAGTTTTTTATTTATTTTTAAATATATCTTGTTTTGCCTAAGGTTGTACAACAGGCCGGCATGCCCGGCCCGGCTCATAAGTTGTGCCATACTGGGCCAAGGCCACCCGCAAGCTGGCCTGGCCCGGCACGAGACACGGCTCATAAGTCCTATCGTACCGGACCTAGGGTTCATAGCCCACGGCATGGTACAAGCACAGTCAGGCACGGCACGACACAGCCGTGCTTCATGCCTTTAAAAATTCATCAATTAATTTTCAATTTATTTATTTATTTTGGTGTGTAGAAGTTGTGGTTTGGTTTCTGTTGCATCGTGCTTTCTTCATTAGCATAGCATTCGCTAAACTAAGAGCTAATGTTGCCTTGAAAGGCAAGAAAATGAAAAAGTGAGATCCACAATTGTAAAAATAAATGTCCATCACGTAAACAATATTTTGCCTTATCAAGATGATTCCTTCATATTGATTTCCCCGTTCTTAATTGAGAATTTTTTTGGAGATTTTATGGTCATTTTTATAGATATCTTTATTTTTTTTAAATTAAAAAATTAAATTACCTTATAGATTTTTTAAACTAAAATATTCTTCCATGTTTATGTTGGACATTGGTTCGGGTGGATCCAGTTGGGTTGGGTCAACCTAGATCGTTATGGTTGCATCGTCGGTAGCTAATGAGCTGACCGGATGTTGGACCTCCTCCTATTCCTTGGATTAAGAGAGTTAGAGTTTATCTGGGAGTTGAGTAGGGGTTTCTGATGCAGCTCATTAATGAGTAATTCTTTCTCAATACAAGCTTTATTGAAAGTTGCGGTTCATTAATGAATAATTATTTCTCAAGACAATCACATTGGAAGTGGTGATACATTAGTGAGTGGTCTTTTCCAAGACAAGAAGGTTGTAATCTGCAAAGCGTAGTTAGTTAATTTGATTTTTTGTGTCTTAAGTCTTTGACCATTCTACTAGTATAAGATTAGCTAGTGTAGAGAATGAAGGGAACAAATTTTGATGAATTTTCTTTGTTAATGTTGAGAGCTTGAAGCCTCCATTAGAGAGTTGAGTGATTCCTCTAATTGGTTTCAGTGAGTCCCCAAGTAATCTGGGTTGAGTGATTCCCCATTGTTCTCTTGTTCCTAGTTAATCAAAGTGTTATGTTTTTGCTTCCTCTTAATTTTTTTGTTGTGTTATTTTTGGCCTGCATCAAGTTTGGTATATATCAAAGCAAGTTTCGTCCTAAAACAAGCTTGCATCATTATGTCAAGAAGAAGAGGAACCCATGGTGGTTGTATGGCACCAATTACTAATGTTATCTTTACGAGGAAGTTGACGAGTTAAGGGAATCTAACAACAACCTACAACGAATGATGGAAGAACTACTTCGTAGGATGCTGGCACGAGAAAATCGAAATGATCCGGGTGGTTATGAGAATGATGTTAGTCAACCTTTTCACATACCCGAAGAAATGGAAATCAGTCCCGTTTTCAGCATTGTTGATCTTTCTCCATATTATGGCGACCCAATTCACCAACCACTTAATTTAGGTGATTTGGAGGTTCAACCTACAACTGAAGTGGATGAAATTCTTGATGTTCTTGATATGAGGGCGATAACTACTTGCCATGACACCTATACGCAATACTTTGTTCGGTGGAAGAATAAACCCGAATGTGAAGATACTTGGATAAGTGAGAAAGAGTTGCAGCAATGTGTTAAGGTATTTGTCATTAACCAACCAAAAATCCCCAAATTTCTGAAATTTTTGATTTATTCGTGATTCTCTCCCCATATCTCTATGGGAGTGGATCAACATGGTCAAAACATAAGCGGGAGACTAAGACAGTTCTAATAAGATATATAAGTAACTAATAATACTAACAAATTCTAATACAATCTAAATGAAGAATAGTGTACTTCTAGACTAATACAAGTATTCTACCAGAGTGCGCTATCCAATCCAAGTCCACTCTCTTCGAGACTAAGCTTTTGAACCTGAAATATATAAAACAACACACATAAGCTGGAAGTCAGAATGAGTAATCCTTCGATGAAGTGTATTTGCTCATGCTCCAACATTATGAGAAAAGTGCAAAAAGTGTAAGATAAGCAGTGTATGTGCGGGTGGTGAACTTTAGGTGGATTAGCTACGAATTGACACAATCTATTGTTCTCTCCCATCCTTACTGAGTATAACTCAACAGTCAACATTTCTATAACTATATGCCTAAATCTATATGGAAATTGGGTCAAATGTTTCATACACAAGGCTCTCTCACTAACATCAACAAGGACATGCAAATGCAAAATGAATAGAAACGCTATTGGAAAGTGAAATATAGTAAGTTCCTATGTGATCTCAATCTCTATCCGAAGTGTCCCAACAACCTGAATTCGCCACAGGATGTTCCAGCAACCTGAAATCATCCCCCGTATTAACGGACTAAGGGATATGATTATTCTATGTGTACATCATAGTTTTAAGGGCTTTCAACCTATGAGGCACAATCCCCTAATTTATTTTTTATCACAGGCCAAAGCCAAGACTTACACCCACGTGCGGATCCCTCAAGGAATCATACATATTCACAATCCAACATAAGGGTATTATCATGGTCTCACTGTCTCCAAAGCTTACATCAACGTGCAGTTCCTTGGGATAGCTCACCATCTTCCAAGCTTACACCAACGTGCGGATCCTTGGGTAACCATCATCCCTCAAGTCTGCAGAGGTATGCCCTCATTGGATCCTCTCTCAGCTTGGGTATAATAAAAAGGGTCCTCTCATAGGACAATAACAGAAATCAAGTCAATTATCTCATGTGTTAGTATAAACCCAAGGTATCACATGTGGTATTAGACTAGGCTATCACAGCCGAAAGGTCCATATGAAATTATTGTATTCAGATCTATTCATTAATGCATCATACAATGTAACACAGACATATATTCAATTCATTATTCACATGGGCACAATCCCATAATCTATTCTCTGAAATACTACAGTGCACAACATATTTCCATATAACTCATAATGTCATACAAAAAGGGAATAATGCAAACATATTCATGTGAAAGAGAGGTGAGCCACACTGGGCACACACACACGCTCCAAATTCTACATTAATCATACTTGAGCTTCCAAACATGGTTCATTCATCATAAACATAACTTTGAGGCATGATAGTGCCATAACAAATCATTCACTTAATAAACTATGCAAGAAGTATCCCAAACAATGCCTTTTCAACAAATTTGAAGATTAATACTCCACAACCACTACTATTAGCATTCAAACATATGTATAGAGATGATCTTGAGCTAATGGAAGTGTTTTGCATGGCAAGTCTTTTGACTCCGGAAATAGGCCAAACATGTGAGATTAGTCATTATACATGTGCTCACATTTGAACCACCAACATTGGACCAAGGGAACAGCTCAGCGGGGACCTCGGCGACCCTTCAGCACGCTGAAAAAGGCAAAAACATGCCAAATGATTTGTCACTTCAGGGTTTGGTCTGGATGAGTCTCGATAGACCAAAAGTGAACTTAGTTTCTACCAAATTTTGGGTTTAGCGACCCCTTAGGCTCGCTGAACTGGTCTTCGGCGACCATTCCAGAGAGCCGAGAAAGAGCTCTGAGATTTGGCGGACTGTTCGGCGCGCCAAAGCTCTGGAAAGGGCCAAACAAACTGAAATTTCACCGACAGGTCGTTCAACCTCCCAGGAAGGTTCGATTATGCTTTTTATTCCAAGATCATTGGTCCACAATGGGGATTTGGGGGTTTCTCTCAATATTCTCAACTCTTAGGGATTTGATTTTCCATTACCAGTTCTAAACCACTATCTAAGCATGTAAATCAAGTAAAAGTCCCATGGAGAAGGTGGACATTCAATAATTAATCATTCTCCATGGTCACAATGCTAAAACACAACAAAACACAACATCAAAAAGAGGATACTCAACTTGGGGCGTTGTCGGAATGCGTCGGGGTTGATCCATCGTGTCTCCGAAGTCTCCGGTGGTCTCTCTCCATTTCCAAAGCTCCAGGAGGAAGTGGGAGGAGAAGAAAAGAAGGAATGGGAACATGAGTCTAAGTGCTCTATTTATAGGTTTTATAGGTAAATTTGATAATAGGTCCGGCAGTAGGGACAAAACGGGGTTTTCGATTCTATATTTTCCAACTGGACACCTAAGCGACCTCTGCTAGAGGGATTTTCTTAACGGGTCTGAGGTGGGTCTCTAGAGCTATCAGATGTAAACATTATCTTATTTGATTATTTTATTTTAAAATTAATTGCCAAATTCAAATTTAACCTAAGGTTTAATCTTAATTATTTGGGGTGATTAGTCAGGTTCTGACAGTATTATGTAGGAAGATTTCAACTACGAACTCAAAGGATGAGTTCTCTTTATGAGGGGGAGGATGATGCAGCTCATTAATGGGTAATTCTTTCTCAATACAAGCTTATTGGAAGTTGTGGTTCATTAATGAATAATTGTTTCTCAAGACAAGCACATTGGAAGTGGTGCTCCATTAGTGAGTGGTCTTTTCCAAGACAAGAAGGTTGTATTCTGCAAAGCGTAGTTAGTTAATTTGATTTCTTGTGTCTCAAGTCTTTGACAATTCTACTAATATAAGATTAGCTAGTGTAGAGAATGAAAGGAACAAATTTTGATGAATTTTCATTGCTAATGTTGAGAGCTTGAAGCCTCCATTAGAGAGTTGAGTGATTCCTCTCACTGGGTTGAGGGAGTCCCCAAGTAATCCGGGTTGAGTGATTTCCCATTGTTCTCTTGTTCCTAGTTAATCAAAGTGTTCTGTTTTTGTTTTCTCTTAATTTTTCTGCTGTGAAAGGAACGAATTTTGATGAATTTTCTTTGTTAATGTTAAGAGCTTGAAGCCTCTATTAGAGAGTTGAGTGATTCCTCTCATTGGGTTGAGTGAATCCCCAAGTAATTTGGGTTGAGTGATTCCCCATTATTCTCTTGTTCCTAGTTAATCAAAGTGTTTTGTTTTTTTGCTTCCTCTTAATTTTTCTCCTGTGTTATTTTTGGCATGCATCAAGTGTGGTATCAAAGCAAGTTTCATCCTAAAACAAGCTTGCATCAAGTTTGGTATCAAAGCAAGTTTCATCCTAAAACAAGCTTGCATCATTATGACAAGAAGAAGAGGAACCCGTGGTGGTCTTATGACACCAATTACTAATGTTTTTCTTAGCGAGGAAGTTGACGAGTTAAGGGAATCTAACAACAACCTATAACGAATGATGGAAGAACTACTTCGTAGGTTGTCGGCAAGAGAGAATCGAAATGATCCAGGTGGTTATGAGAATGATGTTAGTCAACCTTTTCACATACCCGAAGGAATAGGAATTAGTCTTGTTTTCAACATTGTTGACCTCTCTCCATATTATGGCGATCCAATTCAGCAACCACCTAATTTAGGTGATTTGGAGGTTCACACTACAACTGAAGCACATGAAATTCTTGATGTTCTTGATATAAGGGCGATAACCACTCACTATGGCACCTATACGTAATACCTTGTTCGGTGGAAGAATAAACCCGAATGCAAAGACACTTGTATAAATGAGAAAGAGTTGCAGTAACTTGATAAGGTATTATGTAGGAAAATTTCAACTACAAACTCAAGGACGAGTTCTCTTTATGAGGGGGAGGATGATGCAGCACATTAATGGGTAATTCTTTCTCACTACAAGCTTATTGGAAGTTGCGGTTCATTAATAAATAATTCTTTCTCAAGACAAGCACATCGGAAGTGGTGGTCCATTAGTGAGTGGTCTCTTCCAAGACAAGAAGGTTGTAATCTCCAAAGCATAGTTAGTAAGTTTGATTTCTTGTATCTTAAGTCGTTGACCATTTTATTAGTATAAGATTAGCTAGGGTAGGGAATGAAAGGAATGAATTTTGATGAATTTTCTTTGTTAATGTTGTGAGCTTGAAGCCTCCATTAGAGAGTTGAGTGATTCCTCTTATTGGGTTGAGTTAGTCCCCAAGTAATCTGGGTTGAGTGATTCCCCATTGTTCTCTTGTTCCTAACTAGTTAATCCAAGTGTTCTGTTTTTGCTTCCTCTTAATTTTTTTTATTGTGTTATTTTTGGCGTACACCAGATTCTATACAAAGAAACCTCCTCCTCCCTAAAGCAGTACATCAAACGCGAGATTCAGTCCGAGTCTCTCTCTCTCTCTCTCTCTCTTCTTCCTCTAGAGATATGGTTTTGCTTTTAGGGTTCCATATACGATAACCCTTGATTAATTGAGTGTGGGCATCCTTGTGTGAATTTCTAATAATCTCATAATACCGACGTGGAATGATTCTGATTCCATTGCGTTTGAGCGAGCTAATTGGGTACCGACGTGGAATGATTCTGATTCCATTGCGTTTGAGCGAGCTAATTGGGTCTCTTTAAATTTTATAAGAATTAACATTATTGTTTGTCAATTTTTCTGATAGCAACTTCTTTGCTTTTGTTTAGACCAAAAAAAACTTCTTTGCTTTTGACAATAAAATACTTTTTTTTGGCAAACACTTCACCTATATGAAGTTCAACTAGAGGTTGCAACTTGCAAATAATGCTAACAACCTGAAAGAAACAAACTACCCTTAGCCTTTATATATTTATTTAACCTTAACCCTACTCCTAAAAGTTTCCAAAATCATAAATAACTAATAGTAATTAATTAATTAAAAAAAATTAATTTTGGATATATACTTTTATCCTTTCTTTTTGGGTGAAAGTGCATTATTGCTTGTGTTTTTTTTTTTCATAGTTATAAACAAGTTTGATTGTAACAATGTTTTGAGTGAATCCATAACAATATAATAACCAAAAAATTTTAAGAGTAGTTGTATACTAATAACTGAATTTTTTTTTATTATGATACTATAATAAAACATTAGCAAGGGCGGAGGATAAATAATGAATAAATCACACTAGGATGATTGACAAATTATCACATTCCATAGCCACATGCATGGGAGATTCTTATCTGCAATGCTAACTTGTGTTGAGATTTCTTGTTAGTTCAACACCCGACAATAGAAGCTTACCATTAATGAAGTTGCATTTCATTTTATATATCATGGCTTTGTTTCTTATCTCATACCTAGCACTCTGTATCATAGTGTTAAGTATCGGCCGATCCCCGAATCTAATCGGTAGATACAATTTGGGATCGGCTTGGGAAGAGTTACGATCCCAAGCCGATTCTGAAAATTGCTAAAGTTCTTTACTTCGGTTTGAAATCGAGTCAGATCGTCCAATCCAGATGATTTGATTCGGTTTTGAACAAGTCAGATTAAACGATCCATATTCGATCATCCGACACCGTTAAAAGATTTTATGATTTTTTAAATAATAAAAAATTTGGATCCTGTTTGAATCGGCTAATCGTGGATCCAACTCGGTATCGGACCGAGACGATCTCGGAGCCAATATCGAGTTTCAACGCTATGCTCTCTATTCCGCCCTGATTGAGGATATAGGTCCTAAAGAATTGGGGAAGTAAAACAGGCTATATTAATTCAATATTTTGGGTA
>JAUPMG010000013.1:720217-735197 GCA_031762675.1 Pachysandra terminalis
TTCCGCCCTGATTGAGGATATAGGTCCTAAAGAATTGGGGAAGTAAAACAGGCTATATTAATTCAATATTTTGGGTACACACACACACATATATATATATATATATCTTAGGTTTTGAGAGTGTTTTTTTATGTAGGGTAAAGAAAAGAGTTGATGAATTCGGTCATAGAATTGATAGGGTTTAAGGGCAAAATCTTAGAACCATATGAATTAAAAGAAAACTTTT
This sequence comes from Pachysandra terminalis, assembly GCA_031762675.1. Classification (NCBI taxonomy): domain Eukaryota; kingdom Viridiplantae; phylum Streptophyta; class Magnoliopsida; order Buxales; family Buxaceae; genus Pachysandra; species Pachysandra terminalis. The sequence continues at coordinate 720,444 of JAUPMG010000013.1, forward strand.
CTCAATCTTTTATAGAAAAAACCCGTCTATATCTTATCTCTACAATATCTTCCTTATTTATAACAAATTATCAATTCAAAAGAAACCCTAAACTACTAAAAAGAACACTAAAGTAAATAAGTAAACAAATTTACTAAAGCGGCAAAAGTAACTTTAGAGGCCGTTTTGAGAGTCTTAACGATTTGAAACAGTCAAGAAATGTCTGATGTCATGATGTAGCAGTGAATCTTGTAATTCTCATCGTTATCTTTCCAACAACGTATAATTCGCCTAATTTCGACACTAGAACACAAAGTTATACTTATTTGAAATCACAATACATCGAATACAACTTATTTTAGTTCAATACTTCGAAGTAACCATCAGCGGTCACCCCCACTACATCAGTTTTGTATTCTGGCCTCTTTTGACTTGCATCTCTAAGACTGTGACAACTACAAAAAAACTATTTTACTGAAGCTTTGATTCTTCTCAACTTTTAAAGAGCATATATTGCAACAAAAATTTAATTTTAATTTCATAACAGTTTATAATATCATTTTAAAATATGGAAAATGCTATATATATGGATAATTATTACAACAAAGCTCAAAAAATTGTCCTTTCTTCACCTAACCCACATCATCAAAGAGACAAGAATTGGGCAAGGAGAGTTGAGAGACTACCAAACATCAAATAACAAGACTATTTTATCCCTCATATAATGCTCCAGCTTCCATTATATGATCTTTTGACTGGTATTTTATTGTAATTTAACTCCATGTGTTTATCAATAATTACAACATAAATGTAAAATAAAATGAGAATATCGGCATTGGATTAATAAGTAAAATAGCAAAATACACATGTCATTCATTTATTGGCCAAGAAGGGGTTGTTCCATTAACTTTGTTGAATGACATTTATTACACCTACCTTTATGATATTACATTCAAGGACAAAATAGAAAAATTGAATGGGTTGAGGGAAGTGTTATTGCCAAATCCAGCTTTGCTACTCCACATCAAATGAATATATGTTTCAGTGAATAAATTGAGAATTATCCTTCTATTTATAAGCAAACCCAAGGATATAATTATATATTTGGGGCTAATATGAGACAAATTTAAATGCATTTAGAGAAAATTTCAATTAACACCATTTTTAGTATTAGATAGTTTTGGTTATAACTTTCTCAAATTAACTCCAAATCGTACGATCTTGAACTCATTAGGGTAGATATTGAAAATTTGTTAACATGATATAGGATTTAAAAATAATTTTTTTCCAAAGTTTAGGATTATTTTGATCAATTTATACCAAAAGATTATCCTATACAGAACATTTTGACCTATTATAATCTATTTAGTCCTTTCAATTTTGTGATTCTCAAGTCTAAAGTACCGTAATAGCATTTATAGTAAAGATGTCCCTAGACGATGGAGAACATAAATTGTAATATTGATATACGTAAGGAGGATATTGGAATTTATCTAACAAATTTAAAAATCAAAATATATTTGGCAACCTTATTATTCAATGGAGATTTCATAACATAAATTTTATTTTATAGGTAACGGTGTAAATAGTTTTAGATGAAGAGAGGGAATATAATTATAGGCAAAGTTTAATGAGGGAATAAAAATTTTCTCTTCTTTGTTTGGCAAAAAGGAAATATGTAAGAATTTCCAATACTTCAGGCTCAAAAATAAACTTGGTCCGAATCCAAACTCAAATTAACTGATAAGTTGGCCGGCTGTGGGTCAATAGGGATGTCAATTGGTTCAGTTTAAACCGAAAACCGAACAAATCAAACCGAAAAAAGTAGATTTGATTTATTTATTTAATTTTTTTTTTTTGGGTTTGGTAATGGTTTGGAAAATAAAAAACCGAATTTATTCGGATTGGTTTTTGGTTAGACTTTGAGTAAACTGAACTGGACTGAAAAAACCGAAATAAATTATATATATGAACATATATATATATATATATATTTGTGCGTGTATTTTATATAAAAAATAGTATTAATTTATTCGATTTGATTTTTGGTTAGCTGTTCTCTCTATGAAGCAAATTTGTGTTGACAATTAAGGCCTCATTTTAGGAATGCATTCTAGGACATAGAATGAGTTTCAAAAGTAACATAAGTTCTTACACATAAATGTCCTTTGGTTAATAAAGGTAGAATGAGTTTCAAAAGTAACATAAGTTCTTACACATAAATGTTCTTTGGTTAATAAAGGTAGAATGAGTTCTCCAAGAACGGAAAAATACATTGCATCGTATAATCATTTATAACCCTGATTTTAGATTTTAAGATCGAGTTGTGAGTTTTTGCGCTGACAAACTTGTACATAAAGTGAACGACGACAAACTCGTCAGAATTATTTTAGTACATTTTAACCAAATCTATATTAGGTCAAAACTCATTTTGTTTTACATGTCTTCAAAATTAGTTCCTAAAATGAGTTTAGAGAATTCCTGAATGATAGCAAACGAGGCCTAATGGATTAAAAGATTTGAATTGAAATAACAATTTAAGATTTATACCTTTAAACAAACAGAAACCTGGAAATAGCATAACCCAAAAAAAGGAAATTATTGTTGATTTCATCCATCAACGCACAAGACTCAAGAGCCGACGAAAAAGACAATCGCCGACAGTTGGCGTGAAATGGTGGGTCCCAACCAATGTGACCCAGTGTACAGCTGGCGTGAAAGGATCGGTTAAGGGACCCTTTGGCGGACTCCAAAGATTTATGAAACACTATTAAGTCGGACGTCAAGATTCCTAAAGACAGAAACCGGAGCTTTTGCGATTTTCATATTTCTTCGCTGTAAGGTCGTGTTTGGAAAATCACTTTCTGATTTTTCCGAACTTTTCACGAGAGAGAAAGTGAGATCTGAGAAGTTAGGGTTTTGATTTGATCTGTTTGAAGAGATTTCTGGATCGATAGATCGAGAGATGAGAGAGGTGATAAGCATTCAGATCGGGCAAGCTGGGATTCAGGTCGGGAACTCTTGTTGGGAGCTCTACTGCCTGGAGCATGGGATTCAACCCGATGGAAGAATGCCTAGGTTTGCTCATTTTCTTCTTCTTCTTAAGGAATTTCTTTTGTATTTTTTTCTTTTAAAATTGTCTAAAACGAATTTGTTAGATTCAATTGGTGATTGTTAGGGCAGAGAACGGTTCCATTTGTTTTGATTTTTCTTTCTTTCTTTTCTTTTCTTTAGTTTTGGGTCGCTTTCTTCTTAAATTTCTTTAAAGGCGGCGTTATCTTTGTTGTTGAAGCTCTGATGCATGTGGAGATTGTTCTCCCATTTGATGAATTTGAAACACATTTTTATGAATTTAATTTATTTTCCTTAGTTGTTGAAGCATTGATGCATTTGTTGTTCCTCTCTCTCTCTCTCTCTCTCCATAAAATGGTAAACCGCTTGCATTGAAGTGTATCTATTTCCCTGTTCTTGCTTTTCCATTTAGCTCATTTTGTGTTTGTTTTCTGTTTATTGAACTTTCGATTGGACTTATTAGCTACATTTGTTGTTCAGGAGCGCCATTAAATTTGTAATAATGCAGAAGCATATATTGTGTTCTAATGCATGGTATCAAAGCAACATTCAGTGATTAAATTTGTTTTAGTTTGTAATGTTTACTGAAGGGTATAATTGCTTTGAGACTGCTTGTCATGGGTATAATCAAATTTATATTTTGGGGTTGTCTTTTTACTCTTTATTTGTTTTGAGATGGGTTTTAAAGCCAATGTAAGGAAAAACGTTGATGTTGTTTCGACTATTCCCGTTGAATTTGGGGGAGTATTAAGGGATCTCGTTTATCTCTTACTGTTAAATCCACTGGTAATATTTCTTTGATACAGAGAAATGTTTTTTTTTTTTTCATTGTAATTCTTATGTGATATCGGTGAGAAAAGGTAAAGTACTTTTATTACCCCCACAATTCCTGACTTCTTTTGGCGGTCAGCAGTTATACTCTCTAGTCTGGGATGGTTTTTGTTTTCTAATTTGAAGTTTTGTATTTGTAGTAGTTATGGATGTTTCCAGGTTTGGTATATGCAGAACTTGATTTACCTCCTTTCATTCAAGAACAAGGATAATTTTCATGAACTTCAGTCATTGTTGTGTTTTCTGATGTTGTTCTGGTTCTGAATCAAATAGGTTAACCATCTCCAAGGTGAAGGCGCTCCAGTTTCAGCGATATAGAAATATATAGATTGTTAATACAATTTCAACTTATTTGAGGGCCTTTCAGTTGTTCAAAGGATAGAATGAATTTGGCTTTAGTGTGAATCAGGATTAGCTATGGTTCTGCTTTTGACATAGGGATGTACAAATGGGCTGGGCTGCGTGTGCCGGCCCGGTATGATTTGTATCGTGCCCAGGCACAGCATGGCACGATTTGTGCCGGCCCAGCCCTGGGGTCATGGCCCACGGCACAACCCATACCCGGCCCGAGCACGGTTCATTTTTGCCCACTTTATAGGCAATGCACGAAGCCGGACTCGACCCGACATGATAGTAATCGTGCCCCGTGCCATGCTGGGCCTGGGGCCTGAAATTTTAGCACGACACGAAGCACGATTGGCAAGAAAAATTTGTGCTGGACCGGTATGCATCCCTATTTTGACATGGTCATTTACTGCGTGGATTTGGAATGGATAACTAATTCCACCATTGTGTTTCTTTTCTTTTTCTTTTCCTTTTTCTGTTCTTGGTGAACACAATCAGTCAGTTGGTGATAAATGCAACTGCTATTGTCTCTAATTTTTTTATTTTTTGGTTCACCATGTAGCTACACAGATGAGATTTTCATGGGAGTTGAAATGATATGTGATTTTGTTATAACTGTTTTTGGCTGTGGCATAGGTAGTGCACATGCAGTATCTTACAAGTATTTTGTAATTGCAGTGATGCTACTGTAGGTTATGGACACGATGCTTTTAATACATTCTTCAGTGAGACTGGAGCAGGAAAGCATGTGCCAAGAGCTATATTTGTTGATTTGGAACCCACCGTCATTGATGAAATTAGGACCGGGACCTACCGACAACTATTTCATCCTGAGCAACTTATTTCTGGCAAGGAAGATGCTGCTAATAATTTCGCCAGAGGACACTATACCGGTAAATGTGCATTCAAACTAAAGATTGGAATTCTGCTCATTTACTATGTTTTGTCTCATCAATGTATTCTGGTTTCTGGTTATGTGCTCAGTTGGGAAGGAAATCGTAGATCTTTGTCTTGATCGAGTGAGGAAATTAGCTGACAACTGCACTGGGTTGCAAGGGTTTTTGGTTTGTAGTGCTGTTGGTGGTGGCACTGGTTCTGGTTTGGGATCTTTACTGTTAGAACGCTTGTCCGTGGATTATGGGAAGAAATCTAAGCTTGGGTTCACCATCTATCCTTCACCTCAGGTACATATAAGTGAACCTATCTTAATTTTAATCTCTATATCCCTGGTATAAACTCTTTTATTTTTGTTTAAGAAAATAAAATGAATCTAAACTCCATCTGAAATCATCCTTAATTGTAGGTTTCTACTGCAGTTGTGGAGCCTTATAACAGCGTTCTCTCTACTCATTCCCTCCTTGAACACACAGATGTAGCTGTACTCTTGGACAATGAAGCTATATATGACATTTGCAAGAGGTCTCTGGATATTGAGAGGCCTACTTACACCAATTTGAATCGATTGATATCTCAAGTTATATCATCCTTGACTACTTCCTTGAGGTTTGATGGAGCCATCAATGTGGATATTACAGAGTTCCAGACTAACCTTGTACCATATCCTCGTATCCATTTCATGCTCTCGTCATATGCCCCCGTAATCTCAGCTGAGAAGGCATACCACGAGCAGCTATCAATTCCGGAGATCACGAATGCCGTGTTTGAGCCTGCTAGCATGATGGCCAAGTGTGACCCAAGACATGGAAAATACATGGCGTGCTGTTTGATGTACCGTGGGGATGTTGTTCCCAAGGATGTTAATGCCGCTGTTGCCACCATGAAGAGCAAGCGGACGGTTCAGTTTGTTGATTGGTAAGAACAATACATATAACTAGACAGTATAGGATTACTTAATTTGAAGCATAAATTCATATAACTAGACAAAGTTAACAAGTTCTTGCCCTTAGGAGTTGCACCCTGGATGGACTAACCATGCAGTTGGTTACACCTAAGAGATTTAAGGTGGAAGTCGTCCTAACCATCTGATGCATTGTTTTCTTTCTATTGTGCACAAAATGGTGAAAAATGAGAGACAATATTTTTTTTTTGAATGGTAAGATTATTTTATTCAAAAATTAAAGAAATAGAAGTTATAACCTACAAATTTATCCCATAAACTCTACTACATTTAGTCCCACAACAAACCCCAATTCCTGTCAAATTCCTCAAAAAGCATATGTTTAAACTCATGTGAAGAAACCCAGAAAAAGATAAGTGATAAGACCCTCTCTACCAATTTCTGAACTGAAGTCACTTTCCCTTTAAAGATTCTATTATTTCTTTCACCCCAAATCAACCAAAGAATTGCTGCAGGGCTAGCATTCCAAATAATTGAACACCTCCTATTTCTCTCCTTCTTCCTCTTCCACCCCCAACTCACAAGTACCTTCTTAACATCACTCTGCATAACCCACTTCATCCTAAACCTTAGGATAAAAGCATCCCACACACACCGGGCAAAGTCATAATGAAGAAACAAATTAGAGACAATATTGACATGTCAGATGGTTGTTTCCATTTGTCAATATCAATTTTCATAAAAAGTTCTCCATGGTAGGACCTAGGGGTGCAACTTGGGTCTGGTAAACTTGAAACCAAACCGAACCAAATCAAATTCGGTTCAGTTTGGGTTGGGTTTCTAGATATTTGGTGCGGTTTTGGTTTTGAAATTATAAACCGAATTAGATTGGTTCAGTTTTGGGTTGAAGCCTCAGATAAACCGAACCGAAACCTGAATCCTAGTATATATAGTAATAAATTGATCCAAACCGATTTAGAGAGAATTATAGTTTATATGTATTATATATGATATATTATATATAAAACATAGTATTTTATATATAATATAATTCAAATAAACATTATATTAAACTGCTCTAACCCAATCCGAACCTTACCGGAACTGGAATTTGGGTTGGGTTGGTTTGCGATTAGGTTTTCCCATTTCAGTTCGGTTCTCAATTTGGTTCGGTTTTGGGTTAACCTTTATCAATGTTGGCTTGGTCTAGGATTGAGGTCAACTTGAACCAAACTGAACCAAGTTGCATCCCTAGTAGGGACCTTCTAAATGGGGGTTCCCTCATATTACTTTACCCTGAATTTTCGTTCTGGAAAGAAAAAGCATGGCTTTTCTTATACTTGTTTGGATAGCATGTAGGAGCGGCATAGTGTGGTATCCGTCTACTGTTTCTTTCAATCTGACAGATTGTGCTATTTTGATTGCAGGTGCCCAACTGGTTTCAAATGTGGTATAAACTACCAGCCTCCAACAGTAGTACCTGGAGGTGATTTGGCCAAGGTGCAGAGGGCTGTCTGCATGATCAGCAATAACACAGCAGTGGCGGAGGTGTTCTCGCGTATAGACCACAAATTTGATCTTATGTATGCGAAGCGGGCATTTGTTCATTGGTATGTTGGTGAAGGTATGGAGGAAGGGGAGTTCTCGGAAGCCCGTGAGGATCTGGCTGCTCTCGAGAAAGATTATGAGGAAGTTGGAGCTGAAGGGGTTGTAGATGAAGATGAAGGTGACGACTATTGAGTAGTTGTCTTCAATCCCTCAATCTTGGGATCTTGTAAGTTTTTTGGGGTTGCCTATCTACCTCCCATCTCTTTCTTACCTGTATTGTCATATTTTCTTTTCATGCTGTGTTGAATAGTGTTTTTGTTGGTTTCTGATTCTTGCCTCGTTTTTTTTTTCAACTTTCTCGTGTCAAAAGTTATTGATTTCCAAGAATCCGATTATCATTGGCGAGTTTTAACAAGTCTATGGCTCCTCTCTCATTTCTTTTCTTTTCGCCTTTCCGTAGGGTTAATCACTTTGGTTGTGTTTGGAACCTTGGATTTTGAGAGAAGAAAAGAAATGCTAGAGAAATCACTCTCTTATTTGGTTGAAGAAAGAAAGGGATGGGGATAAAGATTCTCTTAGGGATCAAAACCCTTGTCCTAAAAAGGTATAGATTTTGAAAGAAATAAAGGGATTATGAGCATGGTTTCAAGGATCGGCCGATACTGGTCCGGACCGGGACCGGATTATACCGGTCTTGTTCCAACCCACGATACAAAGGAAGTATTGTTGGGTCATGGACCGGTGACGGGTATCGTCGGTCTGGTGACCGATACAATCAGTCTGGCAGTTTAGTGATTGTTCCGCCTGGTCCAGCAACCGGTCCCTGCTAGTCTGATTTTTTTTTCAATTTATTTATTTATTTTATTTTTTGTTTTCGGTATCGGATTTGGACCTGTTGGTACCAATCCGGACTGGCGGTCCGGATGGGTTCGGTCTGGCGATCGGTTCCGGACTTGAAAACCTCGACTATGAGTACTCTCCAACTCAACCCACGGCCTCTTGTATTTCCTGAGTAGTTAATAAACCTTGTTGGAGTATATACGGAAACTCATCGAAAAGTTGTTAGAAGTTATCGAAATTTAATTTTCTTTTTTCTCTGTCTCATCTTAACCAATCACTTTACTAATAAAAAATTACACTTTAGTAATCAAAAAATATAATTTGTATTGTGATTATTAATACGTGTTTTACTGATAAAAAAGATAAATTTGTATTGTGAATGTTTATACACTTTATTTATAAAAAATAAATAAATCTGTACCGTTAATGTTAGTATTCTTTACTAATGAAAAAAATGAATTTGTTCTATGAATATTAATAAATATTTTATTGATAAAAAAAAATTATGTACTGTGAATATTAACACTTTATTGATAAAAATAAATAAATATGTACTGTTAATGTTAATACACATTTAATGATAAAAAAAAAATTGTATTGTAAATGTTTATATACTTTATTGATAAAAATAAATAAATTTGTACTGTGAATGTTAGTACATTCTTTACTGATAAAAAAAACATTTGTACTATAAATATAAATACACATTTTACTGATAAAAAAAACCTTTATTGTGAATGTTAATACAAAATTTATTGATCATAAAATAGAATTTGTACTGTGAATGTTAATACACACTTTACTGATAAAAAAAATAAACCTTTATTGTGAATGTTAATACAAAATTTATTGATCATAAAATAAAATTTGTACTGTGAATGTTAATACACACTTTACTGATCAATTAAAAAATATATCTCTACTGTGAATGTTAATACAATTTACTGACAAAAAAAAAATTATACTATGTATATACACATTTTATAGATAAAAATAAAATTAATTTATAGTGTGAATATCAGTACTCATTTAATTGATAAAAAAAAAATTTACTTTGCATTTTAATACACTTTACTAACAATAAAAAATAAATCTGTACTGTGAATATCAATACACATTTTACTGATTAAAAAAAATTAATTTATACTATGAATGTTAATACACATTTAATTGATAAAAAAAAATAAACTTGTATTGTTGTTAATACACACTTTACTAATAAAAATAAATAAATGTCTTGTGAATGTTAATACATATTTTAATGACAAAAAAAAAATTTTGTACTATGAATGTATTACACACTTTACTGATCAAAAAAGTATAATTTGTACTGTGATTGCTAATTCACGTTTTACAGATAAAAAATAAATAAATCTGTACTGTGAATATTTATACATACTTTACGGATGAAAAATAAATGAATCTGTACTGTTAATGTTAGTACTCTTTACTAATAAAAAAAGTAAATTTGTACTGTGAATATTAATAAATATTTTATTGAATTTGTATTGTAAATGTTTGTACACACTTTACTGATAAAAAATAAATAAATTTGTACTATGAATATTATTAGTACACTCTTTACTGATAAAAAAAATTTTGTACTGCAAATATAATACATTTTACTGATAAAAAAAAATCTTTATAGTGAATGTTAATACATAATTTACTGATAAAAAATAAAATTTGTACAATGAATGCTAAAACAAACTTTACTAATCAATTAAAAAATAAATCTCTACTATGAATCTTAATACATACTTTACAAATAAAAAAACAAAAAATAACTGTGTATTGTGAATGTTAATATACACTTAAATGACAAAAAAAATTGTACTGTGAATGTTAATAGATATTTTACTGATAAAAAAAAATTGTATTGTTAATGTTAATACACATTTAACTGATAAAAAAAATTGTACTGTGAATATTAATACACTTTACTGAGGGAAAAAAAAACTAAATCTATATTGTGAATGTTAATACGCACTTTGTTGATAAAAAAAAAATAAATTGTACAATGAATGTTAATACACATTTTAATGATAAAATAAATTTGTATTGTGAATTTTAATACACAATTTACAGATCAAAAAATAGAATTTGTACTGTGAATATTAATACACTTTACTGACAAAAAACAATATGTACGATGAATGTTAATACACATCTTACTAGAAAAAAAAAATTATTTTGGTTTTTACCCAGTAAAATGTGTATTAATACTCACACATCACAAAATTAATGTTTTTGATCAAATTTAAGTTTTTGCCAATAAAACTGTGTATTAACACTCACACATCACAAAAATAATGTTTTTTTTTTATCAAATTTTAATTTTTGCCCAGAAAATTATGTATTAACATTCACCTCACAAGATTAATTTTTTTGATCAAATTTAGTTTTTCCCCGGAAACTGTGTACACACATGACAAAATTATTGTTTTTGATCAAATTTTAGTTTTTGCCCAGAAAACTGTGTATTTACACTCACGTCACAAAATTAATGTTTTTGATTAAATTTAAGTTTTTGCCAAGAAAATTGGGTATTAACACTCGCACATCACAAATTTAATGTTTTTGATCAATTTTTAGTGTTTGCCCAGAAAACTATGTATTAACACTCGCACATCAAAAAATTAATATTATTGATTAAATTTTAGTTTTTGCCCAGAAAACTATGTATTAACACTCACACATCAAATAATTAATATTATTGATTAAATTTTAGTTTTTGCCCAGAAAATTGTGTATTAACACTCACACATCACAAAATTAATTTTTTTGATTGAATTTTTGTTTTTGTTCAGAAAATCGTGTTAACACTCGCACAAAACAAAATTAATGCTTTTGATCAAATTTTAGTTTTTGCTCAGTAAAATGTGTATTACCACTCACATATCACAAAATTAATGTTTTTGAGAAAATTTAAGTTTTGCCTAGAAAGCTATATATTAAGACACACATCACAAAATTAATGTTTTTGATCAAACTTTAGTTTTTGTCCCAAAAAATATTTATAAACACTTACATCACAACATTAATTTTTTTGATCAAATTTTAGTTTTTTCCTAAAAAACTGTGTTTAACACACACATCACAAAAATAATATTTTTGATCAAATTTTAGTTTTGCATAGAAAACTGTGTATTAACACTCATAACACAAAATTAATATTTTTAATCAAATTTTAATTTTTTTCCCAGTAAACTGTGTATTAACACTCACACATCACAAAATTTATGTTTTTGATCAAATTTAGGTTTTTACCTAAAAAACTGTGTATTAACACCCACGCATGACAAAATTTATGTTTTTGATCAAATTTAAGTTTTTGCCTAAAAAACTGTGTATTATCACTCACACATCACAAAATTAGGATTTCTGATCAAATTTTAGTTTTTGCCCGAAAAAACTATATATTAACACACATCATAAAATTAATTTTTTTGATCAAATGTTAGTTTTTGCGCAGAAAACTGTTTTTAACATTCGCACATCATAAAATACTGGTTATGATCAAATTTTAGTTTTTGCCTAGAAAACTGTGTTCACACTCACATCACAAAATTAATGTTTTTTTTTATCCAATTTTAGTTTTTGCCCAAAAAACTGTGTATTAAAACTCACGCAACACAAAATTAATGTTTTTGATCGAATTTTAGTTTTGCCCAAAAAACTATTTATAAATACACACATTACAAAATTAATTTTTTTTTTAACAAATTTTAGGTTTTGCACAAAAAATTGTGTATTAACACTCACACATCACAAAATTAATTTTTTGAGCAAATTTTAGTTTTATCCAAAAAATTGTATATTAACACTCACACAACACAAAATTAATGTTTTTGGTCAAATTTTAATTTTTGCCCAAAAAAATATGTATGAACCCTAAAACATCACAAAATTAAAATTTTTTTTTTTATCAAATTTTAGTTTTTGCCCAGAAAACTATGTATTAACACACATAACAAAAATTAATATTTTTGATCAAATTTTAGTTTTTGACCGATAAACTCTGTATTAACACTCACATATCACATAATTAATATTTTTGATCAAATTTAAGTTTTTGCCTAGAAAATTGTGTATCATTCACATTTCACAAAATTAGGGTTTTTGATGAAATTTTAGTTTTTGCCTAAAAAACTATCTATTAACACATACATCACAAAGTTAATCTTTTTGAATAATTTTTAGTTTTTACCCAGAAAACTATGTATTAACATTCACACATAAAAAAATTAATGTATTTTTGTTTTTGTCCAAAATACTGTATATTAACACTCACACGTCATAAAATTTATTTTTTTAATCAAATTTTACTTTGGGCCAAGAACGCTTTGTATTAAGACTCACACATCACAAAATTAATGTTTTTGATCAAATTTTAATTTTTGCTCAGAAAATTGTGTATTAACACTCACACATGTAATGACCTAGACTCTTTAATTAGGATTTCCTCCTTTTATTTATTTTTTTTTCTGTATTTATTTTATCTATTTTAAGCTTGTGTTGGTTGATTTATTTAATTAGGAGTTATTTGTATTGTTATTTGTTTTGTGGGGTTATTAGGTTATTATAGATAGTTTGGGGGTTTAGTGTGCAAATTCAAGGAAGTTTTGAATTTGAGTTCAACTCATGAATTGCGTTGAACTAGTCGTGGGGTTGTGCGTGCGAGGTGGCAGCTTGGTGTGTGTTGTGTTGGCAGAGTCGTGCGAGTGAGGGGAGTGTTTACAGGGAGAGGGAAACTGTTTCCCTATCTCTTCATTGTGATTTGTCCAAGAGTTTGAGTTGGGAGAGAGAGTCTTTGTTTGTGAGTTGGAAATCTAGAGACAAGAAGAGAAGTCGTGAGAGCGAACCTCTTTGCTTGAGTCGAAGAAGTGAAGTGAGGAAACTTTTTGAATTTCTTTGTTCTGTTTCGGTGACAGTGGAGAAGAGGAAGTGAGGAGGAAGAGGAGTTCTTCTAGTTCGGTTTCTGCTTTCATCAGTTTCTGCAAGTACATTACCTGGTTTTTTTTTTTTTTTTTTTACAGTTTAGTATGATCATTGTTTCTACAGAACTTCATGATTTAGGGCTCTTGTCCCATGTATTATTTGTTTTGTTCAAAACATGATGATGTTGCATCCTTGCTTTTATATTGTTTTTGAGAACACTCGCATGTGTTGCCATGTCTATATTTCATCAGAAATATAAAGGTGATCTCCACCTCTATTTTGAAACTATTTGTTTGATATGCGATTTGGTTGAAAATCCTCTGTGGAGTTATTTAACAGTTTGTATACGGTTGTGCTTTGGTTTTATCTAGTTGTGATGTTGGATTGGTTCTAAAAAAATATAAGTAGTTCCTTGGCATGTTTAAGAGCATTAAGTATTGTTTTTATGAAAATGGAACTTCTGGAAATTCTGAGTTTACAACAGTAGCAGAAAATTGTCTTTTGGCTCATACTGTGAAATTTGGATTAGTTTCTGATTTGTTTTGGTATTGACCTATTGTATGATTGGTATTGGACGTTTTGTGGAAATCTAGAATATTTTGTTGGCTTCCATAACTTAGAGAAGTCTGGAATTGATACAGTCTTAGAAAACAGAAATTCTGGGCAGAGAAGGAATCGACATTGGGATTTTGGCATATGTTTGATTTGGTTGGGATTTCTGGGTAGGTGGTTATGGGGTTGTTGGGTGAGCTATTTGGTATCCTTGTTGACCTTATGTGGTCCAAGAATAATCATACGCTCCTATTGTTAATTCTATTAGTCTGATTTTGAATACAGCTCACATGACCTATAAGACCATAACTATTAGTTATTTGTTGATTACGGGTCCAATGACCTAAGAGGACGTATGATTATGGTTTGTTGTTGCTCCCAATCCCTATTAACTAGTCTAAACCCAGGGGCCTTAGTATATGGAAAAGAATGATTGGTTTATCATGATAGGATTTTGGTGATGATTTCTAAAGAATTACCGACGTGTATGGGCGCGTGGATACTGTTCTTAGATTTTATCACTAGAATCTTACGATAAGTAATAATTGCATACATGCTATGTTAGTACGATTCTTAAGGGACCCAATGGAGAAATAAAGGAGTGCAAAATGCCTCCTGGTCGGTTGATTATTCCCATGGTTGAAATCCCACTTAAATAAGGATAGAGTATAGTGAAGCTCTATATGGTTTTTCTGGACCACGAGTATTGTACACTCATTAATGCAGAAGATGATTGCCACCGTACCATGGGTTAGCGCTCGGAACGAAACAAGGGGCATCTGCAGTTGTTCCTGGTGACCTTTGTCCCGAAATTGATTTGATTGGAGGTTGGTTTTGGAAAGGGGTAC
>JAUPMG010000013.1:748658-764621 GCA_031762675.1 Pachysandra terminalis
CAATCCTTCTCTCTTCAGCTGTTTTATCCTTTCCCTGAATGTCAAAGGTCATGTAAGCAAAATCAATCCTACCAACTACAAAATATCAATGTTAAAGTCATTGTAGATAGTTGACAAATTAATGACTGATATATTCAATCAAAGATGGAAAATGAATGGTATCATAATTTGACTTCATATCATATAAACTGGTAGTGTGCTAAGAACTTGTTATTTGAAAAAGTAAATGAACTCGGTAACATCAACTTGAAAAAAAAAAAAATATATATATATATAACCAAACCAACCAGTTTCTGGTGTGTACAGAATGGCAACAAACACGTAGTTACTATATAATAAATAAACTATCATGTGACACCAATGGATAATCTAAAAGCAGTGCTTACTAGAATAATTTTTTAGCTCTTTGAATCCATAAATAGGTAACCTGCACTGTAGTTATTTGTGTACAGAAAATTCTCTTAAAGATGTCAAGGCCACTTTCACCAAAAAAATCAAACCGCAAAAACTGAGACGGTCCAATACTAAAAATTAGGTATGGTAATACAGGGTCCTACAGGGTCCTACCATACATGGTGTAGCTGGATTAGATTGTTATGAGATTTTTCAGGCCAAAATCCAACCAACAGATACAAATAGACAGTTGGGAAAATCAGTAATTCTTGACCATCCATAAGCACAACCTCTTGCTCGTTGGCAGATGCTCATTATATCTTTTTATCTGCTTGTTTCTTTGTGCTCCATTTCTTGAAGTTTGCACATCATTTTCTCCTATTAATATAAATTGACATTCATCAAAAAAAAAATATACAACTGATAAAGATTGAAAGCAAGTTCAACATAATTCCTCTAATTTGGTAGAAAATGATAACAGATTAACACTCCGCCCACCGCCAAAGCAATTTCTTTTGGCTGCTCTTCACCAAATTCTGATTAGAGAAAAAGACAATTGAGACGCACATCATTGAAGGTGACTAGATTAACAACCTTGTGACACAAGTGGCACTCACAAGATGAATTTAATTTTCACTTATGAAGGATTTCAACATAAGATTCTATGGTTTACCTAATTAAAAATCATTGAGTGCCAAAATTGACAACGAAGAATAATAAATATTTGTATGAAAATCAAAATTGCGAAAGGAGAGAAATGGGTGGAGTGGGAGGAGATTCTAATGCGTTCATGTTTGAAGTAACAACATTTGGTTACACGGTAACCATCAGAACATCACCAAAAGCTTCAATTCAGAGAACCATCAAAAAAGTAAAGTGCACGAGAACCCACTCACACAACAATTTCTACAAGAAAAACACCAAAAGCTTCAATTCAGAGCACCATCAAGCAAGGAAAGTGCACGAGAAACCACTCACACAACAATTTCTACAATCCATAGATTGCTTACCCAAAATCATACGAGATACCCATCAGTGCAAGCAAGGTCATCACAGAGAACATATACAAAATACAGGGGGGGAAAGGACTGATATTTGAATTTTTGAGAGAGGACATACCCACATAGGTGTAATATATGTTGAAAGCTCATCAAAGTAAGGCAAGAAAGAGGCCTTGAACGTTTTGATCAAAGTGCCCAAACAATCACCAACCTGGTTCCAGAAAAGCACACGAGCAAGAAAAATAAGCTATGCAAACAACTAAAAATCCCTATTAACTATAAAGCCAATATACATAAAAAGAGGTACTTAGAAAACTAACTTGATCAAAGACTTCTTCTTCTTGCTCATTTTCTTCTTTAAGCAACTCCCCTTCCTCTGCATCAAAGTCCTCAGCTTTGGCCCTTTCTGCTCTTTCCCTTTTTCTAGTTGAACTAGCTGTGATAACCTGCTTTATCTCATCCACAATGCACTTCACCTGACTTTCATCCAGAAGTGGTCCAGAGATCTAAAAGAGAAAAGGAAAGAGTTTAGAATGAGAAACATGGACTTCCTCCAAATGACAATACACAATAAGTGGTGCGATTTCGGTTAGAAGTTTCACGGCTATAAATTTATTACCATACAGCAAAGAGTAAAAGGGTGTACTATAAAATTATTCTGGAAATAATCTGAAGTAACAATTATTGGCAATCAAATATCAGAATGCACTCAGAGACCAGTAAGCACACAGCACAAACGATAGACAATATATTAATGTTTGAATGTCGGAATTCGAAAGTTTAGAGGTCAAACTAAACCATGTTACATTGCACAAAATAGAAAACCGAAATCCAAAACATGACCATAGTTGTAAATGAATATTAACAATCCAAAATCTAAAACATGACAAACCTGTACGCATTCATTTAATGCATCCAACATGCTTGCACAAATTTCTGTCTCGGGCTCCTGCAAACCGAATGAAATTCAAAATACTTCAGTACCCAGAAGATAAGCATAGTGCACTGGGAAAAGATGATGGCTACAAAGAGTCAAATGAGTATAGGATAATAACACTTAATACCAACAAACAACAGGCTGACCTTATGCAAAGCCTCCACCAAAGCTGGTATTATGTAGTCGGACAACTGCTTAACATAGGATTCATTACGACCTTGAGCTTGTCCTTTCTCTACAGCTAATTTAGCTGAGCGCAAGAGTTCCGGCATGGCTAGAAACAGAAACCGCTTCATATCAAGAATATTCAAAAGGATCAAGAAGATGAAAAAAGAAACAAAAAGAAGCTATGAGACAATTTATTACCCGAAACAGCAGCTTTCCTGACTTCTTCATGGAAATAGAACTTGAGAAGTGGAACTAAAGTAGGAGCAACCTACATCATATATTAACCATAATTGATTAGTGTTGTTATTGTTGAGAAGCACGAATAATGGAAAACCCATATGTGCGGCATCACAACTGACCTGATCAATCCATGGATAGAATCCTTCCTTCAACTCATCAGCATAGCAACATAGCATGTTACAAGCAGTAGCTTTTTCCTCCAGGACACTAGTTTTGATCCCTATCCTTTTGTCCCCAAGAGTAATGGTCTCGATACTGCCATAAGTACACAGCCATTAGCAGAAGAATAATAACCCTTGAGCAATAAAACTACTCAATAAAAGCATCATCTTGCCAAGAAACATCCTAATTTTCTCTGCTTAAGTGCTACCAAGTGCTCTTCAACATGAAATTGGTTAATTTACAAGTAACACTCAATATGAGAAAAGATAAAACACTACTACAAAAAGACATCATGTTCTTCAATGTCGAGGCCAAATCCCCCTCCAATTTTTCTTTATTTCCCTTGGCCTTTGATATTATTTTCTCTACAGATAAAAATTAAAAAGAAAATGGAACAAACCTCCGTTTGATAATAAGCACAATTTCATAAGGGGTGGAAAAGCAAAAGTACCGCCCCCAACAAGGATGGGAAGGATTGTGAATGTGTGATTATATAATTGTTTTTTGACTGATAATGAAGATATATTATTATAACTTATAAGGATGAATATAGAATATTCAAGGGCCTCCAAATTAGGGGACGAAAACACACACACACAAGAAAAACAAGAGTGGGAACAAGGCATAACTACTCAAAGGTTACAAATCACTCTCCATACATCAAACCCCTTATAACATCTCCTTTGTGGGTATCCCCCCGAAACCACTCTCCTCTCACCGCGTCTCCCTAGGCTAAAGGGTTGATTCTCCTATTCGCTGACTTAGGAATCAGGGAGAACTAGTTGTTCAGCTCCTGAGCTAGTAAGCGAGCAATCTTCATCAAGTGTGCTAAAAGCCAGGGGATCACAAGTGTTCTAAAGCAATGAAATAACTAACAATGAGTCTCCCTCTACTACAAGTTGCGAAATGTCGGCAACATTTGGCGAAATGTCGGCGACATTACCCGATTTCCCCCTCAGCGACACGAAATCTGGGGATAAATCCCCAAATTTCATTTTTTCCCCAATGTCGAGTCACATGGGAGACATGCAGGAAAAAATTTCAAAAATTTCCACCATGTCTCTCGACATAGGCGACAAGGGGAGAAAATTTTCAATTTTTTTAGAAAAATTTTAAAAAATTGAAAAAATTAAATAAATATTGTATGTTTATAGTATTATGATATATTTAGGCACTAACAAGGGTTGTTTAAAACTTGGGAGAGGGAGGAACCCATAAAAAAATCCACATTTCCCTAGATTTCTCCATCATTTCCCCCATATTTCCCTTTCCTCCCTCATGGATATGGCACTAGATTTCTAGTTTTATGTATCTTTTAGTTTGACTTACATTCACATTTAGTTTGAATTAATTACAAATATCATCTTTTTACAACTTAGAGACCCGAAAACGTGTAAGCTAACCCCCCCCTCAAGTAATGACTTTTAATGTGTAGGCAATTGTTTTTGCATTATTTTGATGTATTTTGACGCAATTAAGCCTTAGTTAAACGTGTTTAAAGTTTGGGGCAAAAAAATCATCAAAAAACCATGGTTTCCCCATATTTACCCTCGGTTTTCCCACAGTTTCCCCTTTTTCCCCCATGTCGCTGAAAGTTCCCCAATCACCTGGCGTAAATGCCTTGATTAAACATGTTTAAAGTTTAGGGCAAAAACACCATCAAAAAACCATGGTTTCCCCACATTTCCCCTCGATTTTCCCACAGCTTCCCCTTTTTCCCCTATGTCGCCGAAATTTCCCCAGTCACCTGGCAACACGCCAGGCGACACTGACATCGTGAACCTTGCCTACTAGTCCCAGATTTCCCATCGAGGTCCCATCAAAATTCAACTTGATGGACCCGGGTTGGATCCAACTCACCAAGGGTTTGTATACTCAAAGTGAAGAACTGGCCATAACCTCTCATGTTCTAGTAATATCTAACATGCTAAAATCTCTAAAGTCTGGAAAAGTAGAAACACAAACCACTACCAAAGCAATATCAGAGTCGGTAATATTGAGTATCCCCTCCTTGAATATGGACCACAGAATGGCAAAAAGATCCACACCCACCATGTACATGATTCAGCCTCTTTCCCGAAAAAGGGAAATCTCCACTGCTCAAAAAATGATGTAACATCTCATGGCATGACCACTGTACACCTATCAATCTGAGGAAGTAGTTCCATATTGTCATAGCAAACTCACAATGTAAGAGTAGGTGATTCATAGATTCTTCTTGTCTTGTGCATAGAAAGTAGATTATAGGATAGATAGCAAAGATCTTTTTTTTGTAGCATGTTAGTGTGTTGAACCTACATAGTAGTAGAGTCTACACAAGTCTTTCCCTTAGGAGGAACTTACAACATCCAAAAAATTTTGAGGGGAGAAAGTGAGTGGTATAGTCATATATTCTCCGCAGTGGATAATGAAAAAAAAAGATTTGCAGGAGAATGGCCTATAGGTTCGAAGGACCAAATTCGAGTGTCAAAAACCAGATGATTAATAGGAATATCTTTGAGAAGATGAAGCAATGAGATGATTTCGTCAAGATCCGCAATCCTGAGATCTCTCTTGAAATGCAAATTCCATAACAACCTTGTATAAGACCATGAAAGTAACTGCCACACATGAATCTTTAGTAGAAGTCAGACAACACAATCTAAGAAAACGGGATGAAAGGTTGGAGACTCCCCACTAAAGATCATGCCAAAAAGACTTGGAACACCGAACACTACAGAAAATTAGAAACAAAGAAAAAATTATCTTCCACAGGCTTCCCTCATATTCGTGCACACAAGATGATGTCCCATTCATTTCGTATATTTACTTGCACACAAGGGCGGTATCGGTCGCCGGACCGGAGGGATCGGCGGACCGGTCGGAAGACCGGAGGGACCGGCGGCCAGACCAGAGGGACCGGCGGAACCGGTCGCCGGACCGGCCGGTATCAGCCGATCCTTGAAACCATGGTTTGATCCACCGAAACCATTTTATCTACAAATAACATACACAAAGGCACCTCTTGAATATGAGTAGTTAGTTCATCCATAATTAAGGTAAAATGGTAAGAACTCATAGCTAAGCCCTAATGTAAACCTATTATTACTGAGAACTTATTTGTCTAACTACCCACCACTCTCACCCTGGTGAGTGCTCCCTCATACATATCTTTAATGACCCCAATGTATCTGATTGGTACTCTTTTCTGCCCAAAACCCACTAAACTAATTCTCTAGATATTCTATCATATGCTCTCTAGATCAATAAAACCAATGTGAAGGTCTCTTCTCTTCTCTCTAAACTTCCCTACTAATTGTGTAAATAAAAAGATTGCCTTAGTGGTGGACCTCCCTGGCAAAAAGCTAAATTGATTTTTTGATATTCGAGTTATTTTCTTAATTTATGCTCGATCATTCTTTCCCGTGATTTCATGGTATGACTCATAAACTAATTTACATGATAATTACTACAATTCTAAACATCTCCTTTATTCTTATATACAAGTGCTATTGTGTAAATAAAAAGATTGCCTCAATGGTGGACCTCCCTGGCAAAAAGCTAAATTGGTTTTCTGATATTTGAGTTATTTTCTTAATTTATGCTCGATCATTCTTTCTAGTGATTTCATGGTATGACTCATAAGCTAATTTACATGATAATTACTACAATTCTGAACATCTCCTTTATTGTTATATACAAGTGCTATTGTGCTTTTCCTCTAAGCATTTGACACTTTTACTATTCAAAATTCCAACAAATAATTTGGTGACACACATGCACTCCACGCTTCATTGGGATACCATCTGGTCCTAAAGCCTTTCCTATATTCATCTTGGCTAAAGCTCCATTCATTTCGGAATAGGACCTGATTCATTAATATGAGCTTGGACATGTTCAAGTTTTTTGCCTTCTTAAAATTCAAAAGTGAGGACATTACTCCAAACCGGTTAGAGCACCCTCTTCAATTGATATCAGGTCAATTCCAAGTATTCTCACAATTCAATATTAAAAAAAAAAAAACAAGTATTCACTCGTGAATAATTTCAAGATAATAATAATAAAAACTAATATAAAACTCAAATGTAAAACATACAAAATCCCTTGTTAGGAAAACGACCACGAATGTTTTAATAACCTATGACATGGCATGAATCATCATCATATACGTTGAAAAGAATTGCCATAATATATTTGCTTCATAATCAATAGTGAAGCCTGAAGACTGCTTAACTGTACTTTATAATTTTTTAATAATATCTAAGGCAAACCTTTCATCATCTGATTCATCGATATCATCATCTGAATCTGCAGATGTAATTGTTACATCAGGTTTAAGTTGAGCAGATTGAAGCAAAGGGGGCATAACGACACTCATGTAAGGGAGAAAATCTTGCCCCAGGCACTTGCAAAGTCTGGCCCATGCCTGCATCAAAATTGAGAAGCTATCATACAAAGAAAGAATCAAGTAGGCCACAGTATACAAGATTCACAGATCAAAATAATAAAACATACTTGTAACATGTAACTTGTAGTTGGATCATCTGCCTCCATCTGAGATCCTTGCAATGACATGAGCACTTCCATAACCTTGCATGAAATATAAAAAACAACGATGAGGATTGACCAAAGTAATCACGGAAAATATTAGGTTATGGTCACAGAATATTTCTACAGAAATAATTTTGCACTTAATAAACAAGCGGCAAGATTCAAGGTAGAGCTCCGAAGCCAAAGCAGAAACCCTTAGCACCTAAAACTGTAATTTTTTTACAGGACAGAACATGTGGGCAGGAAAAGGAAAAAAACAAAAGTGACAAATTTGTAAAATGAAGGTTTCGTTTCAGCAAACGTAAACAAATCTTAAAAAAAATGAATGCCGGGTTTTATATCAGACCTTTACAGGTTTAAGAAGACAAGGTTGAGTACATTGAAAAGGTTGAGCATACAGCAAAGCTTGAAATTGAAACGGGGAAAACAAAGAAAATGCTTAACCCATAACTCCTCTTGACATCGACAAAAAAGAATTAATTGTGTAAAAATAGAATGTTTTTATTAATTTTACCTGCTTAGCATCATCCCTGAACTTCTCCTTCCCAACAGCCATGCCAACCAAACTAATACACTCCATGGCTTTTGCACGAAGCATGCGAATGGACTTATCAGTTGCATTCACTAAGATTGCTTTTAGGTAAGGCATAACAGCATCATAATACTTTTGGAAGTGCTCCTGGGACACCATGCATGCAATGTCATATAAAGCATCAAAAACAAAAACATAGAATTAAGAACTAAAGCATTTCCTACGAAGCACCTGTGACGAATCAGCAACAGATGCTAAAGCTGTCAAAGCTCCCTCTTGAACCATTTGTTTCCCATTCTGAATCACAAACAATTAATATAATAAATATTAAACACAACCAAATTCAAATCCCTCCAAGAACGGAATAAGTAAAAAATCGAAGTACATCTGAATTCCCTATCCAAACAAGCATATGCATATACAGTGTCTATAAACATATACACTTAAGAGCAGATAAATTATGTTGTTTTGTGCAGGATGGCTTGATAATTCAGATGATAATGTACCTGCAGAAGTACAAGCAGTTTGCTCACAATCCCATCTAAGTAAGTCGTTAAGATGTCCGGAGTACAATTCTCGCTGAAGTTGAGTACTGCTGAAGCAGCATGCGCCTATAGAAATATAAAATCATTTTTTGGTACACTATAGAAATATAAAAAATAATAAAAGCAATTACCAAAATAAAATAATAATAAAGGAAAAGCATAAAAAAAATAATGTTAATTGCAGAATGTAATAGCTAGCTAGTAACCATTAAGACGAGCTCTACCAAGTCCATTTTACCTTCGTAAAATAAGATGGAAGTCTATTAAAAATCTATACAACTTGACAAAATTCAATTCAACATGATATTATACATCTGCAGAACTTTGGCAAGAACCCTTGACAAATTACTTTGCCATGTACCAGTAGTTCTAGTAATTGAAAGCAAATAAACAACACTCGAAGTTACCAAAATCATTGAAGCAATTTAAGTAAGATGGCTAGCAAGGACAGGACAAATAGGAAACTTAAAATAATGACTTACACTATAGTGAAATATGAGTGGACTAAGAAAGGGCAATGTGAATATATTCAAATAACAGAAAAGCTGGTACCAACCACAGCTAGTTCTAACAACATCTACACTAGTAACAAATGCCCAGCCTGTTGGCTTCTACTACATGTATCCCTTCCAGAATTTATATTCGTCTTTGCGAGATCTATCATTTGCAAAATATGGAGCAAAAAAGGTTAACTACATTTTCTTCTTTTTATTGCAGAGAATAATTATCTCTGTCTTGTTATTATGAAAGTATCATACAATCCAACACAAAGGTAAATTACCTAGATATGATGAAATGTTAAAAAAAAAAAAAACTTTGTACGAGCCTTATTGGTGAACACAGTCCACGTATCAAACCGAACTTATGGGTTTGCAAACTCAAATCGGAGTAAGATGAGATAGATTCATGTGTGGGCATAAATCACTATGATACAGCCATTCTCACAATGTTGCTTGAACTGGATAAGGTGAGTTGTTAAGATGTGGAAGGTCGGCAGTAACTAGATCCCGACATCGGGAGATACACAAACAAGTAGGCACCACCATGTTTTTAAGAGCTTTTCTCATCTCTGTAAGGGAATTTCTCTGCAGAAAATCCCTTCGGTATGGGTGCACAAGTATGAATCTCCAATCTCTGAAGTTCTTCTCGGAAGTCACTCTTTCTCAAGCTCCCCTTTGCCTATTCCTTGCTAGGGTTTTATATAGGCTGTCACATTCTCTGAGATGATAACAAGTGCCACCATCTCACTAAGCTAACCAATGACTTAAAAGGCTCTCCATTGATTCTCACCCTTTAATCACTCTATTGAATGGGAGAGAGCTTTAATCCCCTATAATCTATCCAGAAAACCCTCATCAACTAGGGAGAAAGCAACTCCTTTTGACTTAAACATTCGACTCACTAATTAAAAGGAGAAAATCACTCTCTTGAAAACTCATAGTGAGGTGGTACTCCACGTTTCAATGGATCATGCTGCCGAATACTGACTTGTTCAATGTTTTCGGATTCAAGGTAGGCCTGCCAGGTTCCCACCCAGCTGAAGACGACACCCACGTTCTTGATCGACACACCTTAAAGATCACAAAAAGCCCTCCTAAGTAGGCTCTCACCCAGGACAACAAAGATCTCTTCACCAAATATTCATATCTCATGAAACAATAATTAATGATCAGCATTAAAATAGCTGACCAATTGAGTTACATCGTGATAAAACACTGATCGGCATGTCTTACACTGTATTGGACACTTTTACAAGTGCTGAAGTCTTAGGGTTTTCCCAGCACAATTGTTGCTTTCCCGCATAACTGCCAACAGCAAGTATATCTCAATTTGGTGAGTTTCAGGGCCCAAAATTCACGTCAAAGTACACAATGGAAGATGAACAACAACTTGCACTAAAAGGAAGCTCAGTGGCATGAACTGCACAAAAATTGCGCTCACAACAACTCGGTGTAACGAGGGTGGGCGCCCCAAACTCAAGGCTCAGGCACCAATGCAGTGGATTACTTTGGTGTTCCTAATTTTGGTGTTTTTGAGGTATATTTGGAAACTTGAAATCCTCGGCTCAACTCGCAACATTTGTAGGAGGATTTGAGACACTACTTGCTGGGACAGACGACCAAGGTGATTTTGCCAAAACCCTAAATATGCAGTTATTTTATCTAGGCAAAATACACCAACCTGGCACTGACATGGGTGATAACATGGCGTCTCTTTGCCTCATTGTTCTTAATTTAATGGCACGAGGCATAGTGCAAAAATGGCCAACAACAAACTTGATACAGAATGCTTCGAACCAGTCACATTACAAGTAAGAGAATATAATCAAGAAAATAAAGTCATTTATAAAGCAGGGGGGGGGGGGGGTACAACGCTCTATTATTCTTCTTTGTGAAAAGGGATTGACATGTTTTTTTACTTTGTTTGGAACAAAATACATAATATAAAAAGAAAAACAAGAAATATAATAATTTCTTCAAATACTGCATATGTAAGCACCATAATAATTCCTTTTATTTGAAAGAAAATTACAAGGATTAAGAATTAAGAGTTTTGCAAACAATGTTTTCACCTACCCTAACTACATTTTGATGGTAAAAACAAAAGTAAAAATGGTAATAATAATAATAATAATAACAATAATAACAACAACAATGATATCACGCTTTAACAGTAAATTCAAATAAAAACGACAAGTGAAACAGAGCATAGGCTCCAGTTTTCACTGCAGCATTGGAATCAAACTCATAAATGGTTATACAACAGTACAAATCAATTACGCCATTAGAACTCATATAGATGTCTTTTTTATTACATTTACTCCTGAAGCTCAAGCACATTTGCAATACTAAACTGGATCTGTGATGTTTTAAGTGAAAGAAATAAAAAAGTTACTACCATGCAAAATTATATAAGATAGAAAAAAGGGTCATAACTCCACCAATTAAGGTCATGGTTTAAAACAATGGTCATAACATAAAGAGGATAGGGCCATTATAATGGAAATAATGGTCGATTAATTGAAGGCAAATTTTCACTATTTGAGCATTTTGTCTTCAAGTATCAAGTACCCACATTCCAATATTTAATTGAAGAAAATTTAATATTATTAACAAAATAATACTAAAAATAATATTTTATTTAAATAAAACCAAAAAATAATACAAAATATTTTTTTATCAATAATGGTGGATAATAATACGAAATAATTAAGAAGAGAACAATGACCATAATTTTTTAGTATTTTTAGAAACAATGCAATGTCCTCCAAACTTTATAATTATTAACTGTTATAACAGTGTTGTATAGGTCATTACAAGAACCATAATTGAAGGTATGCCATGACAACACTATTCCACTAAAAATTTAAATTACAGCTTGATTGCATTATAATTTGTCTTTTGATATTAGTCTATCAATTCCCATTCAACTCGTCTTGCCTACAAGTTACTGTGCACCACTAAACACGTATTAAGCCCATTGGTAAATTCTTAAAATTTACTAGCTACTTAGTTTTAAAGAGTGTAACTGTTTTTTCTGCAGGTTAGGGGTCTAGTTTACTTACACAGTTTTCATTGCACTTTATTGTTGCTAAGAGAGTCTGTACTTGGCTGAGTTACACATTTTGTGTACCTAGCTTCCCCCTTCTTTAATAAAATATCTTTGTTTTATACCTATCAAAGAGAAAATTTTAGCTGCTCTCATCAAATATGCCTACTTTACTCCCAAAATATGATCTCATTATTAGGTAGCAAAGCACTACTCAATATGTGGATCAGGAAGTTGAGCCAAAGGACAGAGCGAATAACAAAACCCTCCACCATCACCCAAATAATAAACTTTTGACCGTCTAACATCGTTATAGTTGTTGTCTTATGAACCAATAACAATCTCTAAATTAACTCATATAATTTGTGAAACACTTAACAAACCATCAACATTTTTTTTGGGTGGTGGTGGTGGGGTGTGTGTGTTGGAGGGGACGTATTTACATGGTTGCAACTTCATCTCCACCAACTTCTCACAATTTTTTCCTCATTTCTCACATCCATTTGTAATGGGAACAAGAGAATCTTATTGCAGAAAGAAAACAGAAACAAGATATGTAAAGCATGGTTCAAGGATCGGCCGATACCGGTCCGTACCGGCCGGTTCGGTTCCAACCCGCGATACAAGCTTTTGTATCGCCAGGTTATGGACAGGCGGTCCGGTGACCGACTCCGCCGGTCCGTGACCGGTTCCGGCAGTCCGGTGGCCTGTCCCTCCGATCCGGTGACCGATACCGCCAGTCCGGCGACCGATACTGCCGGTCCAGCGACCGGTCCGGCGCGATCTGAAATTTTTAAATTTTTTTTTTTTATTTTGTTTTCTGTACCGGATCTGAACCGGAAGGAACCGATCCGGCGACCGGTTCATGTATTTAAAACCTTGATGTAAAGGATATGTGAAAGAATCCAAAGAAAAACATCCATCTTCTATTGTAAGGTTGGTCCACAATAATTAGAAAATGAAAATCAAATCAATAAAAGAAGGGAACAGAAAACTTGCTTGTTTTCTGTCATAAAGTACATAAGGAACAACACATGATTACTAAATTTTAGATTTATAAATAAATAAAAAATATCACCCCAGCAGACATATTACAATGGAACATGTGTCTGTCTGTACACACACACACACACATATGACTACTTGCATATAGAGAATCAATGTTGGAATATTTTCTATATGTTTGCAGGATGATTTCAATGTCACATATAAATGCATATAAAGAATCAATGTTGGAATATGTTCTATATGTTTGCTGGGTGAATTCGATATCACATATAAGTGCATATAGAGAATCATCGTTTGAATATGTTCCATATGTTTGCAGGGTGAATTCAATGTCACTTATAAGTGCATATAAAGGATTCACATTGGAATATGTTCTATATGGTTGCAGGGGAAATTCAATGTCACATGTATGTCACAAATAGCTATTGAACAACATAAAATTGATAAATAAATTGCCTTGCGTATAAAACAAATTGCAGGACAACTAACCTGTACTCGGGGATTTTGGAAGTCATCCATAGCAGAAGCTAGTGCGGGTAACACCCGTTGATGGTATTGAACTTGCAGTTCAGGCCCCAAATCAGTAGATAATTGTCCAATGGCATTAATAGCTGCCCACCGCACACGGGGATGGGGATCTTGGAATGAATTCAAAACCATCATCACCACTTGCTCCAGATTTTTTATCATTACCTACATCAATAGAAACGAAATATAGAACACACGAACAGATAACAGAAGATCATTTCATCAACCTACCAAACTATTTAAAGCTCCAATTCAGCAACTAACAACAACCAAAAACAAGATGATATATACAGCATTACTTCAGTAACAAACAAAGCAAGATGCTTTTAATAAAGAAACAGACAATGATACCTTGGAGCATCCCTCTGCAATTTGAGCAAGGGCAATGAGTGCTGCATGGTGCTTTTGCCACTCTGGAGCAGCCAAGTACGCTGGCAACAGCTCAGATGCAACAGGCACGATCGTATTTCCACCCAACGAGATTGAGAGACGATCCAAACACTCCTGCCCAACACTGTAATTGCTGGACTCTCCTGCATCCTCGTCCTCGGAGTCCGTAGTGTGCCATGCAGGATCGTCCTCGATATCAAGGAGCATCTTCATCAGGATCGCAAACAACCTACTTATAAACTGAGGCAACTTCCTCATCATTCCAGGAGCCCGTTCCCTCGCTTCGGTGAGGGTAATTACAAATTCAACGGCAAGATGTCTGGTACCTTCCTCTAACGAATCAGCTTCTGCAATCTGTAACATGGACCCAACCACATCCACCAACTGTCGCCTCAAGAATCTAGGCTCCGTTCCAGCCAACTCAATCAACAATTCAAGCGCTTCTTGAGCAGTAGCTTCCTGACCGCGATTTAACGCCTCGGTCAAAGTTTGCATCATCGCCGGCAAAAGGTCTTGGAACCGATCACGATCAGAAGCACTAGATAAGCACTGAATAAAATTAATCGCCGCACCAAGCGCAGCGATCCGAACATCCGAATTGGATGAAGAAGCCAAGCATCGCAAGAACACCGAGTGAAGAGTATTGAGATGAGGAAGTAGGGTTTCACCGATATACTGCGATAACTGAGCAAACATCAACAGTGAGGATTCTTGAAGCCGGGGCAAATCCGAATTAACACACTGGAACATAAAAGGAAGAAGCTCTGGCCATCCACCGTCAGGCAAGATCCCCGAAGCGAGTTCCGAGACCGTATCGCAAAGCTTCTTCGATATCGTTTTCGCATCCTCTCGTTGAACGCAACCGAGAAAGATCGATTTCAAATCCGATTGCGTTGACGGAGAAAGACGAGGCCAGATGTAGGAATCATCACGAGTGAGTTGCTTCCGGAGAAGAATCGCGGACATCGCTCGAACCTCGACGTGAGGGCAAGATTGAAGAAGTTGAGCAAGCTTCAAAGACAACGCGTCGGGATAGTTTTGCTTGCATAGATTGAACAAGGCTTCGGCCTGAGATCTCTGTTCGTTTCCGGACGACATGAGATGAGAAATTAGGGTCTCGAAGGGAGATGGATCAGGGCCAAGGATCGCAGCAAGCTGGGCTTGCTGGAACTGAGCCGACTCGGATTCCATGAGAGCGAGTTAGGGTTTTCTGGAGATTACTCAAAGAGAATCAATGGAGGCGCTCTCTCTCTCTCTCTCTCACTCTCGGCCTCCAGACTAAGAAGAGAAAGGAAGAAAGGGTTTTGTTATTTTGAGCAGGGTTTGTTTGGACGTTTGGATTATAAATGGATTTTTTAGAGGGTTAATGTGGGATTTGTTGGTTTTGGAGGGAAGTAACAAAAAACAACCGCGAATTTGGAGGAATAATGCCTCTAGTGGAGGGACACACGTGAGGGGTCACTTCCACTGCACGCGAGTTGTAAAGCGTTATGTGTCCATACGAACGTTTCGAGGAACAACAAGGATAAAGGAGCATCTTATCGGAAAAAAAGGGGAAATTTCCTTCTTCCCCCTCCTTATCTTCTACAGCTTAAGAGTTACAGCAATTCATACAGTACTGTTGGATTGCTGCTACGTGAATTTAACCCCAAAATTAAAAATTAACGTTAATGGCAAGAAATAACTGAATTTTTTATTCAAACTCTATCCTAACCGAGCAAATGGCGTGCATTTCTCTTTTTTTTCTCCATTCTACTCTTGTTCTTTGTTTCTTGGTGCATTCTCTTCTTCTTTGTACGTGAAATTATTGTTTACTCATCCTCAAGGCCAAGTTCCTTCTTCTTCTTCTTATTCTTCTCTTCTTCTATTGCTTGAAGTTTTCAAATCCTCAAGCCCAAGGTTTTTGGTTGCACATTGGAGCTTCTAATAGCTCATCCTTCATCATCAACATCCACACCTTGAAAGGTAGGTTTTTGCATC
>JAUPMG010000013.1:765275-779750 GCA_031762675.1 Pachysandra terminalis
TTCAAAGACAACGCGTCGGGATAGTTTTGCTTGCATAGATTGAACAAGGCTTCGGCCTGAGATCTCTGTTCGTTTCCCGACGACATGAGATGAGAAATTAGGGTTTCGAAGGGAGATGGATCAGGGCCGAGGATCGCAGCAAGCTGGGCTTGCTGGAACTGAGCCGACTCGGAATCCATGAGAACGAGTTAGGGTTTTCTGAAGATTACTGAAAGAGAATCAATTGCTCGCTCTCGGCCTCCACTAGGAAGAGGGAAGAAAGGGTTTTGTTTTTTGAAGGGTTTGTTTGGATTATAAATGGACTTTTTAGAGGGTTAATATGGGATTTGATGGTTTTGGAGGGAAGGGAAAAAAAAAAAAAGACGCGAATTTGGAGGAATGATGCCTATAGTGGAGGGACACACGTGAGGGGTCACTTCCAGTGCACGTGAGTTGTAAAGCGTGATGAGTTCATACGCAGGTTTCGAGGAAACAACAACGTCAACGGGCATCTTATCGGAAAAAAAGGGGAAAATTCCATTCAATTATAACAATTTTAACTAAAATTAGTTACTAGAACATTTTTGCATAACTTTAAGTCATATTTAGATTTAATTATCGGTATGTAAAAGGATGTGAATTTATATAAACTGAAGCTAACTAAGGTACAATCCTAACTTTTCGAGGCATAGCTAGATACAGGCCTGATTGATCATCTTTCAGTAGATTATGAATGTACTCCGGGGGCTGTGCTAGCTAGGTACAAGAGCCATCGTCCAAGGCAAGGCATGGTTAATTAGAGTATCAGTAACTTGATTTGTTTCTCTGTAAATTGAGCCGATATTAATTTTCTCAAACTTGGATATCAAGTTTCTTGCCTCAGAAATTGGACCAAGGATAGACCAGGGTGGAGCACTATTATTGATACCTTCGACCAATGATGTAAGCTTCTGCAACCAGAGTTGTTGTCTTCCCCACTTGAATTGTTGTGGCATAGAGAAATCTTCCAATATCATCACGGCATACTGCTTACACTGCTGCCTGTCCAGGACATCATTGAGCTGCACCATCAATGTTCACTGTACTGGGAAAGCTTCCATTGAACATAGAATGTATCTTTTTTCGTTGGGTACAAATTCATTAAACTCTGGAGTATATGTTAAGTGTATCTTGTTGCAAACCCATAAAAAAAATATAAGTGATGTGAATTGAAGGGGATTCTTCTCAAATATTACCTTATTTCTGGAATTCCAGATTGTACACAGGTAGTTTGCAATGTTTGCATGTCTTTTGCTTTGAGGATCATCAAAGTTGCATCCTATCGTCGAGCAGCTCATTATGTTCTAGTCTCGCATAGAGTTAATTGGGTCGACTTGGTCAATCCTCCCTCCAATTCAACTCTTAGTTAAATTATAAGCTAATCTTTAGTCTCTTAACCAATTAGAAATCTTCATATACTAATTCAAGCTAATCTTAATCATTCTCGATCTTAATCCAACTCTAGCCTTTTTAGAAGAACCTATTTTTAAGTGGATTACTAAAAGATCCTTAACCCTTAATTAGGTCCATACGTTTTTCACTTAAGTTAAGCCCAATAAACTAAGCCCAATGCACTAATTAGGTTAGTTAAGTTTATTAAGTCATATAAACTAATTAGTCCAGCCCAATACCTTATTAATGCTCGATACGCTTTGACTCAAAGTCCAGCCCAATTTAGTTTTAAGAAATATCAACACACATTCCATAAGTTCTATTATTTACAATCTGATCTCTCATTAAACAATTGAATTTTAATTAGATCCTTAATTCTGGTTTAGGGTCACTACACTTACCTCATGTCGTTCCCACCCAGTGCATTGAGTCTGCCCATAGGAAGGTGCGGGCTAGCTGGTCTATTTTTGTACACACCATGGTAGGTAATTTCATGCTGGACATGAGATGAAGTGTCTAGCCTGCAATCACTATATTGATAAGAGTGGCCTTGCCGACTTGGATTAGGGTTCTTGCTTTCCACCTTGCCATTCTTTTTGTTATTCGGACCATAAGATGGGCAAAGTTTTTCTCAGATATACGACCTGCAATAAAGGGTATTCCAAAGGTATGAATTTTCTGCAATTATTGTATTTGGCAATAAAGAACTTATGCAAATTTGTTTTTGCAACACCCCTCAAATTAGGACTGACAATAAGCTCAGTTTTGTCAAAATTTATGACTAGCTTCTTTACAAAATTGCCTAATAACGCTCTTAGACCTTTGAGTCCTCCGTTCTCCAAATAATCAGGAGATCATCAACATATATCAGGTGAGCATTGCAAGGTTATTTCTACTTATCCTAATGGCACGTATTAGATTTCTATCTTCAGTCAACAACAGAGATATGCATGTTGTCAAAGAATAAAAAGGTAAAGTTCAGAGGTCCCCTTCTCTAAGACGGGTGACGATCTTCTGTGTACTGGTACACAGGAGATCCTCATGTGATGTGAAATAGCCTCGAGGGTAAAAATATAATTTTGTCCTCACTTCACTTACTTTATGATATTTTTATCCTCAAAGCTATTTCACATCACACGCGGATCTCCTGTGTACCAGTACACAGAAGGTCCTCACTCCCCTAAAACCACATTTGGGGTACAATAGGTGGTGGCAGATTCTTTGTGATGAAACACCTATGTGATTGCCTTCATAAAGCAAGCAAAATTATAATTTTACCATTACCTATATTTCTTATCACATGGGTGTTTCATCACAAAGGATTCACCCTCACAGTAGGTGGATAAGCCAAACTAGAAGTCTAAAACTAAAAAATGCAAAATAGTGACAAATATGCCTAAAATTCTCACAGAAAATTTGAATGCCTTAGCTACTAAGTTTCCTGAATATAGTTCTTTCTTATATTTCGCTAGAGGATGGCACGTGACAATACTGCACGTGTGAGCGAAAAAAATTATGCCTTGTGTGGACATCACATGTTGCTCCACCCCCAAAACAAAAAAAAAAAAAAAAAACATGTTGGTGTCATGGCATGAAAATTATGCCTTTGCCTTATTAAATCTTAAAAAAAAAATAAGAAATAAAAAAAGAATCTTTAAAACATTAACGCCGTTTATTCCAGCTTTTCCGTCAACCAAAAAAAAAAAAAAAATTATAACGAAAGACTCACCCACAAGGCCACAAACGAACGAACAAATGGAAGAGCTAATACTCTTCAAAATTCAATAGAGCTAAAGGTGAGAAAAGATACAACTCTCTAACCTCTCTTGCAGTTGAATAAAAGCAAGCAACTCCAAAGAAGCCAAATCAGAGAAAGAGATCAGATGAGAAGGCCATCGACGGGATCCATGGCGGCGACGAGTAAGACGCCATGTAGCAGTAAGGTGGGGTTGAACTTGAAGAGAGGACCATGGACGGCGGATGAAGACGAGCTTTTAGCCAATTATGTAAAGAGAGAAGGAGAGGGACGTTGGAGGACTTTGCCAACGCGAGCTGGGTTGCTCCGGTGTGGGAAGAGTTGCCGGCTCCGGTGGATGAATTATCTACGACCGTCGGTTAAGAGGGGTCAGATCGCTCCTGATGAAGAAGATCTCATCCTTCGCCTTCATCGTCTTCTGGGCAACAGGTATTGCTTCCCCATCTTGGAGTACTTATTGGATTCCCTTCTTTTCATATACTTCTGAATCTCTTCTTCTTCTCTAAGGTTTAATTCTGCATCTCTGAATCTCTTTTTCTCTCTCTCTTTTTTCTGGTTTTTGTTTTTCACTGTCCACTTTTCTCTATCAGTGTTTAGTGTTTTAGGGTTTCATTCCCTCATTTTATAGCTCTTTTAGGGTTTTCTTGTTTTTTTTTTTGCACTTTATTTGGAGCTCATGACTTTCTCTCATGTGTAGCTTTAGGGTCTCTCTCTCTCTTCCTTGACTGTTCATTTCTCTCTCTGGTGTTTTAGCTAGGGTTTGATTCCTTCATTTTGTAGCTCTTTTGGGGTTTTGTTTCTGCACCTTAATTGGAGCTTTCTCTCCTTCATGTGAAGCTTTAGGATCTCTCTCTCTCTCTCTCTCTCTCTCTCTCTCTCTCTCTCTCTCTCTCTCTTTGAGCTTATGATCAGTAACTTATTTTGATATTGGAATTCTCAGGTGGTCTTTGATTGCTGGGAGGATCCCAGGTCGTACTGATAACGAGATAAAGAACTACTGGAATACTCGACTCAGCAAGAAGTTGATCAGTCAAGGAATAGATCCCAGGACTCACAAGCCATTAAACCCTAATTCCTCCGGGGATAATCATGCTCCTACTGCTCCATTAATAAAGGCAAACCTAACTATCCCAAACCCCAATCCTAGTTCTTCCTGTTTAGATCATCAGGTAATGGGTGGCTGCAGTCGTCCATTATTCATCAAGAAGGGTAATAATAGCATGGATTCTTCTGGTTTAGATCAGGTAATGGGTGGCGGCAGTCACCGATTAATCATCAAGAAGGGTAACCATGAGTACTTTAAAGGGACTAACATGGACCGGGGCTACAGTGGGTTAGTTGACAATGGCGGCAGTGACAAGAACTGGCAGAATTCCGATGGGTTTATGATGGACTTGCAGAGAATCCATGGGATTAGCCATGGAGATGATGATTTCAATTCCTTCACCGATGATGTGTTCTCTTCGTTCTTTAATTCGTTAATGGCTGAAGACGTGTTTGCAAATGAACACGAGCAGACTAGTGGGATTGCACCTGCACAGAATTTCAGCCATGGTACTGAATGGGATGCTGACGCACTCATGCCTTCCACACCTGCTTTCAATGAAGAAGATGAACACAAGCGGATTGCCGATCATGTCAACAAGCGTTCGTGAATATTCTTGTTCCATAATCCTGCAGTAAACGATCAAAATTAAAGGGTTTGGTATGTATCCTTGGCTCTTTTTTTGCTTGCCCTTCTTTTTTTTTTTGGGTGATGTGGAACTCCCCCGACTCCACTTAGTGGGGACATGGTACACCCCGGCCGGATACATGACTCCACCCACAAGAACCATATATCAGGTAGGACTCGAACGTGTGGCCTCCAGTTCATGAGCTGGAGAGCCTGCCAGTTGAGCTAACCCACACGGGTTAGTGCAACTGGCATTGTTGTTGTATGCTAATTGATGATCTCTTTTGAACTGTTTATTTAAACTTTGTAATTGTGTTATGGATCTACGCACACTTAAGAAACAAAAGAGATGTATTATTACTTTGCTTATTATACATC
The DNA here is from genome assembly GCA_031762675.1 of Pachysandra terminalis. Lineage (NCBI taxonomy): Eukaryota > Viridiplantae > Streptophyta > Magnoliopsida > Buxales > Buxaceae > Pachysandra > Pachysandra terminalis. The sequence continues at coordinate 770,492 of JAUPMG010000013.1, forward strand.
ACCTTCTCATCTATCCTACTCTTCCATATATATATATATATATATATATATATAGATATACTATTTTACTTCTCCCCCAAATCTAGATTGCTTCAGTTATAGATATTGAATATCCTACTGGTTGAACTGTTTGAAATCAGTACCTGTGTTATGTGAAAGGTTATCTAACATCTCTTGTCATTTTACAATATTAAGTAGATGAGTTTCCCAAATACTAAAATTCAGAGAGATAAAGAGTACCATATTGACTTGTTATACTCTCATAGAATTAAGGTACACAGTAATCCCAGATAGAAACTTATCTTCATTGTCCAATAATACTTTTTTTAGGTTTGATTTACATGTCCCACATGATTAGAAATTTAACTTATAAAGTTGCATTTCTGCTAGAAACATTCTCTTATAGGGCACATAAATGATCCATTAAACATTATATCATAGGAGCAAACTACTTTGAAACAATGATTCTTCAGACATTTGAGTGTGGATAACGGCATATTACATTTGAAATTAACTTGATGTATAGTAAATAACATGCATACAAGATATATTATAGGAATATATATCTCTCAAACCAAAAAAAAAAAAAAAAAAACTGGGATTTCTCCTTTATAGAATCAACCATCCAATATTCCATTTTGTTCTTAGAAATATCTTGTGAAGTACTCTTGCCTCGTGAATACATGTAATGAATAGTTTCATGGAAATTTGGGCATCTTAATTTCAAATCTTTTGGATAGGTATACATCAAATAATTAACAAGCACAGAAAATTTATTTCGATTGGCGTCGTTAGCTGAAATAATAAAATGATTATGTTCATATGTTGAAGTAAATCAAATATTTTACAATAGGAGATCGGAGAATATTGTCCTGATCCAATGGCTCAGTAAAGAAATGATATATCTATATGACATGATATGAACTGTTTCATAAGTATACTCCTAGAAGAGAAGTTGATATTACATGTTTGATATATTATTATCATTTTGTTATATTTTCAAGTCAAATATATCTTGTTTAATTAATTAAATGGTTCAAATATCAGTGAAGATGCTCTTCTATGATTGGTACAAAATCATGTCAAAGATATATATTACATTGAAACCTAATGTAGTAGTTGCTTATACATATCAACTCGATAGAATCTAGACATCAGATAGCCAAAAAGATCAAAGGATGAATATGTTGTTGGTAAAATAGACCATACAATGCCTTCCATGAAGACTATAAGCTAGTACAATTTATACAATAATGTTAAGCTCCTTTAAAACAAAAAAAAAGGAAGAGAATACAACTTATGATAGCAAACAATAAATGATTGTTAGATCATATTGTTCCTAGGATATGATACCTAGAGTATGTGCACTGAGGGATGGAAGATGTGAATGAAGGTGGCCTTCATTACTTTCAATATTCTTGTTGGAAAAATTTACTCTTGAGGGTGGCCTTCATGTTATTATTGAGAAACTTAAATAATAATAATAATAATAATTTGATATTTATCCTCTGAAAGTGTAAGCTTGGAGTCCCAAAAGGGGTGAATAGGATAATTTAAAATTTTATGTTTTTGTAGTTTATTATGTGCATTACTAATTTGATTTCCTAAGTTTGTCATACAAATATGGAACATATAAGTTTGCATGTTAAGTTTGATGAAGATATTCCTACTCTAGGACATGCATCTCTAATTATACAAATATGAATATCAAAGCATTAGAGACACTTGATACAAGATTTATAGTGGTTCAACTATCAATACCCAACATCCATTCCCGAGAGGACCATTCTCCGAGTCATCGGAATTCATTAAGGATGTTTTATTGGTGCACCCCAAACCCTTACAATTCGGCTTTATACATAGGTTCTCCAAAAACCTCTCTTTTAGTTTTGTATATCGGTTCATCGAAAAACCATTCAGTTTTGTACTTAGGATAACTGAAAAATCGCCTCTAAGATTTTTTTTATGATGGTTCGGTCACAGAGTCCTACATCCACCTTACAACAGGTTTAAAGTTAAAACAATAAACCAAAATGAATGTTTGCCTCTTATGACGATTGATTTGATTATATAGCGTTCTTCTGTTTGCCTCTTATGACGATTGATCTGACTATATTGTGTTTTTCGTTGCTTTGAACTTGACCTTCAAGTTTGTGCGTCATTTGCCTTAGCTCCTTGGTTTCGGAGATGTCCCAATTATGTGCTCAACCAATGTCTAGGAGGAGGTTCTACCTCTGGGAACTGATTAGACTATACCAATGTTTTAATTCAAATCCTAAAGGTTCGAGGGTTCCACTTCTTACTCCATTAGTGAGCTTTGAATATCGATATTTTCCTATAAAACTCTTGGAGTTGTGGAAGAAGTGTTTTAAGAGTCTAATGAAAGCCTATAACTATAGTCTCAAGGTCTCTAAAACATCCCTCTTGTTTAGCCTCCATTAAAATGAGCCCTTTATATAGAAAAAATGTTCTAACGGCTAGTCATTCAGATAGTCGAAGGACCTCAACGGCTAATTTGACCACTTATCTTTTGTTAATGTTATGTGGGTGTCTTGAATTTAGACCAGATGGGCGACTCGCTGACCCGTTTATTAGGTGAATGGTGAGGTTCCGACTCGACCCAGTTCGAGTTAGTATGGGGTCTTTGATATTAGGGTTTTGAGAAATAGAGAGCTCATTCTATAATCTCCTCATTTTTCTCTCATAGTGAAATCTTCCTCTAATCTTCACCCGTGAACGTAGGCTTCGTGTCGAACCACGTAAATTGTTTGTGTGCTTATGTGATCTTTGTTATTTCTCTATGTTGTTTCTTGCTTCTTTGCCATTATCAAATCCAGATCTAGGGTTCCAACACAACAAATTGATATCAGAGAAAAGGTTGTTTCGATTTGGGGGTTTTTTTTTTCTTCTGATATGGCAGCTATGAAGTATGAAGTGGAGAAATTTAATGGGTAGAATAGCTTCAGTCTATGACGAGTGAAGATGCGTGCCCTACTGGTTCAACAGGGGTTATGTAAAGCTTTGGAAGGTAGAGATTCTCTACCTGTAGCGATGTCGGATGGTGAGAAGGAAGATTTGATGGAAAAGGCTCATAGTGCGATTCTGCTATGCTTGAGCGATGAGGTGTTGTGGGAGGTTGCAGACGAAGAGAGTGCACCTGGGTTGTGGCTCAAACTAGAGAGACTGTATATAACCAAATCTCACGAACAGGTTGTATTTGAAACAACTCCTCTATACTCTTCGGATGTGAGAAGGTATGTCTATTACAAACCACCTTGATGAATTTAATAAGATTATTATTTCTGAGAAATATTGATGTCAAAGTAAATGATGAAGATCAGGCTCTTATAGTGTTGTGTTTTTTACCTCCATCTTATGAAAACTTTGTCACTACCTTGCTCTATAGAAAGGATACGATTTCTATGGAGGATGTTAAGGCATCCTTGCATTCTCGAGAATTGAGAAAAAAAGGTGTCTAGGAATGGGAGTGAGGATCAGGCTGAGGGTCTGATGGTGAGAGGTAGAACCAAAGAGAAAGGTTTTAATGGTGACAGAGATAAATCTAGATCAAATTCTAAGCCGAGAAAATTTAAATGTCATTTTTGTCACACGCCTGGGCATTTTAAGAGAGATTGTCCAAAGCTTAAAGAGAAGAAGGCTATGAAAGTTGTTGGTAATGTTGAAGAAAATTCAGATGGTTCTGAAAATGTCCTCACAGTTATTGTCAACAGTGTACGCTCGGATGGAGAATGGATTCTTGATTCGGGTTGTTCCCACCACGTGTCTCAACAGAGATTGGTTCATGACATATCAATTGGTGAATGGTGGTACGAATTTGATGGGGGATAACATAGCCTGTAAAATTGTTGGGCTTGGAACAGTTCGAATCAAGATGCATGATGGTACTGTTAGGACTTTGACTGATGTTCGACATGTACCAGATTTGAAGAGAAACCTTATTTCTTTGGGCACCCTTGACTCCAATGGGTGTCGGTACATAGCTGAAGGTAGAGTTATAAGGGTGACAAAGGGTGCTTTGGTAGTAATGAAAGGAAAGAATGTCAATGGCCTTTATGTACTTGAAGGTAATATAGTTATAGGTACTATAGCAGTTTCATCATCAACAAATCCAGATTTTGATAATACTCGGTTGTGGCATATGCCCTTAGGGCATATGAGTGAGAGAGGATTGACAGTGTTGAGCAAGCAAGGTTTGCTTGGTGGTCAGAAAATTAGAAAGTTGGACTTTTGTGAACATTGCATATTTGTGAAACAATGCAGGGTTAAGTTCAGCGCGACAGTTCATAGAACCAAGGGTACCGTAGACTATATTCATTATGATCTTTGGGGTCCCTCTCGTGTTCCCTCTAAGGGCGATTCTTGTTATCTTCTAACCTTCATCTACGACTTTTCAAGAAAGGTTTGGGTGTTTACTTTGAAGCACATGGATGCGGTGTTTCTCAACTTTAAGTAATGGAAGACTATGATTGAGAAACAAACTAGGAAGAAGATCAAGCGTTTGAGAATTGACAATGGTATGGAGTTTTGTCATGGTGAGTTTGATGGGTTCTGCAAGAATGAGGGGATTGTAAGGCACCATACAATTAGGAAAACTCCTCAGCAGAATGACATAGCAGAATGCATGAACAAGACCCTTTTAGAGAGAGCCTGTTGTACGCTCTATAATGCTGGATTATGCAAAGAATTTTGGGTTGAAGCTTTCCACTGCTTGATACTTGGTAAATCAGTCTCCATCGACTGCGATTGAATGTAAGACTCCTGAAGAGGTATGGTCTGGTACTCATGTTGATTATTCTAGTTTGAGGATTTTTGGTTGTCCTGCTTATGCTCATGTTAACAAATGAAAACTAGAACCTCGAGCTAAGAAGTGCATTTTTCTGGGTTATGCATATGGGGTAAAGGGATATAGGTTGTGGTGTCCTGACCGTAAGTCACCCAAGTTCCTTATCAGCAGAGATGTTACCTTTGATGAATTTTCCATGCTTCGTCAGAAAGAGGAGTGTGTTGATGCAAGTAGGGACCATGGTGTCAGTGAGCAGGTAGAGTTAGAGTGTTATGTGAAAAAGCAGATTGACACTACTAGTCAGCCTATTGAAGAAGAGGTACAATATCCTAGTGAGGAAGATGCATCACAACAAGGGCAATATAGCATTGCTACTGGGAGACAGATGAAAGCCAATATGCCACCTCAGAGGTATAGCTATGCAGAATTTGTTGTCTATGCACTAACTGTGGCAAATACTGTTGAGTTTCAGGAGCCTTCCATATACCGTGAGGCTGTCACAAGTAGTGAGTCTGCATAGTGGACTGTTGCTATGACTGAGGAGATGGAGTCTCTCCAAAAGAATCAGACTTGGGAGCGGGTGATACCACCAAAGGGTATAAGGATTGTTGGCTGTAAATGGGTCTTCAAGAAGTTGGAAGGAACTCCAGAGGGAGAAGATACAAGGTACAAGGCTCGTTTTGTGGCAAAAGGCTATAGTCAGAAAGAGGGTGTGAACTTCAATGAAGTATTCTCACCAGTTGTGAAGCATAGCTCTATCCGGATATTGTTTGCTATGGTTGCTGCTTTTGACTTAGAGTTGGAGCAGCTTGACGTTAAGACAGTTTTTCTGCACGGTGAGCTTGAGAAGCAAATTTATATATATTAGCCAGAGGGGTTTGCAGTTTCAGGTATGGAAGACCATGTTTGTTTTTTAAAAAAGTCATTGTATGGCTTGAAACAATCACCTAGACAGTGGTATAAACGTTTTGACACATTTATGATTGGTCATAGCTACTCCAGAAGTGAGATGACAATTGTATTTATTTTAGAAGGCTCCCAGATGGCTCTTTTATGTACTTGTTATTGTATGTAGATGACATGCTCATTCTTGCTAAAAGCATGTCTGAGATTAACAAGTTGAAGATGCAGCTTGGTGATGAGTTTGAGATGAAAAACTTGGGTGCAACAAAGAAGATATTGGGTATGGAAATTCACAGGGATAGAAATGCTGGGAAGTTGTACTTGTCTAAGAAGAAATACATTGAGAAAGTACTTGAACGCTTTGGGATGAAGAGTTCTAAGCCTATAAGTACTCCACTTGCTACTCATTTCAGACCTTCAGCGGAGTTGTCACCACAGACATAGGAAGAGAAGGAGCACATGTCTCATGTTCTGTATGCTAGTGTAGTTGACAGTTTAATGTATGTCATGGTTTGCACTCATCCAGATATCTCACATGCTGTTAGTGTTGTAAGCACATGGGACACCCAAGAAGACACACTGGCAGGCTGTGAAATGGATACTTCGGTATTTAAGGGCTACTACGGATGTTGGTTTGGTATTTGATAGTGGGATAAAAAAATAATGTTGTTGGATTTGTGGATTCAGATTTTGCTGGTGACCATGATATGAAGAGGTCTTTGACAGGTTATGTCTTTACTCTCTCGGGTTGTGCTGTTAGTTGGAAGGCAACATTACAGGCAACAGTTGCCTTGTCCACTACTGATGTAGAGTATATGGTTGTGACTGAAGCAATAAAGGAGAGTGTTTGGATGAGAGGCTTGCTTGGAGAGCTGGGTTTACAACAGGGTTTGACTGTTATTCACTGTAACAGTCAGAGTGTTGTACATTTGACTAAAAATTAGATGTATCATGAGAGGACCAAGCACATTGAAGTTGGCACATAAGATAATCTAGTAGACATGTTGACTAAGACAATTCCCGTTGCGAAGTTCGAGCCCTACTTAGACTTGATTGGTGTTTGCAGTATGTGAAACCCTTCGGGGTTTTGTGGAGAAGAGGGGAGGAGAGTTTCTGTTTTTTTATGAGGTATTGTTGGTTGTGTTCGAGTCAAGGTGGAGGTTTGTTATGTGGGTGTCTCGAATTCAGACCCGATGGGCTACCCACTGACCCGTTTATTAATCATGGTGGGTTTCGACTCGACCCATCCCAATTCGAGTTAGTATTGGGGTCTTTGATATTAGGGTTTTGAGAGACAGAGAGAGCTCATTCTGTAATCTCCTCATTTTTTCTCTCATAGTGAAATCTTCCTCTAATCTTTGCCCGTGGACGTAGGCTTCGTGTCGAACTAGGTAAATCGTTTGTGTGCTTGTGATCTCTGTCATTTCTCTATTTTGTTTCTTGCTTCTTTTCCATCATCTAATCCAAATCTAGGGTTCCTGCACAACAGGGTCTTTGATATTAGGGTTTGGAGAGATAGAGAGCTCATTCTATAATCTCCACATTCTTTCTTGCATAGTGAAGTCTTCCTCTAATCTTTTTGCCCGAGGATGTAGGCTTCGTATCGAACCACGTAAATCGTTTGTGTGCTTGTGTGATCTCTGTTATTTCTCTATTTTGTTTCTTGCTTCTTTGCCATTATCAAATCCAGATATAGGGTTCTAACACAACAGTACTTCAATATGAAATGGCTTCTCTTTCTTTACAACAAATTTTTTTATTTTTCTAGTCTTGCTCCAAACACTAAAAATTGACGGAAAGAAATTATTTTCAATAATTTTATTTTTCAAAATTTATTTTCTTTATTTTCCCAATTTTTCGGTGATTAATCAGATCCTTAGAGAATTCAAAAAGGACTATTTCTAAAATATGCATCAACATAAACACCACATGGTCCATTCTTACCATTGTTTAAAAACTCGCGAGTAACTCGGAAAACTCGGCCGGGTTACTTGGATCGGTGGGTTGGTTGGTTAACTCGCACTAAAAACCAGGGAGAGGTTAACCAGCTAGTCACTAGAAAACACGGCCAAGTTACTCGTAAACTCGCCCGACTAACTAAGTTTTCGACAAAAATACCCTTTTAATTACACTTTAAAAGTAGTTTTTTTTTTTAAAGCCAAACTTACTAAAACGACTCTTCACATTCTTAATTATTGTTACGTTGAATTTAGCAACTTAGCAACAACCAACAAGGATATCTAAATAATAATAAAACAAAACCTCAATCGTTGGGATTCTTTTGAGAGAGAGTTTGTTGCTTGAAGCTTTCAACTTAGAGTTCAATACATTTGAAACTCTTCAAAGAGTTTAACAGATTTGAAACTCTTCAAAGAGTTCACCAGATTTGAAACCCTCAAAAAAAGTTTAGCACGGTATTTTTATTTTATTTTATTTCTCAATCGACTATTTATTATAAGCTTTTTTATTTATTTTTTATTACTTTTACTTTTCATTGAATCACAAGATTCAAAACTTTACAACGTGTTTAATTTTTTTTTCTTGTTTTTTTTAATTGACAATTATAGGAATGTTATTTCAACTTTTTTTTAACCTTTTAACGGCCATTACTGTTTTTTTATTTCAATTATTGTTTTTCTTTTCAACAGATCACACTTTCACGGACTACATATTTTTTTTTTATCTGTTTTCTTTTCAATCGACTATTATTAGTGTTTAAAGATTGTTATAATTAGTCATAATAGGTTTTCTACGATTTCTCATATATTGTTTTTAATTTTAATTATATTTTTAATAGATTTTTATGTATTTTATATGTTTTTTCTCATATTTGTTTTATTTTTATTATATTTTTAATATATTAATTTATTTTTGTACTGACCAACGGATAACTAGGACCGAGTTACCGAGTTACTCGATAGGTAGACTTCCGAATTACTAGCTCTATTCGAGTTTTTAAACATTGATTCTCCCACCCATATTTGAAAGGAAATAAAAAAGAAAAAGAAAAAAAGATATCAGGTTATAAGATTATAAAAAACAGATTTGAGGAAAAGTTATGCAACAGCCAACAAGTTCTCTAACCTTGAAGCATCCACCTAACCATTGTCTTGAATAGGGTTTTTTAGTGTTAGGGAAATGCACACTTTGCATATTGTGATTTGGTGTCTTGACCAAGTCATATTATAGTTTGCACATACTCTTTAAGAGTTATTGTGTTTGAGTGATTTTTTAAAACTGACTTCTCCTATTACCCAAAATACCCTTCAAATAATTTTTTAAAATTACATTTTAGTCCATGGTTCGTTTTGGAGAGAAACCCCAAATCTAACCTTTCTTCTTCGTTCCTTTTCTCGTTTTGGAGAGAAACCCCAAATCTAAACCCTTCTTCTTCTTCTCGTTTTGGGTTTCTTTCTTCTCGTTCTGGAGAGAAATCCCACCCCAAATCTAAACCCTTCTTCTTCTTCTTCTTCTTCTTCTTCTTCTTCTTCTTCGTTCTTCTTCTCGTTTTGGAGAGAAACCCCACCCCAAATCTAAACCCTTCTTCTTCTT
>JAUPMG010000013.1:779850-792342 GCA_031762675.1 Pachysandra terminalis
GGGCAGGTGAAGGTGATGTACTTATATGTATATTCACACCCTATTATGACACAACGCATTTTGAAGCCGTGATGGCTGTGAACCCAATCAGAACTTCGCAGTTAAGCGTCCTTGGGCGGGAGTAGTACCAGGATGGGTAACCCCCTGGGAAGTCTGATTCGGTTGAGCCAAAAGCGGACAATATTGTGTCGGGTGGGGTGGGTCGTTACACCCCATTTCCTATTTTTGGATTAAATCTCTTCCAATTGAGATATCATTTTTGGACTAAAACTTTTCCAATAACATATCCTCAGTTCTCCTTATCCATAATTCATAATATAATTATTATATTTCTTTTAATAATAATAAGATAAGATAAAGAATCCCTATCACTTATCCAACAAGTACTTATCCAAAAATACAATGACCAAATGCAGCCTAAGCGTGAATGACCTTTATAGATCTCTAGCCCATGCCGGAGATTCAAATCTTTTATCGTTTTCTTTTGAGTAAATTACATTGACACCCCCTTAAGTTTGGCATAATGGCAAAAAATATCTCTCAAATCTTGATTATCACAGATACCCCCTATAATCCGCCCATTTTCATCCTATAAAAACTTGCACTACAGTTTCTCAAAATGACAAGCTACCACCCTAGGCATCCGAAAAATTGGCATGTAGTAAACCGGAAAATTGGTCAAAGAGGCCTGAATAAGGGTGATTCTACCACCCGAAGACAAGTAATTCTTCTTTCAAATTGATAAACGCTTCTCAATCCTCTCAATGACTGGGTCCCAGAAAATCATGGATTTGGGATTACCCCCTAAAGGCAACCCCAAATAGGACATAGGCCACTCACCTGCCCTACACCCAAACACCTCCACACACTCTACTAGCACATCCTCGCTAACATGAATGCCAAACATAGTAGCCTTCTCCATGTTAACCCTTATCCCTGACACCATCTCAAATACCCTAAGAATACTCTTTACCCATCCTGGTCCACCTCCGCCTCGACAAACATAATCGTATCATATGCATACTGAAGGTGGGACACCGTAACCTCATCCCGATCTAACTGAAAACCTCTGAAAAAGCCCCTTTGTTCAGCCTCACCCATAAACCAACTCAAAACATCCACAACTAGAGTGAATAAAAAGGGTGATAGTGGATCTCCCTGCCTAAGACCTCTGGAAGAAGGCATAAAATCATTAACCGATCAATTAACCATGAAGGAGAAGCACACATTCCTAAGACAACCTACAATCCATTTCCTTCATCTATCCCCAAAACCTTTCCAAGCCATTATTTGATCCAAGAAGTCTCATTCCACCCAATCATATGCTTTCTCTAGATCCACCTTAATTACCAACCCGGGGACCCCGACTCTAAATCTCTCCTCCACACATTCTGCTACCACTAGCAAACAATCAACAATCTGTCTTCCCTTAATAAATTCACTTTGTTGGTATGACACCAATGGAGGTAATACTACCCTCAGTCTAATAGACAGGACTTTGGCAATGATCTTATACAAACTGGTTTTCAAACTGATTGGCGTAATGTTCTTAATCTCTTCAGCCCCCAAATTTTTAGGGATTAAAACCAAGAATGTAACATTTGTAGCTTTAAGGAAAATCTCATTATTAGAGAATTCCCTAAACACTCTCTATAGATCATCCTTTTCCCTCTTCCATTCTTCTTCTTCTTTCTTCTTCTTCTACATTTGTTCTGTAAAAACCCCCAACTCGAGTCTCCAAACTCTCTTGCCCACCCTCCTTCTCCTCCAATCTTCTCCTTCTTCGTTGTTGCTGCGGCAACAACAACAGTGGCTCCACTCCACGTCCCTCAATCTCTCTCGTTCCCTTCTTCTCCTTCTCCCTCACGGCCTCTCTCCACCCTTTTCCTTTCTCCTTCCCCTCATCTTGTTCTCTCTCTACCGCACAACCACTACAGGCAACTCCCTCGTCCCGCAGCCACCACCACGCACCCTCATCTCTCCATTCCTCCTCTGTTCTCCAATCCAACCTCTCTATTACACCTAGAAACCCAACCCTTCTAGCCACTTCAACAACATCGTCCTTACACCCACAACCCCAACAACATCAAAGTCTCTGAGTTGAACTTTGAGGAGGATCTAAATATGTTCATCATAACCTGGTAAAACTAATTTTAGTACATGCTAACCAAACATCAATTGCGTTGGAACTCATTTTGTAACATGCTAACCAAACACAATCAAGAAACCTCCAAAATGAGTTCCTAGAATGAATTCAAGAAACTCATTCCTGGAATGAGTTCCTGATCCAGAATGGGAGCCAAACAACACCTAAGTAGTTCAAATTTGTGTAATAGGAAGTTGAGTTAGTTATTTATTTTGGATTGTAGGCTCTTCTGAAGCCATGTTTGAATTGATTAAATTTATATACTTTGTTTCCGCACTTTGATTTTGTTACAAGGATTTTAAACATCCTTGCATTGATTGGTTGGTTTGTTGTGTTCCACATTCCATGGTTGGGAACCCGAACGTCACACTTCGTGATCCGTGCCACCCACCTTAGGATTCGGGCATCGGGATCTGGGGCGTGACATCAGGTTCCGTGCTTTTGCTTATAATTTGACTAAAACCCAATAGGGGTGGCAATGAGTTGGGCTAGGCCAGGCTTGGATCAGACTGAAGTCTAAGTATAAGTATGTTTATGATGTCCCAACCCGAACTTTGCCCATTTAATATAAAACTAGTTGAAATTTAAGTTACTTAAAAAGGATAATTATGTAAACATAAATTATCAATCTATTTAAAATTTAATCTATACTACTATTAAAAGCAAATAGTACTTTTAAGAATATTTCAGTACATTCTTTTATTAAAATAATTCCTTATTTTTACAATTTATTTTGACTAAAATACCCCTTACTTTTGTACACAACATATCCCCATTTCCTATTTTTTTTGGATTAAATCTCTTCCAATTGAGATATCCTTTTTGAACTAAAACTCTTCCAATGAAATATCCTCAATTCTCCTTATCCATAATTCATAATATAATTATTATATTTCTTTTAATAATAATAAGATAAGATAAAGAATCCCATTTAACAAAAATTATCACTTATCCAACAAGTACTTATCCAAAAATACAAAGACCAAACGCAGCCTAAGCATGAATGACCTATATAGATCTCTAGTCCGGAGATTCAAATCGTTTATCGTTTTCTTTTGAGTAAATTACATTGACACCGCCCTTAAGTTTGGCATAATGGCAACAAATATCTCTCAAATCTTGATCATCACAGATACCCCCTATAATTTAAAAGTATGTACAATAAATCCCTTCCAATAAGAACGATTAATAAAGTAACAAAATATTTGTATTTTGCATAAAGCATTAAATTTTAAGGACGAAAATACCCTTATAGATCTTGTTTAGAAAAAATATGAAAGAAGAAAGAAGCTTGGTAACACTGAAAATTGTGAAAACCCCAATTATCTCTTATAATTATAAGATAAATAGTTATTTAATTTTCTATTCTTTCCCCAACTCTCTTATAGTTATAGGATAAATAGTAATTTAATTTTCTATCCTTTTAGCATACTTAGACGTAACTATTGATAAAGGGGTACTATGGTCAAATGATAAGTTTCTATTACAGATCGTTAACCCCTATATTTTTTTTTTAAAAAAAAACAATAATATGAAACACCTAAAATAACTAACTATCAATTAATTTGTTTTTTCAAAATTACCTAAAACAAATTTTATTTTTAAAGAATTTTTCACTACATTTGTTTGACTAAAATACTCCTATTCTATTCTATTCTAACGAATTCTATTCTTAAAAAGTTACTTCTGTTTTTAATATTATATCTTAATACTTATCATAATTAGATAAGTATCTCACAATTTTAGTATCCTTCTCATAATTATCTAATATTTATCATAATTAGATGAAGTAGGATTATATACTTCAAATTAAATTACAATTCCTTATTTTATATATATTTTCTCAAATAATGTCCTTAATTTTACTTTAAAATTTATATATGATAATGTCCTTTAGGGAGATCTAATATAATTTTTTATATAATTAAAATGGATTAAAAATAAATTTAAATAAAATATAAGATAATATATTGAATTTTAGTATGTTTCATTTTTTTTAATATAGAAGTTACTGAAATGTTAAAGATCAGATTTTCTTTGTACTATAATTTTAACTATAACATGTATTATAAGATCAAGCTTCACTTGCAACGCACGTGCACTTTTGCTAGTAAGCTTAAAATATATTATATGCTTTATAAGTAGTATGATTAGTAATTATGTAATAGCATAATATCTTTTTATACAAAAATTAATAAATGCACTAAGTAGTAGGTAGAAAATTTTAGGCCAGGCCAATCTAATATCAACCCGAATCTAGGCTGGCCTAGATCTACGAGCTAATTATCCTTGCCCAAACTCGCTCAAATATAAGACTGGGCTGGTCGGGCCGGACGGGTTGCCCAACCCATTGCGACCCCTAATGTGAGGTTGTGAGCCACTTAAACTAAAGGATCGTTTCGTGGTGTTATTTAATTTTTTCCCTCTCAATAAGACTTTACATGAATTATGAGAAAGTTCTAACTATAATTTCATTACAACTCAAAACAAGAAACAGGTTTGAAGAAAGAAAGCAATGGAGTAGATGAACTATACATTCACTTGAATATATATATATATAACAAAAGAAGAAGAAGAAGAACTACTGACCTGGGAGTGAAACTGATTCCACACTTTGAGAGAGAAAAAGCTTCCATTTGATGTGAAGAGTTGGCCTTTCTAAGTACAGGAGAAGTTCGTATCGAGATTGAGATTGAGATTTCCAAGTGAAATGGAGGTCCTTACTCTTTAAGGTGAAAAACTGTGTTAGCTGGATTGACCGGTAGATTGGTGCGTGCTGAGGGTCAGATTTCCATATATAGGAGTCGTTTATACATTGTGTTAGATATACCAACCTTCCGTTTTGATTTTTTCTTTCCCTCCTCCTCTCCATTCTTTTTTCTTAAACTAGCTACTTGTACGAGGGTAGTTTCATCATTTCACCAAGTAAATTCATATATATATAACAATCCTGTAGTTTTGTAACTGTGCACACACACCCCTTGATTTCATCCAATGTCATACCCTAAGTCACTAGAACCCCATTGTCATACCCTAAGTCACCAAAACCCTGAGCGAGTGTGGGAGCAAGAGCGTAAAACAAACTTGAAAATAATTTGTGATCTAGAGAATTTACAGAGCACTGTATATATACATACAAACTGTATTTTTTGTGCAAAGATATTTCAATTTTCGTTCTTATGCTCAATTACAGATACACAAGAGAAAGGACATAATACAAAAATATCTCAATTTAACCTTCTATCAATCTAATTTAACCTTTTTTTTTTTTTTTTAAATAAACACATCTATTTTTAAAATAAAACCCATTTATTTTTATATCTTTATAAAACCCTCCAAAAATTAACAGAAAAACACACTCATTCCGAGTCACGGTTCTCCAGTCAGACGCTTCAGAGAGAAAGAGAGAGAGAGAAGCCTTAATTCATACGTTGAAGCTTATTTGGATGAACTCTGACATGTCTATTCAGTCAACTACAGGTCGCCTACTTTTCAGCACAAAAGAAATTTTCCATGTGATTGAAAGGACTAATCTAAAACTAACATCATTCCATTCTCTTTGTACAAACTTACAAGAACCTTCAAAAATTGAATAAACAACCATACTTGTGACAAAACCTATTACACATACTATTGGCAGTAATAGGATCCCTCTGTTAGAGGGGCAGTGTGGACTTGCCATATGGCAAAAAAGGTCTCATCTCACCAGCCAAGGAAATCTGGTGGGACAGACCAGACCAAACCTAGAATTGATTTCATCTATTACAGTAATTTTCAATTCTACATGAAATTAAAATGGGGAGAAGAGGCTTTGGAAGAACAAAATCCAAACAAAGCTGCAAATGATTCACCCTTTCTACTCATTAATTACCTATTGAGAGCTGAAAAACAAATGAAAATTGGGGTGAACAAACAAAATCGCTCACCACAATTAAGTACTATTATAATACCCCCTCAGCAGTTAGCCTTGGCGACTCGCTCAATCTCATCCTTTTCTTAATGGCATAGCTGTCCTCGAAAAAACAGAATAAGAAAATAAATATAGCACTTTCTATTGCAAAAAAAAAAAAAAAAAGTATAAACAAAAGTTCTCATTCTTTTCCTGTTGGAAGATCCCTTGGCAGCATTGATGAGCTCGTCTTCCAAGCACTCAGCAATGGTCTTGATATTCCTGAACGCACTCTCACGGGCACCGGTTGTAAGAAGATATATTGCCTGGTTAACTCTCCTTAGAGGAGAGATATCAACAGCTTGGCGTCTCACAATACCTGCAGAGCCAATTCGAGTTGCGTCTTCTCTTGGTCCACTGCATCCCACATATATTTTAGGAAATCAAGGTTGTCAAATCATGAATCGAATCGAAAATTGTTAAAAGCCACTTAGAATTGAATCGTAACTAGGAATCGTAAATCATAAGTCATAGTAGTTTTAGTAGAAGTGGAATTATGGATTTAGGTTTTGGGATTTTTTATTGTTTAAAATTAGCAAACTATATTTCTTTATGCATATTTAAAACCAGGACCAAGCCAAAAAAGGAAAAAATTTCCAGTAAAAAAAGAAGCGGGCATTTTTTTAGTGTTGTAGAGTTGAATTGTATGAATCGTACGATTAAATCATAAATTGAACGATTAAATCGTAAATCGTACGATTCAATGTGTGAATCGTAAGATTCAAACATAAACCGATTTTTTTCGCTGATTTGAATCGATCTAGGGTCAAATCGAATCATAAGATTCATACAATGAATCGTAAGATTTTAACAACAGAGTAGGAAATATAATAATAGGAAAAGATAGAATAGGAGGTATAGATAGATTTAACACTGGCTTGTCTACCTGTTGATTACAGCATCAAGTATCACTTTGAATGGGGTTCGCGTCTGTGAGGAGATGGATAATTTCCATAGCATGCTTCATAATCCGAACCGCCATCAGCTTCTTCCCATTGTTCCATCCATGCATCATTAGGGAGTTGGTCAACCTCTCTACAATGGGGCACTGGGCCTTCCTAAATCTCTTAACAGAGTACCTCCCTGCTGTATGTGGCACAAAGGTTGCATGCTTGGATGCATTAACACCAATGTAATCCATTAAAGATATGTCACCAATCTGCACAGAACCATATAATTATAGTGAAGGCTGCGGTTGTGGCAATGCATAGCTACAATTACTCTCTTGCTGTTAACAAAGAAATCTGTGCTGACAGATCATGATAACAGGTGCACATAAACACAACTATAGCTTCAGCAAATACCAACGTAGCTAAACTCACACGGGTTAGCTCAACCGGCAAGCTCTCCAGCTCAGGTGGAGGTCCCAGGTTCGAGTCCCTGGGATTACCTGATATATGGTCCTTGTGGGTGGGGTCATGAATCCGGGGTTTAACCTCTCCCCACTAAGTGGGGTCGGGGGTTCCACGTCACCAAAAAAAAAAAAAAGTAGCTAAGCTCTACAAATTGGGAACTATGACACACACAAAAGTATATAATGCCATAAGTTTTACAAGCCAGTCAGAAAGGGAATACAAAAAAAAGAGCAGAAAATCAATAACATTGGATTATAAGGATAAAAATCAATATCCTAAGAGATTAATAATAAGAAACACTAGATTATACAGTCAAAAAGTCCACCATCGTCACCAGGACTTCCCAACAGATTGAGATCACATCTTCTCATTCGATATCTTACATTACCAATCTAAGCTACGTGGAAGAAAAATAATCCATCACACCTCCATGATTTGCAATCAAACTATTTGAACCAAATGTAACTTTCATGTATTTCTGAGGCACAAAAAAGTCGAAATAAAGCTTCTTCAACAGATAACATACCGACACATACCCACCATCCAATCCATACTTGCACACACAGCCACTACCTAGTTTCTCTTATCATTACCAAATTTACAAATCATGCCGTCATGCCTTTCCAAAATTTTACAGTGTTATCATCTAATTTTAGCAGATACATACCAAGTAAAACATCTAAAAAGAAAATATTCTGATCAAACTGCAGTTTATGATGCAACAAACCCAAAGCAATATGCAATTATCCTTGGCTTATCCCCATTAATTTACTATAAAAGGAGATCATTGTAAAAGTGAAGTCAATTTAACTGAAGGGTATTGACTATTGGGAATGTAAGTTACATAGAAATTTGGATATGTAAACAGGACTATGAAATATGAATGATACCTTCTGTGTGCCTCGATTCATTCTTTCCAGATACTTTGATCAATCAACTGTATCTTACGACGAATTGAACAAAAAGAGAACATACATGATTGAGTGAGAATAGAAAAACTGAACAATTTGACAAACAGATTAATAAGTTCATTTTTTTTTTACCTACAATCGCGAAAAAGAAAGAGAAAATCTACAAAATGCAGACATTGCGTAATTCAATTCGAATCAAGGCAAAAATATATGTCTAGCTTCTAAAGATGTAACAGAGCTCAGCATATTACTACAGATATATAAAAAAATTAAAAAATAAATAAAGAAAGAATATGGCTTGCAATGAATACGATATATGGAAGATTATACAAATAGAATATAGATGAAATCTGTTCATCGGAGAAACGTGATTTTCTCAATAATCATGGCTTCAACTAAGCTAAAATCTAACCACGTTACCAGCGAAGAAATCGAATCTGATCATCAGATCGTAAAAAAACGAATATGGATATAGAATTCAAAGAGATGAAGTGGAAAAAAAGAAAAGAAAAAGATAACACAATTGGCACATTTTCAGAGATCTAAACAGCAAATTATTGAAAGCAAATTAAAGAGGTTGAAAGGATTTTAAGGAAACAAACCGCAACATCTTCGAATGACCATCTATTGAAAAGCTTTACATCAGATTGAGCTACGACCGCCATTGTTACAGTTTCAGAGCTTCTGTATATTAATCTCTAAAACCCTAAAACACTCGCTCATGGACGAAACAAAGAGCGCGAAGCTTTATTTTATATATAGAAGGGTCAGTAAATTACATTTTGATTCCTGTGATTTCTAATACATACACTTATCACCCCTGTGGTTTCCGAAATTACACTGTCACCTTGAAGTCGAGGAACCGTGTTAATCACATAATGTGGACATTACCTAAATGCCCTCAAAATTTATAATCAAATTGACTTACTATAATACAATGCAGAAAATAAGAGCATATCAATAATTAATTAATTATACAATATATTTAGAGCCAGTTTGACATAGCTTCTTACACAAATGGAAGGGCTTTAATGTAAAAGGGTTTTGAATCAAAGCTATTGATGGATATTTTTACCTTTTTAACGAATGTATAATAGAATATGAATAATTGCTTCTTCAAACGCAGTTTTTAGAAACAGTTTTACACCTACTTCACCAAAATAGGTTTCCTGAAAAAGCGCTTCCACCTAGAACAACTTTCAAAAAATCTCCAAACACCCAAATATTGGATAAAAAGCCTTTTTAGGTCTAGAAAGGGCTTCCTGACCCTTATGAAGCTGCACCAAACGAGGCCTTAGAATGATATTTAATAAAGTATTCAAATGAAAATTACATAAAAATAAACAATATTGAAATGATCATAATAATTCACTGAACTGTATTACACATCCCAGGGTGACTAACACACCAAAGGGGCTGAATGGGCTCAGCCCCAATCCCTCTACCCACCATCCGATACCGCCATTCATTTAACCGATCTGTCGCCTCGGCATACCTCTTCTTCCCCGTTTCATCTCGATTACCCGACCACATCGTCTCCGCCATTGCTGAAGCTCTCGGCCATATCCGTGCGTCCAACACTGTTGAATCCGCTTGCTCCGACCACAGCGCCACCTCGCCGCCGAGCACCAATTTTGCTTCCTCCTCGCTCAAGCCGTACGTTATATCATAGTCATATATCCTTTGCCATGTCTTAAATGGTCCACACCATGACCCTCCACTACTCCCATTGTAATTAAACGGCTGTCCTGGGGGATCTCCGGTTTGCCGGTCGAACCGGCTATCGTTTCCGACGAAATCGCCGTGTCCACAGTCTAAGTAGTAGAAATCCGATGACGACACGATCGTCCGGTAACCGGCAGAGACTATACGTTTAGTGTTGTTAGGGCCATTGTTCCATGTTTGCAAAATGGTGCTTTGAGGGGGAAGGAATTTAGGGTCAACCTTTACATTGTCATCCAAAAGAACATCTTCCCAATACACAACCGTGCGGTTAAGGGACACAATGTAAGGGAAGGTTGAGTTGATGAAATTCTCAAGAAGTTGACTAAGGGACCCGGAATTAGATAGGTAATCTTGGACCGTCGGGTCGGTTTTCCAGCAACCCGGGATGATCTCATCCGCTCCCGAATGATAAAACAGTTCGGGGAATAGGGCGGTAACGTCACGAATGACGTTTCGGACGACCTCGTATGTCTTTGGGTGTAGTGGGTTAAGATGGCCGGTTCCCGGTTCGGATGCAAGTCGGTCGGCCCATTCGGTTCCGGCTGGCCACCAGAACATGTTGGCGCATGTAACGATTTCGGGATAAGCTTCCGCCCATGAGCCAGTATGGCCTACAATTTCAATAACAAAATAGTTAATAAATAATATTAGGCTGCGTTTGAGACTGCGGAATTAAGTGCTTATTTGGAATTTATAACTTATTAAAGTATTTTTTAAGCTTTTTGTAACAATGAATGGGTAATGGGTGACTTTCTATCCATTATAATGAATAGAGAAAGTTAGCCCATAAAGGAGGAGTTTCTATAAACAACTTCTGCTTAGCACTTATACTTGAAATAGTTTTTAAATATTAATCACATTTTGAAAATGACATTTTTAACCTTAAACACAATATTAAGCTTTTTAAAAATAATATTTTTATTCTTAAATTTTAAGAAAAAAATTATGAGCTTGTCTTGTTAAGGTATTTAAGTTATCCATATTATCAAACACATATTAAAGTTTTATGAAATCCAATTAAATACGTATCTATCGGATCCATATTCAACCCATCGGATTTTAAGGTCAAACCATATTCAAAGTTTTCGGATCAAATACAGATTGGATTCAGATCTAACTATCACTCGTTGAGATTCCTATCCTTATGGGTGTACAAATGGGTTGAGTTGTGCGTGTTGACCCGGCCTGGCCCGATTCGATGCCATGACTATTTTCAAGCCTTTCAAGTCCGCCATGAGGAACGATTATTATCGTACTGACTCGGATATGTGCTTTTGCCAAAACTCAAGCCGTGAACCCAGATCCGACGTGACACTATAAACTTATCGGTTGTACAAATGGATTGAGCCATGCATGCCGAGCTGTGATCCATGAGCCCAAGACCCGGCCCATTTAGATTCCTACATTCATGGGTGTACAAATGGGCCAAGCCGCGCCTGTCGATCCGGCCCGATTCGATACCATGCCTATTTTCAAGCCCTCCAAGTCGGACACGAAGCACGATTACTATCTTGCTAACCCGGGCATGTGCTTTTGCCATGCTCGTGTCGTAACGTGGACCATGAACCCAGGACCCCAACGATACTATAAATTTATTGTACAACACATTGTGCCGGACCGTTACTTGTACGTCCCTATCTACCGATAAGCACTGGTAAAGAAAGAATTGAGGGAGAGGAATGAATTGAACTCACCTGGAGCGTCGAGCTCCGGTAAAACCCTAACCCCATGTTGAAATCCAAACTCAACAATCCTCTTCACATCTGCCGGAGAATACTGCATATCTTTCCCATACGACCCTTTTCCGGCGAGTTCCGGCTCCGACGGCAAAACCAACGGGAACGAATGCGAATCCGTTACGTGCCAATGAAACACATTAAGCTTATTACTGCTCATCGCTTCGATCGTCCTCAATATATCCTCAACCCCGTAATAATTCCTCGAGGTATCGAGCATCACACCTCGGTGACCGAAGATCGGCGAGTCCCAAACGTACAGACCCGTCGCGACTCGTAACGGGTCACCCCAGACGAGTTGCGAGAACGTCTCGAGCCCTCTCATGGCTCCCCATACCGTCTTCGCTGTCAGATTGGCTGATCCGACGGCGAGGACGGTGAGGGTGTAGGACTCGTCGACGCCGTGATGGAGCTCGGCAGCGAGGTCGGTGACGGTGAGGGTTAGAGTTTTTAATGGAGGAGTTGACGTGAGGTTAACGGCGGGAGTGATGATGGGGTGATGGTGTTCAGATAGGATTAGACGGAGGTAACGGTTAACGGCGGGGGAGAGGTGGTTGTGGTAAGGAGAGAGAATGTCGAAGGAAGGAGAGAGGAGGGTTGCTTGTGGGTGGGGCCATGAGAAGGTTCTTGGTTTAGGCCAGACGTTGATTTGGGATTGGATGGCTGAGAT
>JAUPMG010000013.1:838477-849775 GCA_031762675.1 Pachysandra terminalis
TTGTTCCTATAAAAGTAGATTGTTCCTATAATTTTTACTAACTATTTATTTATGTTTTCCTAATTTTATAGGATTTTGTTAATATATATGTATATATATATATATCGCTCATGTCGCAGGGAAAAGGGAAATCTGCGATTTCCCTTGGATTTCATGTCGAAACTTCAAAAATTGTCGACATGTCAACGACATTGAAAACCCTGCTTTGGACCTTTCCCAGGCAACTAAATGCTCTAGACTGCCAACGTGGGTATCAAGTTGGTCAAGAGGCTGCATGCCTTCTGGTTGCCAGTAGTCGGGTGCTAATGTGGTTGATTGTAGGTGGGAGTCATAGTGTTTAAACTCAGCATCAAATCGGGGATCAGCCAATCCAAAATGGCCCAATTTTTTTTTTTTCTTTTAAACTCATAAATGCTTTTGAGGGGTGTCGGATGATCCATATTGGATCGTCCGATCTGACTAGTCCAAAACCGAATCAGATGGTCAGGATCAGACGATTTGACACGATTTCGGACCGAGTCAGAGAACTTTAGCAACTTTCGGGATTGGCTTGGGATCGTGACTTGTCCCAAGCTGATCCTAAGTTGTATCGGCTGATCCGACTCAGGATCGACCGATACTTAACACTATGGGTGGGACGAAGTTAGAAGTGAAGCTATGAGCACCCTGATTATAGCACTCTCCAAACACGTTATGCAGAAAAAATCAACCCCATTAATGTCCACACACAGTACCAACCAACCCACCTCTGTAATGCTAATGAAGAAGAGGCAAGTCATTGAGAGTAAAATTTTCGAAGATTACTTTCTTCTCCCTTCATTTTCATCTTTTTTCTTTTGGTAGGGTTTCTCCCCTTATAATTGCTCGCATAGTCGCATTAATCCATGCACTCAAAACAAATAACTGATTCTAGTTTCTCTTCTCACTCAAAAAGATGTACATTTTTTTTTATACTGGAAGCATACTACTTGATAATGGCAATGCAAATATGCAATGCAAAACCTACCAGCTTGAGCAAGCTAGTTAAGAAGTCTATTCAGTAAACATAAAGTTCAACACAAAAGGTTTAAAAGGCTCATGGCAAGAGCAGAGACAACATGGATTAGCATTGGCATTGATCCATCAAAAAATGATATAAACCAGAGCTAAATTCAAATTATTATGCCATTTTCAAAACCCATATGTTGTTCATCAAAACAACAAACTAAATCAAGCCAAAAAAAAAAAATTAAAAAGATAACAAGAACAAGAAGAAAAATGTAAAGAGATAAAAAAAAAAAAAAAAAAAAAAAAACATATGAAAGTAGGTATAGAAGAGATGACAGGATTCCCCGAGTGACATAAAGAATATATTCAAAGATTGCAAGCAGAGAACACAAACACTGAGGGATCTTAATCCAATCAATAGAAACTAAAACAAAGTAAAAAAAAAAAAACAAGAGGAAAAAGAACCAAAAGGATAAAATAAATCAAAAGGAAAAGAAGGAAAACTTACAGATGCTGAATCCGAAGAACTCGAAGTCTTTTTCGATTTCAAACGAGAGGGAGATCGTACGCCGTTGTTCAAACTAGGACTACTCTGATCCCAACCTCTTCTCATCGTATCCAAACTCAATCTCCTCAACTCAACTCCATCCACTTTTCCATTCCCCAACGAAACTCGTCTCGATTTCACATCATCTACCTCCAATCTCTTCACCTTCGCCTTCAAATCCGATCTCTTCTTCTTCCCAATCTCCGACGAACCTTTCCTCAAACTCGAAAAATCAAATCTCGTCCGAAACGGCAAAGAATCGCTCGAAACCAAATCCGTAGGGTTTCCTACACACGGTCGCCTCTTCGGCACAGGCTTGATACCTCGAATCACCGGGAGAGGCGAACCGGAATCAAGCCGAGAGACATGAACGAACTGTCCGAGCTGGATCTTGTCACTGAAAATCAAATCAACGTCTTCATCGGAGATAGAAACGTAAGCCGAATGCAAAGAATCAGATACCTTCAAGAAAAACCCTCGGCTTTGCAATGGATCGTCTCCTCCGGCAGCAAGAGCCGGTACTATCCCGATCACCTGTAAGAGCGCCGACCGATACTCTCCGGTGACCTTGACGTCTTTGTCGCTCGCGTGCTGTAGTAGCTTCAATAGCACTCCTTGTGTTAGAGACGCCATGAGACAGACTGCTGCACCACCATCGCCTACCTATAGAAACAGAGTAGCGAATCTCTATATATCTGGGGAAGAGAACACGTTATGGAATTGCCAGGTGGCAAATAGGGATGTGTTCAGCTCGCCTACCTATAGAGAGAGACTAGAGAGAGAATGTATATATCTGGGGAAGAGAGATGTGTTCCGTTTGAGATTTTGGGGGAGTTGCAGAAGAGAGAGAAAGCTCGGGTTTTCGAAGAAGAAGCTCATGTAATTAAAAAAAAAAAAGGAGCTTTTTATTTTATTTATGGCAACAACCGTACCTATCGCTATCAGGAGCTGGCGCTTTCTGCAAAACGGAGGTTGGCTCCGACATCGACTTGACAGGTTAGGCTAAGTGGGGTCCCACTTCAAATTTCTTACAAGAAGAGAAAAGTTACCCGCCATTATTTTTTGCCCTTTTCATTTCGTAACGAGCAAATCATTTGAATCTCATTACCAAACTATCATTGAGCAACGGGCCGGGCCAGGCCTACGTGCTACTAACCTTGCCCAAGTGATGCACAATATTATTAGGGGAATAGGTTTGATGATGTTACGAATTGATGGGCGAATTTGTTTTCACTTGACGAGAACGATTACATGATTACTTAAAAGCATTGAATTGAAATAAGATGTACTTTGCATACGTGATTTCAAATTGACATAAATTTTGACTCCAATGTTGAAATTGGACTTATAATTTTATTTCGAAAATTCCTTAACGAGGTTTACAAGTCATGAAATGCATGTTGGCCGTTTAAAGTCATTTAAACCCTCAAAATAGCCTCCAAAGTATTACGAGTTTTAATAACGTTTGCTTTCTATTTCTTTTAAGCTTATTTTTAGTACTTTTTTATTTTTTTAAGATTGTTTTTATTTTAACAGATTCCTATTTCTTTTAGAGCTGCTTTTAGCAGTTTTCTATTTTCTTTAGGGTTGCTTTTAACAGTTTTCTATTTATTTTAGAATTTTTTTTCTTTTAGTAGTTTCTTATTTCTTTTATGATTGTTTTTTTAGCAGTTTTTTGTTTTCTTTTAAAAGTGTTTTTCTTTTAATAATTTTCTATTTTTTTTAAGATTGTTTTCTAGCAGTTTCCTGTTTCTTTTAGGACTGCTTTTCTTAGATATAATTTTCTTATAAATAGGGAATAATTGTAGAGATTTGATTATTGAATATTTTATGAAATTGAATTGAAAAATTTTCTTCTTTTATTCCTATTATTCTAAGGTTTTGCCTAAGACCCTTGCAACTTTAAAATGTTGTGTGCTTTTAAGCCAGATTCATCAACTCTCTTCTTCTTCACCCTACATCACCAAGCTCGCCCAAATATAAGACCGGACTGATCGGATTGGGCAAGTCACTCGACCCATTACCACCCCTAGATGGAGGTTGGTGAAGTTTAACCCAAAATCGAATCAAATGGAATTGAAAACGGAATTCTTCAACCCCAAAATCGAACCATATTGAAACGGAAAACCCTTAACCCAACTCAAATTGCAGTTTCAATTAGGTTTTGGATCGAGTTCAAACATCACAGTATTATTGCCTATTTAGGTGTCAAAAGCTTTATTATCGCCTATTTAGGTGTCAAAAGCTTTATTTGAAAAGTTTTATATACTCTTAAACTAGAGTGGGAGATTGTTTATTTTTTAATATCATGTTTACTTTTCAATTTTAAGATTATAAGTTATTGTTATATATGAAAAAAGATGGTCAAATGATAGGGTTGGCCTGAACCCGGCCCTAACCCTATAAAACCTTATAGGGCCAGACTTGGGCTCAAAAACTAGGGCCGTAAGTTGACCCTAGTTGGGTTAGGGTCAAGGGCCGAACATAGTCCGGCCCATCGACACCGCTCCCATCTTTCTTCTTGTCTTGTGTTCTGTTACATTTTCACTGAAATGGAAGCTTGAGAAGTAATAATATCAGAAAAGAAGTGATGGGGTTGGAAGAGAGGAATGAGACTACAGTGTGGACAGCTGAGGCTAGGGGTGCAACTCAGTTCGGTTTGGTTTAGGTTGACATCAACCCAAGACCAAACCGAGGGAGGTGAAGGTTAACCCAAACTGAACTCTCCAACCTGAAAGCTGAACTGAATTGAAATGAAAAATCTGAAATCAAAACCAACCCAACCCAAATTGCAGTTTTTATTCGATTTGGGTCAGTTTAGATTGGGTTAATACAATATATTTTTTAAGAGTTACATTAATATTCCATATATATCATATAGGATCCGGATCCTCTCAAGTTTCAATCACATGTTAGTTGATTTGAAACCAATCAGAAGATGACACATGGAATAAAAACCTAATAAAAAATATTTAAAATTTTCAAACACAAAAACAGAGGGAAAAATCACTTTCTCAATAATAATGACGTGACATTTTCATCCCACTTGCCGTCTTCTGATTGGTTTCAAATCAAGTAACAGGTGACTGTAACTTGAGAGGATCCCGTTCCTATCATATAAAACACATATGTATATATATATATATATATATATATATATATAGACATAATTCGGTTTCTTTTGGTTCAGTTTGGTTCGGTTTACAACTATATACACTATAGTTCGGGCTTCTGGTTGGTTCAGTCTAACCGAGGTTTCAACCCAAAACCAAATCGAACTAATTCGGTTTTATGATTTCAAAACCAAAACCGAAACAATTATCTAGATACTTCACCCAAACCGAACCAAAGTTGGTTTGGATCAGTTGGTTTTCGGGTTGAACCAACTAAAGTTGCACACCTAGCTGAGGCAGCTCAAGTTTAGAATTTCTCACGTCCCTTAATGATACTGTGTTTCCTTCTTTCTTTTCCAATGCTAGCCTTAGTAGTAGTATGGCTCTTCAATCTAATAAAGGGAATTTTTTGTGCAGCAGCAGTTAATGAAATTTGTCTAAGCTGGTAGCAATCACAAGCGAAGAACATCTAATCATAAATGTATTCTGCACTCCCTTAGAAATGTTACTTTGATAAAACATTAATGAACAACTAAACAATAGACACACAACAATCAAAGCATATGACTTGGGATTTGATTCAGCTAAATCACTAACTAAATGAATGCAATTATCACTGAAACCCACAAAATATACAGCATTTCCACCTGTTATACATGACAGATCAAACTAATTACAATACCAATAACTATGTGATATACATGACAGCGCGTACCTGTTAGTATAATAGCTTGTTGACAATGTGGAGAGCGGCAAAATCAGCGCATCCCATGAGAAGTGACTAATGGATCACCTCTGCTGCAGCATTTCCATGGATAGTTAGTTCTATCTTTGGTTTCTACAACGTTTCATCACATTGAGAACGTCTTCATGCTGTCCACATTCACGATACAGCTTTACAAGGCAAGCAATCACAGCACCTTCATACACCACATAACCAGATTTAACTGCACGACCATGTATCTCCTTCCCCTCGTTTAAACCCGACAAGCCAGCACAAGCATTTAGAACAGAAGAAAGAACAGTTGAATTCAATTCCACACCTTCACACATCTCAAAATAAAGTGCCAAAGCATCTTTCGTTCATACCATTCCTGACATACCCAGATATCATTCTCTCCCATAATCCCACATTCTTCATCATCAACTATAGTATTTAAACTCGGAAACTGGCTCGGGATCGTTCTCGGCCGATCCCGAGTTGGATTGCCGATCCAACTTGGGATCGGCTGAGACGAACCAGCTGCTTTTAATTAAAAAATAAAAAAAACATTGGATCGTTCCGATCCCGAGATGGATCGGGCGATCCAACCTTTTTGGGGGTTTCTCGGATCGGAACCAACTCGGGGATCGTCCCCTTCCGATCCCTTACACCATGTCATCAACTGCTTGAAGAGGTGATAAGCAAACACCATCTTGCCACATTCTTCATACAACATCACAAGAACAACAATCGTTTGTGCTCCAAGCTTATGCCCGAATTTAATCAAGTGAGCATGGATTTCTTGTTCTTGTCGAAGCGCTCTTTTCATAACACAAGATCGAATCATTACAATAAAACCCAACTCATCAGCCACATTGATATCTAAACCCGACCACAGAATTCTCCGAATCAAAGCCATTGCCTCCTCTGCTTGACCATTTGTATTGTAACCATCTGCCATTGCAGTACAAACGGCAATCGTCGGATCATCCATCTTATTAAAACTTGACTGGCATCATCAATTTTTCCACATTTTGCATACATATCAATCAGTGCCATCACGATGAAATCATAACTCTCGCAACCGTTCTTCGCAATATCCCCATGAATTTTCTAAATTCCCCACCTTAGCACAAGAATTCAAAGCTATAGTATAAGTAAATGCGTTAGGCTTAACCTTCCGATCCAATTTCATCAGATTATACAGTCTAAGCGCTTCATCATGAAAACC
Source organism: Pachysandra terminalis (assembly GCA_031762675.1). Classification (NCBI taxonomy): domain Eukaryota; kingdom Viridiplantae; phylum Streptophyta; class Magnoliopsida; order Buxales; family Buxaceae; genus Pachysandra; species Pachysandra terminalis. Next base: position 845,059 of record JAUPMG010000013.1, read on the forward strand.
CAATTGACTATACATTGAAATTATAGTAGGTCAAGAGACAGTATTTCTAAGAGGCATTTTCTCGAACACCTTTCGAGCAATTTCGAAACACTCACATTTTGCATAGAAATTGATAAGATTATTAGCTACGAAAACATCATTTTCCAAATAGGATCCAACGATTTTGCTGTGAATTAGTTTACCCAATTCGAGGTTTGATTCATTGGGGCAGCTTTTGATGAGAATGCAGAACAAGCTGGGGTCAGGCTCCATGCCTTGGGCTTCCATTAGCTCCAGGACATTAATGGCTTCTTGCATTCTTTGCTCGAATGACCAGTCATTGGTGGTTGATAGTGGGGATTCAGACTCTCGAAGGGTTCTGCGACTGACTCGAGGTTTTGAAATTCGAGCAACAGAAACGTGTCTGGGTTGAGAGAGTTTCGAGATGCGAATTGGAAATGTTTCTGGTTTTTTTGGCGTGTGAGAGATTGTTGGGACGATTATAGCTACCATTGGATGAGTTGTTGAGTCGATGATTTGGCAAAAAAAACCCCAATTTTCTCAAAGTTTTGGATAAAAATATTTGCCAGGTGGCAAAAAAATACCAACCATCATCTTATAGATAGTTGAAAAAGAAAATTTAATGGCTGTTATTAATAGAGCTTGTGTGGATTAAAATGTTTTCCACGTGGCATATCCTGTTAACAAATTGAGGCCATCTTCAAAAGGACTTCACATGTGGCAGATGGTTTTGCAAAAACCCACTTGCCCATGTGTACTTCTCCATTATCCCACTTTATATATCAAGTTTTGGACCAAAATATATTTGCCACGTGGCAAAAAGACCAACAATTAAACTAAGAGTAGTTTTTTTAGATAACTGGAAAAGAAAAGGAAAAAAAATAAAATAATAGCTGCTATGATGGAGCTTATGTGGATTAAAATATTTTCCACGTGGCATATCCTGTTAACAAATTGAGGCCATCTACAAAAGGCTTTTGTTTAGTAAGACAGACTTCACATTTTTTTTGCCCACTTGTCCATGCGTACTTTTACATTATCCCACTTAATATATCAAGTTTTGGATCAAAATATATTAGCCACGTGGCTAAAAAACAACAACTAGAAAACCAAGACTTTCTTGTAGATAACTGAAATAGAAAAGGAAAAAAAAAATAATAATAATAATAATAGCTGCTATTAATGGAAATAATGTGGGATAGAATATTTTCCATGAGGTCTAATCTAAATTGAGGCAATATGCAAAAAGCTTCTTGGTGGTAGTTATGTGTTCTTCCCATCACAAGCCAAACACCTCTTTCATCTATTTTTTCTCTGGGCAGATCTTGTTTCTTTGCTTTCTGTCTTTTACATGGTTGTTTTGTCAATATCTGCACATGGAACACCAATTTAACTGAGATCAAATCACAGGAGACCAAAAATAAATTCCCAACTCCTCTGGAAGAAGGAGAAGAAGACAACAAGTTCCAAGTTATCGCAAATAAAGAATACAAGGCAAAGATGATGAGGGGATGAAAGATGACCGTTGGACTCGCTCTAATCTATCACCAGCCGGGTCTGGATGAGTGAGATCTCTTGGTTATCAACTTGTTAACAATACAAATCAAGTATCATATATGCTGAATCCATGATTTATTCTGTATTAATCGTATCAAGTGCAGGTGGTTAGAGTTCACAACAACAACAAAAAGAGCCTTTTTTTTTTTTCATGAAGAAACAGAAGTTTTCAAAGTAGTTAATCAAGTTCTCAAAGTGGATCAGTCATTCTTAAAACCTCTTGAATTCTTCTAAGACTTTTCACAGCAAAAGGACAATGGTGAATTGCCTAAACTAAGCTCTTGTATTGACAAAAGTAAAACACAGTCACCTTCACAGCACAAGTCATTCAAACTTTAAAAAAAAAAAAACAACAACACAACAAGCATGTGATAAACCCTAAAATGCACTTTTTGGTCTGCACTATTGTTTTGCATATTGGAAACTTCCACTGTCTTTCTTGAATTTATTAGAACATGAAGAGGTAAAAAGCCAAATGCATAATCTAAACAATCTTAACATAAAATATATGAAGGTTCTGATTACCTTACACCATTCTTCCCCCCAAAAACAAAAAAGAAACATATAAATAAAAAGACTTCCTTACACCGAAAGCGCACCAACTCTATGTTTTCTGTTTAAAAAAAATGTTTTTAGTGTTTCCTAGAAATGGGATTTAAGTGAAAAAAAATTATTTTCCTGTTGTTTTGCAAGGAATCCATCACTCCCCAAAAAGCTAAATTGAAAGTGGTAGGTAAGGAATCCATCACTCCCCAAAAAGCTAAATTGAAAGTGGTAGGTAGTGAAGCAGCTTCCTTTTTTCTGAACTTTGGTAACAGAATCTGTGGACTTTCTTGAATAAAAATAGAGGAAACCGTTGTCAAAATATTCATGTAGACATATTCTTACCATTGTTCCATTGTTTGCTGAAAGAATTATCATCAAAGATATCACAAAGTAGGATATGTAAATGTAACTAACATTTCAAACATTCCATCTTCGTGTCGCAACTACATGCAAATGAACTTTTTTAAATTCTTACCTCTTACTACAACAATGGAGAATTGGACTTCCTCTTGTCTTTCACTGGGTTACTGGACTTGCTTCCCACGCAAACACCTGACCACACCATATATTAACACTTCATCCATGTTAAAATAAATTCAGTTGTTCTTGGTTTCATCCCTATCAAGGGCCCTTTGAAGAAGATGAACTGCAGGTTCTGGATTTATGTCAATGATATCCCTGTGCGCAAATTTGTTTTGATTGTATAAGAGAAGATTTCACAAAGAGTAATTACAAGAAAAAATTGTCAATAGATCAACTGATTGCACATCAATGAAACTGTCCTGCTTCTTCTAGCTCTATGGGTTCAAGATTTACTTCATAAAAAAAAATAATAAAAAAAAATAATAAATATTGAAATGAGTAACTTCTCTATTTAAAGGGGCACTGAAACCCAGAGGAAAAAATTTCATCCCAAATTTCTGTATAGGATATGAAAAAGATGTAGAAAAGAATGAATATAAAAGAATGCTAAAGAATACCTATATCAGTCTTCTTCTTTTTTTTTTTTTTTTTTTTAGTGACGTGGAACCCTGACCCCAATTAGTGGGGACAGGGTAAACCCCGGATACATGACCCCACCCACAAGGACCATATATCAGGTAAGCCCAAGGACTCGAACCTAGGACCTCCAGTTCCTGAGCTGGAGAGCCTGCCAGTTGAGCTAACCCGGGGACTCGAACCTGGGACCTTATATCATTCTTGCTACTCACAAAAAGAATAAATCAGTTAGGGATTAACCCTTCTCTGTGACTGGTGAAGGTGGTCACTGTTGTTTCTCTTCAAAAACTTGGTTGGCATCATCGGCTTTTGGCTCATGCCTGTTGATTACAAAGGAATGGAGTATGTCCTAGAGTGCCCTGCAATCCTTTGAGATAATTTCACCTTCTCTGAAGCAATACAACTTTTCGCAGATGTTGTTTCTCTACTCAAAATGGTTGGTGTCGACACTTTCGGGCTCAGGCCGGCTGTAGTCCGAGGAGAGAATTGAGATCTAGAATGCCCGGCACTTCTTGGAGACAAGTTTACTTCCTCTAAAGCACGGAATTGGAGCTCGGACGGGTAGTCCCTCACGCAGCCGATTCGGGGTCCGGCTCCTGTTGTCCACTTGAAAGACAACTGCTTCCCCAATTGATATGATTTCATTCCTTTATGTGAACTGATCCTACGGTCAATCGATTCTTTCGGAACAATTTCTTCCTCGTTTCCTTCTTCATCTTCATCAAACAAATTCCGCTTTGGTACCATGTAATTTTGCTCCAATGTTGATGATTCTTCTATTCTTTCATAACCACCCAACTTAGATTCTTCACTGCAACTTGGTACAACAGCAGGTAGACTATCACTCTCTAATCTCTCGGACGATTCATCCCTTTTGGGTATTGCAAGGTTAGTCAACATTCTACTCAAACAAGATGGCTTTAACTTGGGTGGATCCCGTGCACTGCCAGTATGTTGTTTCTTTGAGTCAGTTTCATCTTGGGGCAAGACTTTGGAGTCGGTTTCTTCTGCCTCCACCTTCACTACCGGTTGAGCCAAGTGTTGTTGTGTTGAGTTGTTTCTAAAGCAGAAAGTAAATTCTGTTTTGCTTCGCAACTCCTCTTCCTCATCCGTCGAACTTTTCTGAATAGAACAGAAGATAGAACTCCCTCAGTATGAGCCCTTTTCCTTTGATTGACATTATAGAAAGGAAGGTAAAGCATTGGTTACCTTAACATTGGTGAGATCCACATCATGTTCCTTAAGGAACGACACGAATTCCTCGAAATTTTCTTCTGTTGGGCGATAATGTCCACTGTGAGGCCAGACTGCCTGTGGGAGATTAACAGAAAAATCAGATATAAACAATCTAACGAAATTTAGAGAACGAAAAATTGAAACTGCGGTTTGAAGAAAATCCCCTTTTGATTCTTGTTTTATAACTTGAGGATACCAAAAATCATATATAAACATTCTAATGAAATTTTGAGAATGAAAACTTGAAACTACGATTCGAAGAAAATCCCATTTTGATTCCTGGTTTATACGAAATTTAGAGAACGAAAACATGAAACTGCGATTCGAAGAAAATCCCATTTTGATTCCTGTTTTATACCTTGAGGATACCAAAAATAAT
>JAUPMG010000013.1:877508-905823 GCA_031762675.1 Pachysandra terminalis
CTCTTGGGATGGTGAAATGAAACTATTGTATTCCAAAACATTATTGGATTTTTTAAAGTACAAACTAGAGTGTGTGGTGTAAACAGATTATATTGGTTACTTATAAATAGATAAAATACAATTTTATATAGCTTGTAAATTAGTGTAGAGACACTTTTTGAGTTCAGCTGATGCTGGATCCATGCATGCCTTCTGATGCTTCTTGAATTTTGCTTAGCTTCACCTATATGTTGAAGACAGTCTTGGCCTATTCTAACTAGTAAAATTACTATTTTGACCAAGCAGTGTCCAGGCTTTGTTATTAATTTTGTTTTGTACCCAAATCACGATTTTAAAATTTTCTCATGAGGTTAGTAAGAAAAGAAAACCTTTCAAAAACTAACAACAAAATCATCACTAATAAGTCACAATGAAGATATATGATTCATGGTCTCAATTAACATCTTCATTCTCCTGTTGTTTGGGCATTCTCACATTAATTTCCCTTGATTTTATTTCCAACTTCATTTCTTCTAAAACCAGAGCAACATTTTTTACTTCCAGATTCCTGTTTGTCACCATTAGAACACTGTAGATTCAAGGCTGATTCCTTCTCCTCCTAACATCTGATCTTTTGGGTTGTGCACATAATCTGTCACACACAAAGATGAAGAAAGAAGAAAAAATATCAGTTTTGTAATTCAATGATTCAAACAAAGAAAGAAAAGAAAACAATTATAAGCAAAACACAGTTGGGATCTAATATTGAATTCATAACAAAACAATACTTACATAACATTCCTTCTAAGTTGATGAGGTTTGATCATATTTGGCATCTGAATCAATGTTTTTGGCATGAAAACCCCAACTTGAGCCATGATTAAACAAGAACAGGAAAAGTGATTATTATACATAGAATAAATATATTGCTTCTGTGATGTATATCAGCAGTTTATAGTCTACTTAGTAATGTATATCCCTTCATGACTACATGTATGTGTTTATATAGAGAGGTAGTCTCAGGGTTTCATCATCACTACTGGCCAATGAAGGAGTGTGGGGTTTGAACTTCTGAGTTCTTATGAGTTTTTTTAGTTAATTATTGTCAATGGAAGGTATTATTGTGGGACTCAGTCCATGCTTTTAGTTTTTCTTGTTTTTATTTTCTTTATTTTCTGCTTTATTGGTTATCCATGACCTCATCATATAGGAATATTCTAACACGTGAGAGAGACAAACTACAAGAACCATAGTTTTAAATTTCGGTGTCGGCTATGTCATCCGAAATGAGAAATGGCCTTATTTCGGTGAAAAAGTGTCCAAAATCGTCAAAATTTTGACGAAATTTTTTCACTTTGCAAATTTTATTCTAGCTGAAATTTTCACTTTTTCAACCGAAATTTTAGATATTTCAGCCAAAATAAGTTCAAAAGCTTTGTTAAATTACCAATGGTTTGTTTCTCAAATTACGAAAATGCCATCACACTACCGGTCTCTTGGCTCTTTCAGTTCTAGAACTTGGACCAGACAATGGTCTGGTTTGGTCCGGTCTGAATCTATAATTTTAATCAACCCATGTCGATTCATTGATGCAATTTGATCCAGTTTTTGAAAATTTAATCAACCCAGGTCGATTCATTGATGCAACTGATTCTCTTGGTGGGGTGTGGGGGGAAATATTTGACCCAACCCGTCATCAACCCGCCCCAATCAACCTGGCATTTGGGCATGTTGGTTTCCAATCGAGCAGTTGAGTTCAACCTTTGGTTAGTAAAATAATGTCTAATAGTTTAATATCTTATCTCAATTTAAATAGTTTTTTTCTTAAAATAAAAAGAAATTAAACATGTTAAATGCATGGATTATAGTTTACTCCTCTTAAAGTTGGTTGGATGGGATTGATCATCTCCAACCCTTTAATAAATGGGTTCATTTGGATTGAAACCCTTTTATATATTGGGCTTAACTCTTTCTTATCTTGGGCTAAATTTGGATTGAAACCCTTTTTTTAGATGTTAGAATTTGAATTCAATATATTTGGATAATTGTATTCTTTTTGGTTGTTGTAAATAAATGTTGTATTTATTACTTAGTTGTAAACTTTTGTATTATTTCACATTATTAATCAAAATATTATTTGTTATTTTTTTTTTCAAAATTTGTATGTTCATAATATATTTTAATGAAGTTATCACTTTTTATTGACTAACTTTACTTTTTATATTATAGAAGTTATTATTTAGTAGTTACTAAAAAAGAAAAAAAAAAAAAAGGAAAGAAATTGACTAAAATTAAGTTTATATTAAATACTTTAAATTTTAAAAAAAAAGTGAAATTATTTCGGCGAAATTTTTGAAATTTCGGGCAGAAATTTCACGAAATAAGATGCCTTTATTTCGTTTGATTATTTTAATCAAAAAAACGTTTTTCACCGAAATTTTAGATATTTTGGTTTCTTTTGGGCAACCAAAATCGTTGAAAAACCTGAAATTTAAAACTATGACAAGAACGAAAAACAAAAAAAAACACGTAAGAGATAATGTGGGGGTATGGTGGGTAAGGATCTAAGTCACCAGAACACCGAGTGGGCGTGGGAGCAAAACAAGGAGTTAGAGCATCAAACTTGAAAATAACTTCTGGTCCAGAGCGCCTGTATATATACATACATATGTATTGTACTTCCTGTACAACGATATAGTTCAAAATGGATATTTATCAACATAATTTAACCTTTTTCAAAATAGAACTCATTTATATTTTATATTTCTTTTTTTTACAAATCGTTTAAAATAATAAAAATATCTATTTCTATTCAAATTTTAAATGTTTTATATTTTCTTAAAAATCCTTTAAAAGAACAAAAATATATATTTTCAAATATTAACCCCTAAATGTTTTACAAATATCCCAATGCCACATTTCCAACGCATTTATCTAGTTCGTGGTTTGATGATGTTCTTGCACTAATGCGAATCCCGCATTCTGAGTGCCAGCCAGAACGTCACCTAAGATGCACGGATTATGCGACTTAGGTAAGGATGGCAAGTTGGCAACCAGGCTCAACTGACAGACTCTCCAGCTCGGGAACTGGAGGTCCCATGTTCCAGTCCACGGGCTTACTTGATATGTGGTCCTTGTGGGTGGGGGGTCATGTATCCGGGGTTTAACCTGTTCCCATTAAGTGGGGTCGGGGATTCCACATCACCCAAAAAAAAAAGTTGGTAACGGGGCGGTTTTTGACAAACCCTAATCCGCTCCTTTAAGGAATCCCCCAATATATATCAAACCCGCTCTTAACCCTATCGGTCATCGACTGGTCAGCCCAGACAATTCTTCCATTGCACCCACTAGGGCTTCATGGTGGGTGCCTTGTCAGCCGGTTTCGACAACCAGGCTCGCCCAAAAGTAGCCTAGTTGACCACTGGACATGTCATGTAATAACAATTGCATAACCTTTGAAAACCGTAAGCGATCGGCAAAATTACTTAGTTAATGATCCATTTTTATGAAAATTATAGGATCCCTTTCGCTATGTTACAGTTATGGGTCTTTCTGTGAACTATGATACTCTTTGGGATATTGAAAGTAAACCATAAGACTTGATGATTTTATTAGAAATGACCAAACACTTCAATAAGTATGGCATACCTAGTACAGACTTTATTTTGGCAAAATATTGGAATTCCATCACTGAACTGCCTGAGTTTTCTTCATATCTTCTTCTTCTCTTCATTCCTTATAGCACTTTTCTTCAAATCTTCTTCTTCTGTAGCAAAAGTCACCTTCTCTTCTTTCATCATAAGTAAGGGTAATGATAAGAAAAAAGGAAAAAGTTTCAGTGGAGAATGATCAAATAATAAACAATTAACACAAGCTAAATGAAATTACTGTAATCCATAATAAAAAAAATCCACTTACATAACAATCCTTCTTGGCTGATGGAGTTTTATATTTGGCATTAGAAAATGGATTTGAAGTCTTCCATTTTCATCTTCTAAACCAAACTCAATGGTATTAATGGTCAATATTCATCAACTTACTTTTATTAGGTATACAAGTTTTGATCAAGAATCTAAAATTTATTTAACTATATATATTTTTATTTTATAAAAATAATTAATAATTACAAATTACTCAAAATTGTACATCTTTTTTGATGTGGCAAAAGTAAAAGCACAGGTCACTAACACTCCCCATTGCATAAACTATATGAGGGACTTATAGAAAACCCTAGAGTTTCTAATTATGAGTATCATAAACCAAGGTTTCAAGGATCTGTCCGGTCCGGTCCGGTTTGGACTGGCCGGTCCATAACGATATCAAACCTCAACATTCCAGAAATTTTTTTTTTAATTTTGTGAATTGGACAGTCCAGACCGGTATCAATTTATACTACGCTGATCGAGTCCAACCAGTACCTTCAGTTCAACGATCGATACCATCGGTCCCGCCAGTCCATTTTTTTGTACCAATCCAGAGTCTGGAATGGACGGTACCGGATGTCAGGACCGGTCCCGAGCCTTTAAGCCTTGTCATAAACAGAAAGAGAGAGTCTCCATTAAGTATCATTAAGCAAATATTCCCTAACACGTCTGCTGCAAAACCTTACAAACAAACTCACAAATCAAGAGAACAAACTACAAGGATGTGAAATCAAGAGAAACAACTACATAGATTGATATGAAACAAGAACCACACACAATAACTCCTGAGATGATATCCAGAGTTTTAATTACTATTAGTTAATTACCAGTACCAACCAACAAGTCTTTGATTCTTACCCGAAAAAAAAAAAAAAAACCAAGTCTTTGATTAGTCTTTATTTCTGGTTCTTTCCCTTTCCATTGGCATAATTATATCTATCTTCACTTCAATTTTCTCACCTTCCTTGTGTAGTATTCCTGCACTGTTTGTGTCATATTTCCTTCCACCATTGTTGATTTGTCCACCACCCTCAATTGGTGGCCTCTTTGGTTTGCTCTGTATCTCTGCTGCTAATGAGATTGCCCTACACAGAAAGAAACTTATATAACACAGTCTTTGATTCTTGACCCAAAAAAAAAACATCAACACGTCATTGATTGTCTTTACTTCTGGTTCTTTCCCTTTCCATTGGCATAATTATCTCTATCTTTCACTTCAATTTTCTCATCTTCCTTGCGTAGTATTCCTGCACTGTTTTTGTCATATTTCCTTCCACCATTGTTGATTTGTCCGCCACCCTCAATTGGTGGCCTCTTTGGTTTGCTCTGTATCTCTGGTGCTGATGAGAATGTCCTACACAGAAAGAAACTTATATAACATAGTCACTGTTGATATAAAGCAATAAAAATATCAAGAACATTGAAGGCCAAACACAAGCTCACAGAAGAAGAAGATGAAGAATTACCTAAGAGTAATCTTGTACTGATAGTTTGTCAGGATGGGTTTTAGAAGCGCAAACTTTCTAATGAAGTGAGCCATGATTAATGTAGGAGGTGAAGAGAAACTGAATTTATTGAGAATTCTAAAGTGATTACAAAGAGTCCCCACGAGGGATTTAAATATAAAAAAAAAAGAAGATAAAGATACAATAGAAACTAAATCATTCTAATCTAGTTTGGATAAACAAATGTAGTCAGATCTCTACCTTCTAAATCAGTATAAAACCTTTGATTTCTTTTCCAATTTCTATCAAATTGGCAATTTCTATATGTAGGGGAGATACACACGATATTGTGTCTCTCACACATATATAGGCCTGTCAACGGACCGGATCATGATCCGGATCCGTCCGAATCCGATCCGATAATGCCGGATTCGGTAGAGGATTTTAGGGATCCAATCCGAATAAAAATGATCCGATCCGATCCGAAATATAATCGGATCGAACTCGGATGTTTAGTGATCCGATCCAATAAAGATCCGATCCGGTCCGCTTATATATATAATTTACAAGTGATCGGATTGGATCGGATCGGATATTCCGATTTCACTATCGGATCGGATTCGGATCACCTATTTCATGATCCGTCGGGATTTTGGATCGGATTCGGATTTTCGAATCGAATTCGGATCACCTATTTCATGATCCGTCGGATTTTGGATCGGATTCGGATCGAGCTTGAATCAATTGCAATCTGGTCTGAATCTGACCCGTTGACAGGCCTACACATATAGTAACCATGTGAGCTTCCTTTTGTTGCTTCTCTATAGGAAGGGAAAGAGGTGGCCTTCCCGATGCCGCAGGCGCAGATTTTGAGGATCGTCATCGAAAAAACCATTGTTGAAACACAGATGAAACCTGAGCTACGTTCCCTTTTGTCCCACAATGGTTTCAAGGATCACGCAATACCGGTCCGTATTGGCCAGTCCAAACTGGGACCGGACCATACCGGTCCGGGTCCAACCCGTGATACAATGGAAGTATAGTTGGGTCATGGTATCGCCGGTCTGCCGGTTCGGTGACCGATACAGCCGGCCCGGCAATCTGGCGATCGGTCCCGCAGGTCCGGTTTGGCGATGATCTAAAATTTTTTTCAAATTTTTTTTATTATTATTTTTTCTGTGCCGGATTTGGACCAGCCGGTACCAATCCGGATCGGAATTGGACAAGATTGGTTCGGCGACCGGTTCGGTCTTTAAAACCTTGTGTCCCACATCGAATACTTACCAAAAATCTCAACACTGAAGTAATGTTTTGGGGTTTATTATCACTTCGGAGTCCTCTGATAAAATTTGAAACGATACAGAGAAGATTAACTTGGCCCTGCGCAAGGATGGCACAGACAAATCGAGAAATGGTCCAATGTTTTTTCTGACTTCTGATCCCAATCGTCCATTTCTTTTGAGATCTGTCATCTGAACCGTCCGATCACATAATCACAGCATCCAACTATGCTGCTGCTTATATAACCGTCCATTTTGTTTCAAATCATTCTTCTTTCTTCCCGTTGATCCTTTAATAAAAATATGAACCGGTGCTTGATCAGGGATTTAAATTACCGGGTGGGGCTTGGCCAGCTTTCTTTTTCTTTTTATCTTTTTATACAGTTACTTAGGGATGTACAAATGGGCTGGCCCGCATGTGTCGGCCTGACAAGATTTGGTCCGTGACTGGAGTCATAGTCTACGGTACGGTTTGGCCCAAGTACGATTGGGGCACAAGTCCGGTTGGGTTTTTAACCAAGTCAAAGCACGAAGTCTGGTCTGGCAAAGCATGGTACGATCCGATAAATAATCGGGTCGTACCGTGCAGAACGAAAGATCCGTAGAGCAAAGAATAATAATAATAATAAAGCAAGTCAAACTCATTTTGAATAATGCTTAAAAAAATCATTTTTTAATATTTTTTTTGTGAGATTACTGAGATAAACAAGTTTGGAAATTACTAATATGGGACCGTAGAGATGCATTCGATCGTAAAATTAGAGATTTGGTTGCATATATTGAAGGGGTAAAAGAAACTATGCTGCTAAGAAATTACGGACTTCCAAATAAGAACTAGCTAGTTAATATACCATGAAATTTGTTAAAAATAGCGGCTCATATTCACTAGTATCTAGATCCAACGACGAGGAACCCAAGGGCCTATGGGCATGGGAGAGAGGCTTGTAGTGTGGTAAAGGTGTATTGAGAATTTGTCCTATATATCATATAGGAGTAAAGTTGTATATTTAATTGTTGAAATAGTGGAAACCTATTCTCTCCTATGATCCTGTGGACATAGATTTTTCTGAACCACACACACACACATATATATACACACATTGTTTTGATCTTTATTTTAATGTGTTTATTATTATTGTTTTATCCCGACCAACAAAGTTACATTTTTTTTAAGTATCTATGTGCTGAAGGTCACTCAACCAATCCCTATACCCCTTGATCAGTGTATGTGGGCTCTGTAGATAGAGAAAATTTAGATATCCTTTGTGAAATCTAAAAATCCATCACTTTCTTTCAAGAAGAATCTCGATTTAAGAATACGTTTTTTTTAGCTCTTAAATCGAGGATCACGAAGAGAAGAATCAGAAGACAATTCTTTTGTACAAAGAAAAGCCCTAGAGATTGTAATATCCTTTTTTTTTTAAATCAATAAAATTGATTTTGTTCAACAAATCTTGTTTGTTGATTTTCAATTAAGAACATTTGTGTGTACTAGCCCCATCTCTTTACTTTGCCTTAAAATATAACCAAGTTTTTGCTATATTTTGGATGTGCTGCAAAAGTAAAAGCACAAGTCACTAACACTCCCCCACAGCATAAACTATATGAGGGATTTATTAATAATAATAAAAAAAAACCCTAAAGTTTCTTATGAATATTATAAACAGAGGAGAATCTACATAAATATACTTATTAATCAGAAAATAAAGGTAAGTTTGTATATATATATATATATATATAATCATGAATAAAGTTTTTATAAAATCCCTTGCACAATAATAAAAAAAAAAAGCTCACATAATAATAAGAAGTACTTTATTAAAAGCGAACTTATACAAATCACCATGAACATTAAGCAAATATTAGTTCCATTCTTGCTAACACTTCTTCTGCAACATTAAAATTTAACTTAGAACTCAAGAGGACAAACTACTAGGTAAAGATGATCTCACACAAGAACTCCTACGAGGATATCTAGTGGTTTAATTATTATATACATATAACTAACCAACCAAACAAGTCTTTGATTAGTCTTTACTTCTGATTCTTTCCGTTTCCATTTGCATAATTATCTCCTTCTTTCACTTCAATTTTCTTATCTTCCTTTTGTAGTAATCCTGCACTGTTTGTGTCATAGTTCCTTCCACCATTGTGGATTTGTCCACCACCCTTAATTGGTGGCCTCTTTGGTTTGCTTTGTAGATCTGCTGATGAGAATGCCCTACACACACAAAGAAAAAAAAAACAGAAACTGAACTTATATATAACAGTCACTGTTAAATATAAAAGCACTAAACATATCAAAAGCTCAGAAAGAACAAGAACAGCAATTACTTGGCTTACCTAAGAGAACTCTTGTACTGATACTTTGTCAAAATGGGTTTTAGAAGAACAAACTTTCTAAGGAAAAGACCCATTTCAGCCATTGATTAATGTAGGAGGATTCCTCTCCAATCTTCAGGATTATCCTCTCACCATGCAGTTATATATATAGACATGGTTTAGGGTGTGTTTGGGTTGAGCATAATATAGAGAAGCATATAACTTTGGCCCGGCTTCTATAAGTACTTATTGCAGCTTATAGCTTATATAAGCATTTTTTTAAAATTAAATATGTGTTTGGTAGTGCTTATGGGTAAGTGCTTACCCATAAGCACTAGAGGAAGGCTACCCATAGGGAGAATCTACTGAGAGCAGCTTCTCCCAAGCTATTAAGCGTTAAGTTATTTCACAACTTTAGTTATATTTTAAAATACCTATTTTACCCCTAAACTTTTATAAGCACTTAAATAAATAGTATTTTTAAACTTTAATAATATTTTTATAACATCTATTTTACCCCTAAACTTTTATAAGCACTTAAATAAATGTATTTACCAAATGCAATTTTCTTCAAATAAGCAGTTTATTGTTGTTGTGGATAAGTGCTCCCATTGAGCAACTTATCCAATGAGTCGTTATCCATAAGCACAAGCCGGGCCAAATGTAACATATACATCTGAGATACACAATACCTTGTGTATCTCACCTGCATATAGAAGTTGCAGATTTGATGGAAATTAAAAAAAAGGATTTGTACTGATTTGGAAGATATAGATCTGATTAGATTTTTTTATCAAAACTATATTAGAATGATTTAGTTTATATTTTATCTTTATGTAGTTTTTCTATTTAAATCCCCTCATGGAGTCTCTTAGTAAGTACCTAGAATTTATCAATGAATCAGTTTATAAACCCGTTATTACCCTATGCTAACCCAATTCATTGCTGGCTTTACTTATAATGAAAAAAAGAAAGATTAAAATCATCTAAGGTCCTTCCCATAAAGAGAAGGAAGAATAGCTAATGAAAACCAGTCACACAAATCTGACATCAGACAATACTACATGATTTAAAAAATAAATAAAATAATTGATGTTGACAATGTGTCAGCCATGTTAAGCTTATGTGGTTGGTTTTCATTTGGCTATTGTTCATTCCCTTTATAGGAAGGACCTTAGACGAATCATGCCAAACGTTCCTTAAGATTTTTTATTAGTGAAATTGTGGTGGGGTTTAAGCTCTAATACCGATACAATCCAAAGTTAACAATGGTCAACACTTGTCACGGGTGGCTGCAACAAGACTTTTAGAGACGACTCGATTGACTGATATCATCCAAAACATATCAAGAAAAAAAAAAAGAAAAACAATTATGCCCCTCGATCGGGCAAATGCTATGTACTGCAACACCATTCAAAATAGGACATGTTTTAGCATATATGGGCCCTATCGATAACATATACATCTTATTTACATATTGATTGGTGTCAGGATACATAAAAAACACCATACAACACAAACACGAGCTTTTAAATTCATAATCAGTTGTTTTTATTGTTATATAGATAAGTCTATAAATAGTCCATTTCACATCAAGAAAGACAATGAAATAAAGGAATTCAAAATAGCTTTAAAGACTACAAATAAGTGAAGTTGCTTTATATAGTGTATGTCCCTCTCTTATAAAAAAAGAAAAAAGTAGAAGCACTAAGCTTGTCAAATCTAAAGAATGAAGACTTTGTCTTTCATTGAAAATATTGCAAAATCCAATTGATGGATCAATAATTGCCTTACTTCTGCTTGGCCTCTATATTTGGGTGGGTTTGGGCAAGGGTAATTAGCCTGTAAGTTCGGATCGGACTGAAATTTAAGGCCTGGTCATTTTTTTGGGCCAGACTTGTGTTGACGTTAGATTGACCCGCCTCAGCCCAAGGATTTATCAATCCATATGCATAATTACTAGTTAATTAGAATTTTGATGTTCCCTTTTATAAGTTTGGAATTTTAAGTTTTCACTTATCTAAATTTATATTTTGTTTAGGAATCACTAAATTTTATATTAAATTTCTATGGACCAATCAAGGAAAGAAAAAGCCATTAGAGTATTAGGCTGCGTTTAGCTCGCCTTATATAAGTGCTTATTTCAACTTATAGTTTATTAAAACATTTTTTTAAAATTAAATGTATTTTAGGTAGCACTTAATGGGTAAGTGCTTACCCATAAACACTTAAGGAAGGCTACCCATAATTAAGGAGGTGTTGAGAACAGCTTCTTTTATCACTTATGCGGAAAGCTATTTCTACACTTTAGTAATATTTTTGTAATACCTATTTTACTCCTAAACTGTCACAAGCACTTAAATAAATGTTATTTATAAACTTTAATAATATTTTTATAATACTTATTTTACCCCTAAACTTTTATACGCACTTAAATAAATGTATTTACCAAACGCTATTTTCTTCAAGTAAGCAATCTATTTTTACTATGGATAAGTGTTCCCATTAAGCCACTTATCCAATCAGTGCTTATCCAAAAGCACAAGCCGGGGCAAACGCAGCCTTATCTTTAGTATAAATTTCAGGGCCGGGTTTGGGCTTTGGGAATGGTATCAGGGGTGGGCTTGGGCAAATATTGTTAAATCCAAGACTCGAGATCGGGTCGGACTCGGGTCAACATAATTGGACTTATATTTAGACTGGCATGGTCCGAGCTCGGCCCGTTGCCACCCCTAGCCTGGTTCTATTTAGAGGAAGCTTCTCGGAAGGCAAAGAAGGATCAAAGGAAAGTCCGATTCGCTCCGTTATCTGAGAAGCGACGAACGTAGAGTGAGATACGGAGAGAAGAAACTGAGATCGAGAGAAGAAACAGAGGCGAATCGTCGAATTTGAGGTATTTCTGGTTGAAGCTATGTGTAAATTGGTATCTAATGTTACCTATCTCATAGGATTTTCTTGATTTTGGAAAGATTTTTTTTTTCCATCTCTGGTATAAATTTGTTGATTTCTTGATTTGATCGTCCTGGAGTGATAAGAATGAAGATCTGTGTTAGAATTATACTTTTGTTTATTAGACGTGATTGTAATTCGCATAGATGGAGCGATTCATGCCATGTTCGTGATTTTTAGGGTTTATTGGTATTTCCTATCTGTGATTGTTGTTGTTGTTGTTTTTTTTTTTTTTTTTTTTTTTTTTTCACATTTGTTTCTTACGTTGTAATTATTATTACTGTGCTGGCATTGTAAATTTATTCATGTTATTATATTATCGATCTGACCGTAGTTAGTTACAGCTTGGATTGAGAAAAGATGAAAGAACTTTGTTTCTTTCAGCCCAAAACATTTGTGGTTCAAATTAATTTATCGGTCTTTATATTGTTTTGTGGATGCTTCAATGGTTAAGTGCAAACAAAGCGAATTGCAATGGCTAGGTGTTTTTTCGTATGTTCTTACGCCTACCAGTAACTCTAGTTTTGATATATTTGAGTGGAATGTGCCTCATTAGTCAGCAGTGAATTCATCAAGTTGAGATGTATTGCTTTCACAAGAGACCAGTGAGCGGGCTTCAGAACAAAAAAAATTACGAAATATGAAATTTTGAAACTTGAGAACTATTGCTTGTTTCACTATCAACATTAAGCCCCTCCCACTGTTTTGATCATGAGACAAGGTGATAATCCCATCTATGGTTATTTTATTTTATTCTTTTGAAAAGTGCAGAAATAACATCTATATTTACAGAGAGAAATGTAACAACTCGATTATCTTTTTGATTATCAGGGATTTTCAGTGGACAAATGGTTCCACTGATTGTCTTATACATCATCTCAAGTCTTATTTATCATAGATTCTAAATCATGGATGATCCTCTTCAACCTCTCTGTTAGGAATGTATAATCCATTTAACCCCTTCACTTGCACAAAGTCAAGTTTTAAAATATTTGAAGCTATGAATTTTGGGGAACAATTGTTTGTAAGTTAGGAATTTGAAATCTGAATACGTCATTATTTTTCTGCTATTATGTCGTTTATGTTATATTCAAATTTTTTTCACCTACATACAAGCTGATGTGCTTTTTATACTTGCTTTTGTATTGGTTCTTAATTTTTTAATTTTTTTATGTATTTTTATAGAAGGGTGGATATATGTCATCACAAGATCCAATTTTAGGTGTCATTTGATTCGACGCCCTGATTACACTCTTGCACGTTGTTAGAAGTTATATCACTTGTAGAAGAGATAAAATAAAATAATTTTCTCATTGTTATGGAGAATAATACTGGTTTCTTTATGTGTTTCTTTGTAAGAATATTATCATTTGGACTTGTGGCATGGTCAAAGGCTTGTTCTACAATATGGCTATGGGTGCCTGGTTTGTCAATGAAAAGTATAACATGAGGGATGACAAACAAATTCATATATTTTTTGCAGTGATTGTATATTATTACAAATGAAGTGCTTTTCTGCCAGAGGACTTTTCGGTTGATCTTTGTTTTTATTGAATTATGTTTATGCAGTGTGGAGATTTCTATTTTGTTTTATGGGTTATGCTTTTACTCAACTGTGAAGTTTATTTTTTATTTCTTATACTAATAGTCACATGATCAAAGAAATCTTTCAAGCCAAGTAAATATATATTTTTATTTTGTTTTTGCTGCAAGCTCGATATTGCTCCACCTTGTAGGCTAATTCGTATGTTCAAAGTTTTCTTCTAATAAGTTGATAATAGGATATAATTGTATTTGAGTAAATGTTTTTATTTTTTATTTTTATGGTGGTCTTATTTATCTCGAGTTCTTTTTGTATTTTCTTTTTATAGGTTTAACATTGTTCACAAATGAGGGGTAGAAGTTACAGCTATAGTCCATCACCACCAAGGGGTTATGGCAGAAGAGGTCGGAGCCCCAGCCCTAGGGGTCGCTATGGAGGTCGTGGTAGAGACCTTCCTACTAGCCTTTTAGTTCGCAACCTTCACCTTGATTGTAGGTAGGCTTGTTCTTGCTAAGTTTCTTTTCTATCTACCTTTTTTTTTTATCGTTGTTTGTAGTTTATCATTACTGTTACACTTGTATGATTATTTCCATACTTCTCTTGTTCTATTTTTGTAAGTTATGATATTAATTTTAAGCATTATATTCTTCGTTATTGTTGTTCAATTTATTAGAGGTAAGAGGGTGTGCTCTCATGCAAGGGTTTGATGTTCTTATATTCATGTAATATTAGTTGATCTTATTTCAGTTGCCACATATGATTGATGCTATTTCTGTTGCTTTTATACATCTCTTGATTATGTTATTTACCCATTAACTGTATTCTACATTATTCTTGATGGTTAGCTATTAGGCTTTGTATGTGCCTTTATTATATTCTTCATAAGAGGGATTACTAAGAAGCAACACATTTTGGTGCAACCCTCCTTTCAACCCTGTACAAAGACAAAAAATTATATTGGTGTTTTAATTATTGTTTATTGTATTTGATTTTTTGTCTTCTTGCGGGGTTGGATTGTGGATTCTTGCAAAAAGGTGTTGCTTCTGGACATCCCTCTATTCATTATCCATGATTTATGTAGTTGTTCAAATTAATAGAGGATATATGAAAGAAATAATGTGGAACATATTATAGTCTTAATAGAGGATATATGATTATTTTCCTGCTTGTAGGAGACAGATGAGATGTTTTAGTATTGAAATAATTTCAATTCTGATGTAGTACTGTATTGACCTTCAGCTCTAAAACAGCACATGACTAACACAATACTTTTAAGTGAGTAAAGCATGACATAAATGACCGTACTTGGGCATAACAGAAAATGAACATAAATAAGCTCTCAGAAGGATTAAGCTAAGGAAATAAAACCAATTGCAAAAGTCTTCTTTTACAATCCTTGAGATGCTTCATGCGGTCTCATTTAGCAAGAAAATCAAGGGATACAAAGCTTGCGCCAGTGTCTCCTGATTGGGAGAGAGATTGTTGTCGAATTATGATCATGGTTATCACTGAAAGTTTCTTCTTTACATGGTATAAGGTGCTTAACATTGAAGGCATTTGACGTTTTGATATGGCTTGATAATCTCACTAATACTGATGATTATTTATCTTCTTGAAAACATCACATGGGCCAATTTTCCATTCATTCAGTGTGTTATACTATTCCCGTCCTTAGTTAACACTTCCCGTAGTAAACAACTTCTTATTTTACCTTTCAACAATTTATATCAGATGCTGCTTTGTACTTTGTGTTGTTGGCTTCTATTTGCTGTCATACTTGCTCATGGACAGATTTCATAAATTCAACAAGTCTTTAGCTTTCCCACTAACTTCCTCTCGATTTGGAATAGGCACAAGGTTTTATTAGGATTCTGTCCATACACAATTTCAAATGTACTATGTTGACCGATGCAGTTCTTTGACCTGTTAAAATATAATTCAGTTTGTGGTAGTGTTGAAATGCCATTGCTTTGGCTCGCTCTAGGTTAAGCTTTGAAATAAACATACAAAGCTCTTATTAACCATCCATCTATGTTTGCTCATATGCTTGTGGATGATAATTATAGCATGATTCAGTACACATTTTTCCATAAAGATCTCCAAGAGTGGCTGATAAACTTCAGATCACGATCAAAAGTGATTTTTTGGTACTCCATGCAAACAGACAATCTCCTTGAAATAAAGATTAGCCACATGGGATGCATCCATGGTTTCCCTGTAAGGATGAACAGAAACAATGCAGGTTAGGGCTAGGTTATGTCAACTGAACTTACCCGACCCTTTTTGGCTTGCCGAACCCAAATAGGGGTGGGGTTACACATTTAACTTGCCCCATTGCCACCCCTAGCCTGGGTAAGTTTGTGAGACAAAACTGAGTGTTAGAAGCTCTAGTCAATAAGATTTTTCACTATTTTCAGTGATGTGGATGAGTTTTAAAACATTGCAGACAAAATGACAGTGGTATTATAAATGAAAATAACGAAAATGATACTATAAAGGAGGAAGAAAAATACAAGAAAGTGAGCGAGAGAGAGTGAACCAGAAAGTCACTCTCTCAGACAACACAAACAAGAAGGAAAGAAAAGAAGAAAAAATACCAATGGTTCCATGTGACCCAACCGCCAAGACACCCCAAGGAACAACACCCCATCCCTCACCCCCATCATCATTTTCATCTATGAGCTCGGTATGCCTGAAAAAGTTCTTTCGATACACCCTTCTTAGCGAGTCTATCAGCTATGTTGTCTGCCTCCCTAATTCTCGACGTGTTTATTAAACTAGCAGGTTTCGGTTGAGCATCAACAAGTTAATACCCTATACCAACAAACCTGATACGTTGCCAACTCTAGTGCCTTGGTGTATTTTACTTGTCAATAGTGTGAATTTGGTTGCAAAAACTAGAGAGGGAGTATATGAAAAACTAGAATTGTAGAGGGATACCTTAAAATCGAGAGGTTACAAAGTTAAATGTGTGTATGGTGGTGGAGGTAAATCAAAGTTACGTTTTGGTTATTTGTGAACTGTGGGATTCCAAAAAGTAACCACTTTCGTTATTTTATTTAATGATCCATAAAGATGAGGATATAACACATAAATTGAAGCTGGATGGCTCAAGTTAAGATGCACTTGTAATTGTTTTATGACAGATGTATTGACACCCTGATTATTTCCTTTCAAAAGGAATTTATTAGGCCCACTCTGATGTATAGAACATATCGTTGAGCAACAAAGAAAGTACATTTTCATAGGATGAGTGAAGAACATTTTCATCGGATGATTGTAACTGAGATGTGAATGATGACATGGATAGTGGAAATACTAGGGAAGCTAAGGTAAGGAAAGAACTTAACTGTTCATAGGAGTAACCCAATTGGAGATAAAGGAAAGTAGTTTAAGATAGCTCAAGTATGTAAAATGGAGAGAGGTGCTTTTGGGACCATGGGAGGGGGTGCAGTTTGAAATATATAAAAGAGCTAGAGGGTTCAGAAAGGACCTGGATGGAGTCTGCCAAAAATTATTTAAATAGACATTATCAGATTGAAGATTTAATTTTTAATAGATTAAGATGACAGAATTGCCATTAGTTACTTGGGATGAGGCATTTTGTTGTTGTTGTTGCTCATTATTTTTTTATTTTCACTATACCTCATTTGCTATATTATTTTTCTTTAAGTTTAATATAGACCTAAATAGATTATTTTCTTTTCCACCTGTCAATTTAGGATCTGTGAAGGTTAATGCAATTTTTTAGCTTTTGTTTCCATAAAAGTGTTGTCAATCAATTTTTAGCACGCTACTGAAATTTGTAGTTTATGTTATGCAGGTTAGAAGATCTCCGTAGGGTGTTTGGGCAATTTGGTCCTCTTAAGGATGTGTATTTGCCTCGAGATTATCATACTGGGTGAGCATGTTCTGTCTTACCATGGTTATTTGGAAGTTGTCTGGACACTATGAATTCATTGGTTTAATGTGATTTATTATTGTTGATGTTATTAGACATTTATTTTGGTGTGCTTTGTACGATGAAGTTAAGCTGTCCATCTTGGCTCTCATTTGTCCTTTTTTCCCTTCCCTAAAATTTTGGTGATGACGGGGCACTATTTTTTTATAATGTACCATTCTTTTACAACAAGTCGAATGCTGTTATTAAATTTAAAGTTTTTAAGACTCAACAGTGAAATTAAAGTTTTGAAGACATCATTGAAGTAATAAGAGTTCTGTTGATGCTAATGTTGTGAAGATGGGAAGGAAGTTGGTTTTGAATACATTGTGAAGATGTTGAAGTCATGAAGAATTTCGAGTCTTTAGACTGACATTTGCAAGGTCAGCAGCTGAGTGCTTGCTTTTACTTGAATTGCATGAAGTGGCAGTAAAGTAACATTTCTGCTTAAGCGACCTTTCTGATGATTATTGTTTTTGTCATTTTTCCAACAAGGGCAGACACTGTGATGATAACTCTGCTGTTTATGCAGCCTCTGTTTCCCTAAACATGGTTGTGTTGCAGGGAGCCACGTGGCTTTGGTTTTGTCCAATATTTAGACCCAGCAGATGCCGCAGAAGCCAAATACCAAATGGATGGGGAGATTCTTCATGGCAGGAAGTTGACTGTTGTATTTGCCGAGGAGAATAGGAAGAAGCCAACTGAGATGAGGGCAAGAGAGCGTTTTAGGTGAAATATTCTGTTATCTTTATTCTCTTTATTTAATCAGGTTTTCTTCTCTACTGTAAATTGTTATGTTTGGTTGCAAAAATTGGGATTATCATGTACTATTGTTATATTTATAGTTTTTCCTACAATTGAATGGTTGTTTGCTTGATTAGATTTTTTATTTTACCTGTGTGTTAAGCTTACATATTTCGGCTTGCATCATATATATCACCTGCTGTGTGATTTATCTTGTCAATTTGGCTGATAAAAATTTTGTTTTATTGTATTGTAACTTGATGGAATTTGCACTTTCGAATTAATTAATGTCAATTTGGCTAAAGCAAGTGCGGTCATGGTAAGAGCCGTGGCCAAAGGGCAGTTAAAAGATAATTGTTTGTTTATAGGATAAAATATTCGGTTAGTACGTTGTTGTGTAGATGAGTTGGGATAAATTTTGTAGTTCTTTTGTTTTGAAGATTAATAATGGTCTATGCCTTTTGTCGGTAGGGGTCGATCGTATGATCGTAGGAGGTCACCCCCACGGTATTCTCGTTCACCATGCCATGCAAGATCCCGTTCTCACAGCCGTAGTTACAATTCGCCTTCTCCCAGGCGAAGACATTACTCGAGGTTTGCATTTAATTTCCAATTTCTTTTGTTGTTACTATTATCAAGGTTCGTAATGTCGATGTCACTAGGTGGCTCAGGCGACATGGGGGAAAAATGGGAAACCAAGGATTAAAAAAAATTGAAATTTTCCCATGTCGAGAGACGTGTCCAAAATAGTAACATGTCACCAACATTAGAACACTGATTGTTGTTGTTGTTTTGGTCAAAGATGTTCATACTTTATTCCGGTGCAGATCTGTTTCACCCCCGGATAGGAGGTATTACCGAGAGCGAGTTCGACCGCCTTCTTATAATAATGGGTCAGGGAGCCTGAGCCGAAGCCGGAGTCCGACTCCTGAAGAATATCCAAGAGGACGAGAGAGAGAAAGGTCTCTAAGCCAGTAAGCAACTCAAAAAAAATTATGCTGCAAGTAGACACCCTTGGATAACTACTTTTTTTAGTTACTGTGTATGATGAATGACAGGTGTGTCTGGAAGCCGAATTTCTAGATTTGGTAGCTTTGTTAAAAATAAAAAATAACTGAAGCTGTTTAATGAGGAGATTGCTAGAGCTTGTAGCATTGTGTATCTTTTAACCCTTTTATTCCCCCTCCATTGGTACATACTAATCGAAGAATGCATATATATATATATATATATATATAGAGAGAGAGAGAGAGATTTGCCGTAGGATATATCTAGGCCTGTCAACGGTCGGATTTAGATTGAATCGCAACTGATCCGAGTTCGATCTGATAGTGAAAATAAAAAATTCGAATACTATCCGAAATGAAATTCGACAGATTATGAAATAGGTGATTTGAATTATATCCGACAGTGAAATTGGAATATCCGAATCCAATCATCTTTAAATTGTATACAAAATGAAGCTTGAAGTACATAACAAATGATCAAATTACCTCAACAAACCAGCCAAACTTTCCATAGTTTCAACAAAAACAATCTCAGTTATGCAATCTCCTTTGAGAACAAATGATCAAATTACCTCAACAAACCAGCCAAACTTTCCATCAGTTTCAACAAAAACAATCTCAGTTATGCAATCTCCTTTGAAAAAAGAAGAAGCAATTATTATTAAAAAAATTCAAATCAAATTGTATACAAAATGAAGCTCCAAGTACAGAACAAAATGATCAAATTATCTCAACAAATCAAACTTTCCATCAGATTCAACAAAAACAATCTGAAGTTCTGCAATCTCCTTTGAAAAAAAAAAGTAATTATTATTAAAAAAATTCAAATCAAATTGTATACAAAATGAAGCTTGAAGTACAGAACAAATGATCAAATTACCTCAACAAACCAAACTTTCCGTCAAATTCAACAAAAACAATCTCACTTTCGCAATCTCCTTTGAAAAAAAAGCAATTATTATTAAAAAAATTCAAGTCAAAGCAAAAAAAAAAGGAGAAAAGGAGATCTATCTTCTAACAAAAGAATCAAAATAAAAATAGAATTGATCTTCGAATCAATACCTCTAAATGGAAGACTGGTCGTTTCAGATGCTCCAGCCAACGATCTGAATTGTAAAATCAAAAAGAAAAAAAATAAAAATAAAATTAGAGAAATGGAAATAAAAAATCAGAAGAAAAAAAAAAAGGAGAGACAAGGGAGCTTTTCGCTGTTAAGAAGGCAGTCTCATTGATCAGTCGCCTTTGGTACTTGAGTAGTAAAAAAAGTTCATCTTGCTCATAGAAGTATTCAAAACCGACGGGCAATGGGAGATAGAAACGTCGACTGCTAGCCGATTTGGAAGTCTCCGTATTCAGGAGATGCAGACTCAGAAGGCTTAGGTTATTGCTTTGAACCTTCGCTTCTACTGGCTTCGAGGCGGAAGCACTTGCCTAAATCTAGTAGTTGCTCCTAATGACAGGTGATATGCTTCCAATTTTTGGAGATGAATAGCTTGCCCGAGGAACCCAAGACATACCTTGTACTACGGGTATATCTTGAATCCACGGAATGTAGATCTTTGGTAACTTCACGTTCCAGTTAATTTTTTACATATATTTATATATATCTCTAATCTAAATACGCAATTGAGAATTGGTGGGGTGGTAAGGCACTAGGATTTTTAACTGAAGGTGCAAAATTCAAGTCCCTCCCCCCCAATGTTTGTTTTCATTATAAATTATAATCGGATCGGATCACTCAACACTCGAGTTCGATCCGATTATATTTCGGATCGGATTTGATCATTTTTATTCGAATCGGATCACTAAAATCCTAGTGATCTGATTCGAGAATCGTCCACCTGTACGTGAATTGGGGACTAAGGGTGCAACTTGGTTCGGGTTGACATTAACTCAAGACCAAACCCACATTGGTGAAGGTTATTCCAAAACTGAACCGAATTGAGAACCAAACTTCTCAACCTGAAAACCGAACTAAAATGAGAAACCCCAAACCAAATCAAATTATATATAACATACCATATATAATATAGTTTGGTCGAATTCCAGCTCGGATTAGAACTATATACAATATAGTTTAGGTTTCGGTTTGGTTCCATTTAACCGAGGCTTCAACTCAAAACCAAACCGATCAAATTCGATTTTATAATTTTAAAATAAAAATTGAACCAAATATCTAGAAACCCAATTTAAACTGAACCGAAATCAATTTGGATTAGTTTAGTTTCGGGTTTAACCGATCCAAGTTGCACCCCAACCGGCGAATCTAAATATTAAGCTCAGCTCATGCACGCCGTGTCCGAACCTAAACCAAGTTGGGTCAAGTCGTTGATGTCCCGACCCATATAACTATATAGAATCTTTAGTCTCACGATAGCTCATCTCACATGGTCTCCACTATATTCTGAAATAAATACTTTTTTGCCTTCTGACATTTTCTTGTTGAGCAGTTTTCATGACTCTTTAGGTACTTTGAGGCAAACAATCTGACTTTTGGAGTGAAAAAGTTCAAAGAATAAAACTAAAAATAAATACTAAACAAGGAAAAAAACCGAAAGGGTCCCTTTTAAATTCTCTTTCCGACCACTAAAATAGAAAACACCGGCGACAATATCGATGGATTGGATACTTATATTATCTATAAAATATTTTGAACAGACAAAGAATTTTAATAAAAAAATTCATATTAAATTAAGGAACCAAAAACAAATCTTATGGAGGTTTTTGCTGAGATTAGAGAGAATTAGTGATTACTTGGGGTAATGTAATGGCTATTCTTCTTGTTCTTATTTTTTTATTTTCTTTTTCTGGGTTTGTCTTAAATGAAGTGTTACGGCTCTTGAAGTCTGTTCAGCTGTTCTTCTCCTTGGTTCCACACAAGATTGCGGCTTTATATTGTTGGGGAACTCGGCCTTTCTGGTTACTCTTTTGATTGTTGATTTTGTACTCAGTTTGGTCTGAAGTGCGAATCTATGTGGTTGTAGGGCTTGATGAACTGGTTTGAAGCTTGTCAAGGAATAGGGAACTGGGTTTCTTGAGCTGGGAAGTTGATTCAGGTTCTTTTCCCTTTTCTTTTTTTCTTGATTTCTGCTTCTGGGTATTTTTTTATCTTTTATTTTTTTGATAGTTTGTGGGATTTTTGCATCTGGGTATTTTTTTTCTTTTATTTTTTTGATAGTTTGTGGAATTTTTGCATCTGGGTTGTATGAGTTTGGGCTCTTCTTCTTCTTATGTGTCCTGCTGTTGCTTAGGTTTCTTTAGGATTCTGATGTAAGGTTAGATAGTGTATCAGTATTGAACTTATTTTGGTGATGGCTTTGGGGTTCTTTTACTCTTCTTGTTTTACAAAATTAAAGTTGCTGAGATTGCTGTGGATGTTCAGATGCAAAGCTTGAGCTAAGTACATTTTAGTTTGATTTAGAGAGTGTCAATGTTGAACATGTTTTTTAGGACAAAAAATTAAGGGTTTCCTTTTTTTGAATTTTTTTTTAGTTGTTTTAAGTAATTTTCAATCTTTCATGTTGTAGTCGTGGTCTTGAATATTGCAAAATAGAACTGTTCTGCTTTCCAATTGTCTGCATTATAGCTGATTATAATGTCAAAGCTGCCATTAGTAGATGACAATAGATAGCTTGAGAAAGTCCTCAACTGTAGTCACAGAATTCTTGTTAACAAAGAAATGGACAAAGACATTGTTCATGTGTGAAAGGTGAATCAATAAATTCTACAAAAAAAATCTAACTTGTTAGGTTATCTTTGATTTCCATCCAACTCAAACTGCCATTGTGAAGTGTGAACAGAAAACCTGTTCTTTGCTGGTAAATTTGTTTCGTGCCGAGTTGTTTGAGGAGCTTTCCGATGCCAAGCCAATGTTTGTGATTCCTACTGTGAGAGACAATTGTGTAATAAACTCTCATAAGTATCGTACCCAAGATCAGGGTGTATTCCCCAACTGGGTTCAGAAACCCTTTTCCACATGAACATCATAGAACTAATTTCTTTTTACTTTACTTTACTGTTTGTTTTTTTCCTTTGCTGGTAGGTTTCAATTTGGTCCTCTCTATACTGAACTTTGTCCTGTGGTTATTTACCTGTTTATAGTTTATACATCAACTCGGCTTACTACTTAACACCCTTTTTATCTCATCAGAAAAGCTGTGTGAATTTTGTTTTAGGCACTAAATGCCATTTTGTGTGTTTCTTCCATATCTCTTATTATATAATTTTTTTTTCACTAATGTTGTATGCTGTACTTGAAGACAAGACTCTTATATGTGTACCTTACCATATTTTGTATATATTTGCTGGCTTTGACAGTTACGGTTTGCAATTAGAGGGAGAAGGTCCAGGTTGAAGATCTTTGGGCCTGATGATGCTCGAAAAATGGTTAGGGGTTGTGTTTTTCCTCGTGATCTTCATGTTTTTCAATGCATCAGGTAAATCAGCGTATTTCTTTGGCCTCTTTTACTACGATTCCATGTGTCTATTCGTGCTCTTCTCTATAGTTAGAGTGAGTGAATGAGCCTGATATTTACTGTTATTATGTTTGATAGATAACCCGTTTTCGGAAACAAAAAAAATCTGCAGATTGCTTACCGGTAGAACAATGCACCATCTTTGTCGGACATGTCTCGATCCTCTTGGAGATTTGCTCACTTGGTTGTTTAGCTTGCCCTTACCTTCTTCGGTAAACCCATTTTTCTCTAATATGCCGAGGGTGGCTAACACTAACAGCTTTACTGACAATTATAGCCAAGGAAGGAGTGAAGAGAGGGCATATGTTGAGGGGGTGTTTAGTCAGAGGAAATGATTCTTGAAAGGGTGTAGTTTTTTTCCCTTTTGGTTGTTGGTCCTTGCATCTTTCTTAGCTAGTGTTCTTATATCTTAGGGCCTAGTGGCAGCCTCGACCTGAATGGAAGTGCGATGTGTCTGAAAACTCGGGATCGTAAATGGATTAGGGTACCAAGCTTAAGTGGAGAGGCACTTCTAGAATGTTATATGATCGACATATTCCATTCAAGCTAAAGGCAATAGCTATTAGATTTGCTATGTAGAGATCAAAAGGTTAGGCAACAAAGAAGCAACAAATTCATAGGATGAGTATTGTTGAGGTGAGGTGTTTATATGGATTTGTTGAAAGCCTAGGAAAGATAAGAAATAAACACATCCAATATCTGCAAAAGTGAAAAAAAAAAAAAAAAAAAAAAAAAACGAAGATGAATGCAATGAAACATTGGAAAGGAAAAGGGAGGGGGGATTTGCAATGAAACTTTAGTTGAATGCTAAAGCAAAGTCGTTGACACTCAAAAGTGCAAAATATGACTAAAAACAATATCATGGAACATGTAAGCTATCCGATATATTCATATTCAAAATGATATCTATGAATTGTTTTTAAGAGTAGAAAGTACTACAACAACCAATACAACTCACAAATGCAGAAAGAAAAAAACATGTGACACATGATGACATATGGCTTGAATTTTTTTTTTTTTGATCAATATGGCTTGAATTGTTCATCCCTATACTAAAGATATATTCTTCTCTCTCTCTCTCTCTCTCTCTCTCTCTCTCAGAAAGAAAAAAACATGTGACACGTGATAACATATGGCTTGAATTGTTCATCCCTATACTAAAGATATCTTCTCTCTCTCTCTCTCTCTTAAATAGTAAAATCTATAAAATCAAAACTTTTCCTTTGAATTTCTAGATCGACAGTCGCTTTTTTGCATATAATTAATTCATACTCTAACAACAAGTATTTATGTTAAAACCCAAAAATAGGTTTTTCCCAAAATTTTCAGACTGTCAACTGGTCTAATCTAAATTCCTTGATGAAACACATGCCAATGCATTAGCATGCATTCCATTTACTCTATTATGATATAACATGACATTTGAAACTGTGTACGTGTTTTATGACAATGCTGCTTTCATTATCATTATTAGTATTATTATTGTGTTGTTGTTTGTTGAACCATTTGATATACATTGTTGTGCCCTTATCTAACAGCTTGAGCTTTTAGAGCAATTGGTGTTTAACATGGTATCAGAGCGGGAGGTCAAGTGATCAAATCCCGGGGGTGTATTTCTGTGTTTGCCTTGGTGCCCTATATTCTCCCACGGATGTATTGTTCCTGTGCGGAGCCCGCACATGCGGGAGGGTGTTGAACCATTTAATATACATTGTTGTGCCCTTCTCTAACAACTTGAGCTTTTGGAGTACGTGGTCTTTAACATTGTTGTTGTTGTTGTTGTATTAATATAATTGTTGCTACAAATTACTATCATACTTAGTTTATAGTATTGTCTCTTTTGGAGATTTTTTTTTTCTTTTTGAGTGTATGTATGTGTGCGTGCGTGCATGCGTGTTTTTTTTTTTAATGATTTATCTAATGATTTCTTAATTCTTTTAGTATAAACTTCCTTTTTTCATACAATTTATTTTTGTTATGAACTGTTACAAAAAACATGTTTTGTGAATTTATAGGTGCATTCGTAGGAGTAAACATTGGTACCGATGTCACCAACTTGCCACCGGCTGCAGATATAGTTGCAATTCTCAAAGCACATCAAATCACTCATATTCGCCTCTTCGATGCTGATCGCCACATGTTGACTACCCTTGCTAACACCGAGATCGAAGTAATGGTGGGCATCACGAACGACGAGGTTCTAAGGATCGGACAATCCCCATCAGCGGCTGCAGCATGGATCAACAAGAATGTTGCAGCTTACCTTCCATCAACCAATATCACGGCCATTGCTGTCGGCAGCGAGGTCCTGACATCGATCCCCAATGCCGCTCCCATTCTAGTTCCTGCCATGAATTACCTTCACCGTGCCCTAGTAGCCTCAAACCTCAATTTCCAGGTCAAAGTTTCGAGCCCCCACTCCATGGACATTATTCCTCGGCCTTTCCCTCCATCTACTGCCACCTTCAATTCTTCATTGAACTCTACCATATACCAGTTCCTCCAGTTTTTAAAGAACACAGGTTCCTTCTACATGTTAAATGCATATCCTTACTATGGTTACACAAGAGGAAACGGTCTCTTCCCTCTCGACTACGCTCTTTTCCAGCCGCTTCCGTCTGTGAAACAAATTGTCGACCCCAACACTCTTTTCCATTACACCAGCATGTTTGACGCAATGGTTGATGCCGCTTACTACTCTATTGAAGCTCTGAATCTTTCCGGCATTCCGGTTGTCGTGACTGAATCAGGCTGGCCATGGTTTGGAGGCGCCAATGAACCCGACGCAACCGTGGAGAATTCAGAGACCTATAATAACAATTTGATTCACCGGGTGCTCAATGATTCGGGGCCGCCAAGTCAGCCAACTATACCGATCAGCACGTACATCTACGAGCTCTTCAATGAAGATAAGCGTCCGGGGCCCGTATCGGAGAAGAACTGGGGCGTGTTCTTTACAAATGGGACGGCTTTGTATTCTCTAAGTTTGACTACTGATGATAAACTTACGGGGAATTCTTCTGGGGTGTTCTGTGTGGCTATACAAAATGCAGACCAAGATAAATTGAAGGATGGCCTGAACTGGGCTTGTGGGCAAGGTCAGGCGAACTGCACTGCCATTCAAGAGGGGCGACCGTGTTATGAACCTAACAATCTTCAGAACCATGCTTCTTATGCGTACAATGATTATTTTCAGAGAAAGCAAAGTGTCGGTGGGACCTGTAGCTTTGATGGTACGGCCGTGACTACTACGGTTGATCCCAGTAAGTTCATGGATCCTTTCTCTCTTTCATTCTGTCATCATAGTGTTTAAACTTGGTATCAAATCGGGGATCGGCCGATCCAAAACATTGCCTACAATTTTTTCTTTTAAAAAAGAAACTTCTCGAGGGGTGTCAGACAATCCATATTGGATCAATCCGATCTGACTCTGTTTCGGACTGAGTCAGAGAATTTTTAATAAATTAGGGATCGCCTGGGATCGCGACTCATTCCGAGTTGGATCAGCGGATCCTTTACACCTCGACTGTAATTTCTTGGTATTGAACACTTCAAAAATTTCCGATCTATGATACCATGCAATATAATTGAATAGTGAAATTGTTGCATTATTATGATTTATGAAGGTTGAAGCATTAGTAACTATATGCTGTTATGTGTCTGTTGTGTCTTAGTTTGTAGCTTCTGCCATTCTTGTAGTGTATTTTGGTGGTTTTAGAATATTTGAAAGGGTAAAGAACACCTTTTTAACTATCAATGCCTGTCATATAGTGTTTAGTATCAGCCAATCCCGAGTCGGATCGGCCAATACAACTCGGGATCAGCTCGGGACAAGCCACAATCCCAAGCAGATCCCTAAAATTATTAAAAATTCTCTGACTCGATCCGAGACGGAGTCAGATTGTCCGATCAAGACGATTCGACTCGGCCTCACATAGTGTTAAGGATCGTCCGATCCAACTCGGGATCGGACTGGGGCGATCCCCGAGTTGATCCCGATACGGGAATAACCCAAAAAAGCCCCGAGTCGGGTGTTTTTTTTTTTAATTAAATTAATATTGTTCGTCTCGGCCGATCCCGAGTCGTAATCCGAGTTTAAACACTATGAGGCCTCATATCGAGTCAGATCAGATGATCCATATTGGATCGTCTGAAACATGAATTTTTTAAGTCTGGTCACAAGTTTCAACAAATAGGAGATCTTTTCAAAACATGACCTTTATTTACATATAAAGGCATTTAGAAAAGAGATCTTTTTTACTATGCATCTGATTCGACTTAAGCTCGGATCAGTTGTAGTCAAATGTGGACCAAATACATACTTTTATTTGGCCATTGCATGAATGCAACAATATTGGTTATTAAAATGATTTTTAATAAGTTTTTAGACACTTAAGTCAACATGTTTTTATACGCTTATACCGTTAGGATTTTTCCGGATATATATATTTTTTAATTTAATTAATTTTTTTTTAAAATTCGGACCATGTTTTAGATCGGCCGATCCAACTCGGCATCGGAACAGAAATTTCTGATTTTTCTTTTTTTTTTTTTTAATTCGGACCATGTTTTGGATCGGCTGATCCAACTCGGCATCGGAACGGAACGATCCCCGATCTGATACCGAGTTTAAACACTATGGCCTATTTATGACAGGGAGCCCCTTCTTTTCTTTTTAAAGTTGGTATCATTTGCAGGCTATATGGTT
>JAUPMG010000013.1:923634-934417 GCA_031762675.1 Pachysandra terminalis
GACACTTCATCCTCGATATCGAGTGTGATCAAGGGGATCATGGTGTCCGTGGCTTATGCACCATTGGGAGGGTGTGGCAATGAAGGGACACTATGTATCAAATGGCTTTTCAGGCTACTTTATGGCATATTTGGAGGGAGTGCACTTTGCAGATTTTCCAGGACACTTCATCCTCGATATCGAGTGTGATCAAGGGGATCATGGTGTCCGTGGCTTATGCACCATTGGGAGGGTGTGGGTTATGCAGGTGAGCATCTGTCAACTGTTAGCACAGTGGAGGTTTGCGGGACTGACAGTGAAAGGACACATTATGTATCGACTAGCTTTTCAAGCTACTTTATGGCATATTTGGAGGGAGCGCAATTTGCGAATTTTACAGGACACTTCATCCTCGATATCGAGTGTGATCGAGGGGATCATGGTGTCTGTGGCTTCTTGGGCGTTTCTGAGGACTCAGTTTGATGGTATTGCAGCTACGGACATTCTGAGAGTGATATAGAACCTTAGTGAGTGGTAGTTGTCTTTTGCCTTTGCACCCAGTCTGGTATCCCCCAGCGGCTGGGTGGGTGAAGCTTAATGTTGACGGCTACTCCCAAGATTATTCAGGTCCTTGGGGGTTGGTAGTGTGTTTAGAGACATTAATGAAGATACCTATTACCTTTCTTTGGCCTTGGTGGCGGTGGAGAGTCGGTGAGGGCCTGTTCGGTGGCTTTAGTGGTCAGGTTGAGGCATGCTATAGTACAAGGTTATCAGAATTTGATTGTGGTGAGCTCTTCATCTTCTATCATTGATTGGATGGGGAGACTTGAGCAGTGTGCATGGAGGTTTACTCATCTAGTTCATTTGGCTTGGTCCTTGAGCAGGGCAATGATAGAACTACAAAAAGATGGAACATCTCATTCCATCTTGTGTCTCGGGGGGCCAATCTGGTGGCTGAGATGTTTTTTATGAGCGGTATGGGGATGAGTGTTATGTTCAAAGGGGTTCCGTCTATGGAGTTGATGCAGGAGGCGGGCTGAGTTTTTGTTGTGGGAGGTATATATCTGATGGGTGTTTCGGGTTTATAGGGTTGTGGTATATTTGTGTTTTTTCTGTTTCCCATGGCTTAAGATTAGTTCTTCAGCCATGGTGCTTGTATCCTTGTCCTCTGTGCATTCTCCTTTATATAATTCATCATTTATCAAAAATAAAAATAAAAGGTGCGACATAGAGACCCTCTCTCACTCATCAAAAACCCTTTCACTAGACTACAATCCTTGGCTTTCCTAAGAAAAGTGCCAAGGACTTTGTTCATCAACATGAACAGAAAATGGGACATAAGGTGTTTAAAACATCTAGGCAAAGGGAAATACCTTGTGACACTCCAATTAAGAATGAAGGAAAAGAATACATTCCCTATACACCCTCAGATTCATCCTCTCCATTTCTGTCCAAAGCCTCTCCATTCAGAGATTGCATCTAAGAAATCTCATTCTACTAGATCACAAGCTTTCTCTAAATCCAGTTTCCACACAAGCCCAGGGAGACCTAATTTCTTTCTAGCTTCAACACATTCATTTGCCACTAATAAACAGTCCAAGATTTGCCTCCCCCTGATGAAGGAAATCCGGTAAAGCGAAATGACCGAAGGTAGAACTTCCCTAAGTGTTATACACAGCAGCTTGGCTAAAATTTTATACATGAGTGGTTAGACTAATGGGTGTAAAGTCTCTAAAATCTATGGCTCCCTTCTTTGGGATCAACACCAAGAAGGCTGTGTTTGTGGCCTTATCTTTTTTTTAAATAACGCAATCATATTATAAATCTGAGAAAGACAGAACATACATGCAGACATAAGACAGTTCAGTAGCTATCCGAGATGGATAACTGTTAGAACAACTACAAACTACATCTACCCATAAACAGAACAATTATTACATCTCACGTGATAACCAGATCCCCAAACATCGCTTTTCTACCAAAGAACAGAGCTTCTCTACCAACACCGCCTCGTGCCAAAACATCTGCTAACTCATTTCCCTTTCTGCGTACCTGAAGAAATGATATGTTCATCCCCCGCCCAAGGGAGCTGGCTAGATGAACTAAATGTATAAACCTCCACGGGCACATCCCGGTGTGCACCATCCATGATATTGCCGTCCTGAAGTCACCTTCCACCTTTAATGATACCAATCCATGTGCCCTAGCCTCCTTCAGACCAGTGATTAAGGCCTGCATCTCAGCACTAGTAGAATCTCCATCTCCCAGCGGACCTGAAAATACATGCAAGATATGACCAAAATGGTCTCTACAAATACCGCCCACACCTAACGGAATTGGATTGTCAAGAAGGAACCATCAAAGTTTAGTTTAATAACACCCTCTTTTGGCTGTCCATACCACAATGACCGTCAGCCTCCAAGGAGAGGACTGACAAATAGTAGGCCAACCTCTCATGATGTCCGAGATGGAAATCCCTATAAACTCCGATAGCACTACCATCTATGAAGCAATTTTAAATATAATGCAATCAATAATGATCTGTAAAGAAGCAGGTTTATCCTCAAATACCCTCATGTTCCTCTCAATACAGATTAGCCACATAACCGCCTGAAAAAAGAACTGAAATAGCATCTGACCCCTCCTGTCTAGGCCAGGGAATCTCATCTGCTCCATAAGTGCTACAATACCATAAGGCATCACCCAAGTACAATGAACCTGATGGATGATGAATAACCCAATGTGCCTAATGAACAAAAAGGATGGTCCACTGTTTCACTCTCAGACTTGCACATAACACATATTAGAGGATAACGCGCAATTTCTCCACTTTCTCCGTTTTTCCACTGTACATGGCCTTATTGATCACTCCACTTCTGTGAAACTCTCTTACTACCTCCAATAGGTCATCTTTTAGAATCTATGAATAATCTTGAAAGAACGTAATGTTGAAACCAACAAGACCTGGGGCTTTTTCTCTCTCCATTGCTTGTTTTACTTCCTCCTCAAATAGTCTTCCCAGCAAGGCTGCCCTTGATTCCTCCAAATGAGAGGTCTCCAGATTCCGCAGCTTAAACTTCATCATAAGTTCATATCTATAGTTCTATACAAATAAGAATCGAAACTTGTACGTGCTTCCTCCTTCTCCCTAATGTCATCCAAGAGAGATTCATCCATCATAAATCGAGAGATATGATTCTTTCCTTTTCCTTCCATTTGAGATCCTATGGAAGAAACCAGTATTCACATCCCCCTCTTTAATCTATAACATGTGGCTTATATCTCCAACTAGCTTCCTCACTTTTAAGGATAACCCTTTTCAGTGATCCCCACCACCCAGATGACAGATACCCCAACCCCTCCCTTCTATATAAATCCCCATTTTCCTCTATCACCTTCTGTTTTCTCTCCATCAAATTTTCAAATACCTCCTTATACCAAACTTTATTTTTTTTCTTGCACAAACCTCAATCGTTTCATAAATTTAAAGCCTGCCCACCCCAAACTAGTACTCGAAATTGTTTTTCCACCATTCCTCCATCTTTTGAAGGTTGGATGGAACATCCACATATTCTCCAACCTGAAAGAGGGCAGCCCTGATCACAGTAAAAATCAAGATGGGTGTATGGTTTGAGAAGGTAAAGCCTTCTAGGTGATGTATGAAAAATGAGTACCCCAATCCATCCATACAAAACATCTATCAAACCTGCAACATCTTAGGCTCTCCTAAATTAGACCAAGTGAATCCTCCTGTCATCGAAAATCCAACAGACTACACCGCCGATGAAGTTTGAGAAATTTCGCATACTCCTTGTTATTATGATTCTCCTCTTGACAATGCATTTAACTACACGTATTAACCAAACATCAACTTTTTCAGGATAAACAACTTATTACTGCTGTAGGTGCTTCCATTGAGTCACTTATCCAAAAGTGCTTACCCAAAAGCACAAACCGAGCCAAACGCAGCCTAACACCTTTGAGAGATGCTTCGAACAGAAGTGCTTAAGGAAACAATTTTGTCAAAGCAAGGGGAAAGGGCTTGAAAAAACAGTGTTCTAAGAAGTTCTTCCAACAGAAGGTTCTTCATCAAGAAGCCTATCTTGTTGAATCAAGGGGACCCAGCTTCAAAAAACTGCATTTGTCAGAAGCAATGAAGATTTTTAAAATGTCAAAACTATCCTTCTTTTCTAGTTATGTTCTTTAAAAAGACAAAAGTATCTCTTTAACATACAATTATGTACATAAATATTCTTATATACAGTTTTTATCAATCCAACACATGTTAGCTAAAAGCTTTATTCAAAGCCCTTTCTCACAAAGCCCTTCACTCCAGAACCCTTGTGTTTGTGGTGGGAAGCTACCTCAAACAGGCCCTAAACATGTAGTCAAGTCAATCATTCAAAAAGATGGCACACTCCAAAATAATTTTAATAAAGCTCTCTACTCTACTATCTCAATTCACTAAAAGATGTGTATAAATTTTATAAACTTCATTAACAGAGACCATTGAAGGTCATATAATGTAAACACCCAACAGCAGAGCCATCAAAAAATTGATTTTTCCATGTCTACTGCTCTCTTGAATCCCTTGGCAAGAAGAAACATTTCAGAAACCTGCTTTTAACGACAGGGTATATCTTAGAACTTAAAACCTGAATCTAAATGCAAAAAAACAAACAGAGAAGTATACGAGAAATAACAACAAAAGCATGATATCTATTCCATTCAACAACTGAAGCCCTTCCTTCTAATGGGTACTCTTCAACGCTGCATGAAGCTGAATGATCCTATCCCATCATTAGCTTTTAAAATTAAGTAGTAATCCACAAAAAAGTACATAGATACCAAATCAGACAGTAAAGAATCACCTTTCTAGTGCACTTTTCTAAGGGAATGATCCATCCAATGGACTATTCCAATTTATGACAACATAAACCAGCAAGTACAGTGATTTTCAGTAATGAGTTGTTTCATTACAGATAAAATAAAATAAAATTCGAAAATAAACTATAAATATGAAAAAAAAATCTTTAAGAAAACGTTATTCATATGATTGTCTAAGAAGACGTATAAAGAAAGGAAGTTTACAAATTACACAACAGAAGAAATACCTTGCGCCCAAAACGACCAGAGCGCCCTATCCGATGAATGTAAAGCTCTCGATTATTAGGAAGGTCATAATTTATCACCAAAGATACCTGACAGGACAAAAACAGTGAAAAGAGAAGTATGTAAGTCCATGCTATTAGAAAAAAATGCAAAAAATCTAGTAGTAGTAGTAGTAGTAGTAGTAGTGGTTATAATTTTTCTGTTTGTGGGTGGGTGAGGGCACATAAAAGAACCTTTGTTATAAACTGTTCTGGACATATTAGTGCCTTAATAAGAAACAACAATCCCAAAAACTATTAGTTCCGTCCTCAAATGAATTCTGACTTGTCACAATTGAATAGAAAAGAAAATCCAAGTCCTTAAAGGAACCAAAAGACTTGCCTGTTGAACATCAAGCCCCCGTGCCCACACATCTGTTGTGATCAAAACACGGGTAGTACCAGACCTAAACTCTGCCATTATTGCATCTCGCTCCTTCTGAGGCATGTCTCCATGCATAGAAGAAACTGTGAAGTTACAGCTACGCATCTTCTCGGTGAGCCAATCAACCTGCCAGAAAAGTATAGAGAAGTAATGGGATAAATAATTGAGATAGAGAAATATTGTCACAAGATCATACATAAGGTGAGCAAGTTTGACATGTGAATGTATGAAAATCTAAGCACATGGCATGGACATAAAAGAAATAATAATAAAATAAGCTATAAAAAATACATGCATAATTTCAAAAATAGAATAATGAAATTCTATCCTTACAATAAAAACAAGCAGCAGCATTATTAACATGACTTGATATTTAGGATTGTTTTATGCTTTTATAAGCTAATAAGTTCCTTTCACATTTTGAATAAATCTAACTTACCTTCCAAAAAAAAAAGTTATGTATTATCACCTAATATACTACGTTACTCTGAAGTTGTGTATCACATGATGCAGAATATGGTAATAGCCTAAGATATTGTTAGGGTAATATTGGCCCAAGTGATGGATACCCTTAAAAAGTTAGTTTTCAGTGTCGAACACTTTTTTTTTCAAAGTATATGATAGTATGAAACCTCATAATAGATGCACCAAGCAGCATTACACAGTAAAGACATAATCATGACATGAAGTGCACATGTCAAGAGGTGTCATGCAGTATCATGCAATGACAACACTGATGGTTCTTAACTCCGTGAAACTGCCATGTCCAGGTAACAAGACCTACATTATGCCTGCTCCTGCCCAAAAAAAAAACGGATTCTTCCTATCAAATACATATTGAAACTCTTTATAGTGTCTGTGATAGTGATCAATCAAAGGCAAAATATGAAGAACCATTTGCTCAAGACTTACTCGACAAACCAGATATTGGTTTGTGATTAAACAAATGATGAAATACTAATATAGCATTAAGACTACAAGGTCTGAGCATAAAAATAGGGGTCCATATGAGGGTCGGTGGGCATTCTGAACCATCGAATCCCAGCAACGGACCTCAATCAGAAGAGCACCGACCCAAGGCAACCTTAGTATGTTAGTAACTACATAATTGTGAAAATTCATTTGGAAGTAATTATTAATCAACTGTCCAGAGAAAACCCA
The DNA here is from genome assembly GCA_031762675.1 of Pachysandra terminalis. NCBI lineage: Eukaryota > Viridiplantae > Streptophyta > Magnoliopsida > Buxales > Buxaceae > Pachysandra > Pachysandra terminalis. Next base: position 930,310 of record JAUPMG010000013.1, read on the forward strand.
TCAGAAAATTAAGGGTCAAAAAAATAAGCTATGTAGGACATATTTACTAAAAACTATACGGATATATGGATTGGACCATCCATATACTGAAAACCTTCGGACCCTTCAATATTATATTGAACACCATATAACAATTAGGCACTCTATATAGACCAAAATTATCTAAAATTAGATGGATAATACCTTTCGCTTTGTGTTGCAGAAAATAACAGCCTGGGTGATAGTAAGGGTATCATAGAGATCGCACAAAGTATCAAACTTCCACTCCTCCCTCTCAACAGCAACAAAAAATTGCTTTATGCCCTGTCATTAAATAAAAAGATGGAAAAGAGGAGATAGTATCAAGTACTCCATTCTGGTCTATAGAGGCAGCTGTACAAAATAGGCTTTCTGTACCTCCAAAGTCAATTCATCACGTTTCACAAGAATCCTAACAGGATCTGTCATGAATTTGCTTGTTATCTCCAAGATTTCATGAGGAAGTGTTGCAGAAATCAAGACAACCTACAAAAACAATAAACATATTTATGGAAATGTAAAAAACCCAGTTCTTTCTGTTTGCAGAACAAGATAAAAGTAAAACCCAAATGACAATTAAATATAGCAAATTGGCAATACTAAAATTAACAGTCTCCACAAATTCTATTTCAAAGTGTGTAATATATACCTCTGTGTGCTCACATACGCATGTGTATTTATATATGATTATTATCATATGAAGACCACTTTGTCACATTGCTCACATGTTGCAATATGAGGAATTCTCATTGGAGCTGTCCATTTAAGAAAATATCTAAACTAACAAATAAATTCTCCAAAACCTTCTAAAAATTATTCCAAATTTGATGCACAAGTACACATAAAAGTTTATTTATTATTTAATTTTTCATTAAGGGCATGTGCAATTTTAGTTTATTTTTTGTCTGTGTTTGTTTGTTTGTGTGTGTGTGTGTGTGTGCGTATAGTTATACAGATAGATACACGCTAAAATTTATAGGATCTATATTACCCAAAAAAAAATCTATCAACAAGACATTTTTTGTGCAGTTGCCTAATCCATGCCATCATTTGCACAGCGGTGGAAGAGTGTGATGCTTGAATTGTTCAGAATGGCATGTATGGTTTTAAATCTTGGCTGTACCAGCTAATGCATACCAATTCCAGAAGGGATCCGGTATCCTATGGATGATACAAAATAATTCAATAAAAACTTATGGATCAGCCAGTACGTCTAAGTACAAAGTTCGTACTGGCTTGGACTGGTACTTACAGGTCAATTTTTCTCATTTTGTCATGTAACCTGCACGACTTGAGAGCCCTTTTGGACTTCCTGAGCTAGTTTTCTCCCCTGTTAGTGCTCTAAATAGCCTCATATTTGAGATAAATACTTTTACTATTTCGAGATCTAAAGGTACAAACCCAAGTTGACACACTTGACACACAACCATATCAAGCCGACAAAGAACTTACAATAAAATTCGAGGTTTCTTCCTTTGGGGTTGATCTAGCTTCCCCCTTCCCTTAATTTGAAGCATAAATATACCCAAAACTAGTTGGCACTAGCAGATCAAACTAGTTCAAGGTGGTTAGGACCCAGATCATATATATAAATATGTGGGGTTAGGACACTTTCTTCATGCATTTGATCTTTATTGTTTTATAACAGATATGAAAATGCTGCTTGTTTACCAAGATATTCCAAAAAACAATCACTTGCATTATTTTGGATAAATTATCCATAAAGGAAAAACATTGATGAGAATGTTTTTCATAGAACTAGAAAAACTGTGTGTGCGTTACACGTGAAAGCTTATCTTATAATACATGTTTATAATTAAAGTAATGATATAAGAAAATATGATTTTTAAAAATATATAATAATATGTATAATATCAACTTTTATATTTAAAAACATGTAATTCAATAATATTTATTATGTTATCTTATCTTTTGTTTTAAATTTATCTATTAGCCCTTCTAATTGTATAAAAAAAAATATTATATTGGATCTCCTTTACCTTTAATGTATAAATAAAATAAAAGGGTATTATTGTATATAAATTTTAAAGTAAAACAACTTCATAAATTGAAATATTAATAAATATATTAACATATATATAATTTATATGTATTTATAAACACAGTTTAACACATATGTTTATAAATAATTTTAATATATAAATAAAAATATATTGACACATGACAGCTTAGAGTGTGGCAACTTAGTTATCTAATTTTTGATAAATTTTATTATATTATTAACCATATAAGAAAAAATTCTTAACTAATTACAATCTTAAACTTATCTTTTATTTTAAATCTATCTTGTAAAAATTATCCTAATATTACCTTATAACTAAACGTAAGAGGCTTGAAAAATCCCAAAGAGATTTTCTTTCGAGAGGAAGCGAGGAGAAGTAGAATTGGCACTTGGTCAAATGGGCTGATGTGTGTAAGCCTAAAACCCAAGGGTATAGGTATCAGAAAGTTACCAAGTTTCAATGATGCTCTCTTGGGCAAATGGTTGTGGAGATATGGAGTTGAGAGAAAAAGTTTTTGGAGAAAAGTTATTGAAGCCAAGTACGGGAGTAAAGATGGAGATTGGCTCCCTCGGCAATTTTTGGCCTCTGGAAAGCCATTGCTAGCACTGCTGAGATTTTCCGTAAAGGAATCACTTTTCAGGTAGGGGAGGGCACAAGGGTGAGATTTTGGTCTGACGATTAGTGCGGAGATGGTCCGTTGGAAGTGAAATTTTGTGACCTATTTCGGCTATCTAATAATAAAGAAGCATGGATTAGTGCGATGGCGATTAGAGATCTGAATGGTATTTTTTGGAATATGAATTTTAGAAGAGCTTTGTTCGATAGAGTGATGTTTTTGGCAGCACTATTGCCTCAAGGTATAGTGTTTAAGGATGGCCCCGATTCTATGGTGTGGAGATGGTGGGTGCAAGGGAAATTTTCAGTTAAGTCTTTCTACCTTGATGGGTTTTGTTCAAGTTTGGGCTTTGATCTTGCTAAAGCTGTTTGGTGGTCATGGATGCCTTCAAGAATTCAGTTCTTCATATGGACAGCTGTCTTGAATAAGATCTTAACTATTGATCACTTGGTAAGTAAAGGATGGAATTTCCCAAATAGATGCATTATGTGCAAAGCAGATTCAGAAACTATTGCACACCTGTTCATCCATTGCCCTGTAGCAAGTCATTTACAGGGTATGATCTTTAGATTCTTTGGGCTCCTCTGGGTGATGCCTGAGAAGCTTGACGAGGTCGTTCGGATGTGGGACTGGGGAAAGGGAAAGTCTAGGAAAGACCTCTTGTGGAATTGTTTCCCTTCAGCTTTATTTTGGGTAGTGTGGAAGGAAAGGAACAGGAGAACCCGCGAAGTCAAGGAGCTGGAGTTGGTTCTATTTCTTCCCAGATGATTTCTCTCCTCTTCTTCTGGCTTAGTAGAAGTCCAGAGCCTTGTTCTACCCCTTTTAGTTCATTTAAGCTAGATTGGAAACCACCTTGAAGTTGTGCTCTTCTTTGGCTTTTTTGGGAAGATCTTATGGTGGTCCTTTGGGTTATTGCTTTTTTACTTTTTCCTTGCCCCTGCTCTCTCCTATTGTATACACTTTGTGAACTATAGATGGGGGGGTAGGCTTTTTGTATCTACATCTACATACCTTACTCTTTCATATTAATATACATATACTCTCTTTTACCGATCAAAAAAATAAGTTTAATATGATTTTTCTTTTCTTAGATTCTTTAAAGGGAAAATTACAAAGAGATGCCCCAAAAATATTGCTTGGACAATCCACTGCCTAAAAAAGTCAAATAGGTGCCTCCTTTAACCACTTCTATTAAAGGATGAAAAAAAGATTAAAAATTTCTGATAAAAGACAAGTATACCCCTTATCTTCTATCCTAAACCTCACAACCACCACCACCACCACCCACCATCCCACCACCACTACCACCACCACCACCCCATCGCCACCATCACCCCTCCACCACCACCCCATCACCACTACCACCACCCACCACCACTACCATTACCACCACCACCACTACCACCACCCCCACCCCCACCCCCACCAACACCACCACCCAGCACCCACC
>JAUPMG010000013.1:967054-978219 GCA_031762675.1 Pachysandra terminalis
GTTGGCAGGAAGGTGGTGGTGTGAAAGGTTTAAATACGAGGGCAAAATAGTCTAAAACATGTAAAAGTTTATGATTTCTGTTAAGTTTCGTTAGTGTCGTTAGCGTAGGGGAGGTCCATGACCGAATAAAAATAGTAGAGGGTGTATTTATATTTTTGAGAAAAATAAAAGAGATATTTGGGTATTATACCAAACCTCAAGCGAGGTTTGTAAAATTTACCCCATACATAAGATATACTAAAACAATAAAACATCTAGTATATATAATGACCCAACATGCAACAGGTCAAACGCGTTAACCTTAACCGATTTATTTGCAACTCCAACCCAATCCACAAGTTCAAAACTTGAATCCAAACCCACTAAAATGGAGATAAGTTGACGCACACAGATTGTGTTCGAAGCCTGAGCGCAAAATATTTTAACGAACCTAACCAAACCAAACCTAAGCTTTCCTTAAGGTCTCCGAGTCCAAGCTGAATTCAACTCAGCTCGATTCTATCGGCTCGGCTTGAGCCCTACTTAAGTGAGACCCAATCTAGCCCTATAAAAATTCAAAACAAATACACGTGGGGTCAACATTGTACAATATCTCCACGTCGTACAACTGTCTCTCTCTCGTGCTTTCTCTCGTACATACTTTGACGCTAACCAAACGCAGGCTAAAGGTTCTTTTCTTCATCTTGTAATTCCTGAATATTCTGCCAGAACCCACAAAATCAAAACCAGAGTAATGAAATCTCTAAAAGAAAGAAGTAGAAATAGGTAAAACCCCATAGACTAAATCTTCTTTATAATTTTTCTTCTGTTTTTTCCTCCTGAATTCCTGTTTGGAGAATGGAGAATAGAATGGAGAGAATACCTATGTGGCAGGTTGTGTCTCTGGCTGGTATTCTGTCATGGATCATGGTTTCTTCGTATTTAAATGTGAGCCAGAAGCTTAGATCCCTCATCCAACCTTGGGTCACCCACCATGTCATCACTGGTACTCCTCTCGTCCTCAAGATCCAGGTGAGCAATACCCACATCACCATTTCTCTTTAAATTCTTCAAATCTTGTTTCTTTTTTTCTTCCTTTTCATCTGGATTTTTTTTTTGGATTTAATTTATAAACTGTTCTTGGTTTTCTGGGTTTTGTAGAGTTTCCATCATGGGTTCTTGGATGCTTTGTTCTCTGGATTGTCTTGTGTTGTCTCTGTGCCCTTCTACACTGCTTTTCTTCCTCTGCTATTCTGGGTATGTTTTTTTTTGGATTTATGGTTAGTTTGTACATCAAGATTATAAATTTCAATTGAATGTTTTTTTTGTAAAATTGTAGAGTGGACATTGCAAGCTGGCTAGGCAGATGACCCTTTTGATGGCTTTTTGTGATTATGTTGGAAACTCTATTAAGGTATTATGCTCTTCCATGATCCAGCATTGGTCGCTATTTTTTCAATTTTAGCTAAATTCAAGTGATAATTGGTTGTTTTCCTTATGGGGTTTTTGTGTGTGTGTGTGATTGTGTGTTAGGATTTCGTGTCGGCTCCTCGACCGAGTTCTCCACCTGTTAGGAGAATAGCAGCTACCAAAGATGAGAAAGAGAATGCAATGGAATATGGATTGCCATCTTCTCACACCCTTAACACAGTTTGCCAATCTGGGTATCACTGTTTTCACCCTTTTCTTTTACTTTTCTTTCTCTCATTTCGTGTCTGTAGATGACCCAAATGGACCGACCAGATGGACGGTTCACCTCGTGCCATGTGTCACCCATGCGAAGCATCCGAACTACAGTTCCTGGTGCTACGGGAGGGTAATCTCAGGGGAATACCGTGGGCCTGTGGGTTGGAGGCCTGGGACAAAGGCTCACTGCTCGGGGCTAGCCCCAGCAGCCTCACTCAAAGGAGGATCCTGGACGCCTAGCCGTCATAGCCGTTAACAGAAACGTTACAAACCGTTACTTTCCCACTACTTGATATACCCTCATTCTCGAGGGTAGGACCAACGTATACGTGAAGAAGCCTAACACCTCTACACAGCAAAACCCCTCTCTCGTCGTCCCAGGATCCCTTGAGTGCGCTCTGTCCCTCCAACCAATCACTGATCCCCCGCATCACACAAACCCCACCTATAGTGTTTAAGCGAACTTCGTTGGTGAGATAATAATATACTTCTTAGTTCTATGAAATTGAGGTGCAGATACTTGTTGCATTATGTTCTATCTTACACCCAGTATAAAGATGGTATCTTCATTCTGGCCGGGGTTATCATGGCGTGCTCGCTTGTAGGGCTCATTGGTTTGGGTAAGTTTGCAATTATTGTGTTAAGAGTTATGGGTGAGGGTTCTTTTATCTTATCCTTGAGCTCATGAATGAAATTTGGTATCCTTTTCAGGAAGGATTTACCTTGGCATGCATAGCCTAGTCGATGTCTTGAGTGGCCTTGCTTTTGGACTGTTGATCCTTGCATTTTGGCTTACATTTCATGAATATGTTGACGGTTTTGTAGTCTCCGGACAGAATGGTATGTACAATGGGAGTTCGTATTAATACTGTTCACTTTGCCCTCTAGCATCATATTCATTGATGATGGGCATGCTTGCTCTCCATTGCAGTTATTTTCTTCTGGGTCAGCCTTAGTTTCTTATTGCTCTTTGCGTACCCGACACCAGAACTTCCCACTCCAAGTTTTGAGTACCACACTGCCTTCAATGGTGTTGCATTAGGAATAGTAAGTAATTCTACACTTCCTCATGTCTAGAATGTATAATATGTTCTTTGATTCTGTCCAACTTTGAACAATAAATTGCATGAATACATGTGAAATCATCTCTGCATTAAAATATATTTTTTTGTCTGTAGAAATCACAAGAAAAAGAAACTTTGGCAGTGGCACCAAATTACCTTTCACTTACGATGAAGCCAAAATGAAACTTGTGATGAGCTAATAATAGACTGCTACCGAAGGATGAAAATGCTGATTTTTCCTTGAGAGGTTAATTATTGTGAAGCTTCTAAAAAAATTGATCAAACTTTGATATTCCCACGGCAGCCAATTTTTTGCCAATACTTTGTGTCGTTTTAGAAAATCGTTAAAAGATTACATGTTGTAAAGTTCATATTACTTTAGAAGACAATGTCACCATCGCTAGGAAAGAAATTTTCTCAGTTTTTTTTTTTTTTGATGAATAATGATGGATATTATAAATCTATAAATAATAAGGTACAGCAAGTCTATAAACTAGCAGACTACGTAGTGAATACAAAAAGTATCAATATGTATAAAAAAAAAATGGAAAACAGTCACATGTAGCCATATAACCACTATATCTCAAACTCTCCTAAGTATCTCCTCCAATGGTATCCACAACAATAACGACTCCCACCTAACCCTACCCCGAGCCAACCCATCTGCCTGGGCATTGGCATCTCTCATCACATGCCTGAAACACACCTGTAGCCCCTGTGATAGGAACCTGGCCAACTGCACCAAGTGATCCAAACTAGGGGTAGCAATTTAGGCGTAGACCGTTTAGGCCCGATGAGCCCGTCCGATTTTTTGGGCTCATCAAGCTGGTCAGGCCTGGTTAAGCCAGAAATATTTAGGGCAGAGCTTAGGCTAGGCATGTTTAAGCCTGATCCGGCCAGATTTTAATTTCCATGCATGTATGAAACTATAGGTTTAATAGTTTCATGCATATTTAAGGTTGTTTCATTAGTCTTAATTGATTTTATGACTTTTTGTGTATTTTTTATTGAGATGTTGAAAAATAGGTAGCAAAATTTGTAAATATAGATGAATATAAAGATTGTAAGAATCTTTCACTAATAAAATAAGAAGATATAAGAAAATTTTCAAGAATCAGGCTTAACTTGGCTGGGTCGGGCTTGGGCATGCATAATGCCTCTTAGACCCTATATTGAGCCAGACCCAACAAATTGCTAGCTCTAATCCAAACACCACAGGATCTCTCCACTACTCATCATCCAAGATATCATCGTGGAGGAATCTCTGTCTACCTCCAACTCTGAAAACCTCAAGCTTCTAGCCTCCCACAATCCTGTAAGCAATGCACATGTCTCTGCTCTAATTGCACTCCCCTAACTTATGGGTTCTGAGAAGGCATGAAGAATCGGTCCATCATGATCCCGAACTTTTCTCAAAGATTTAATCTCCACTAGCTATCAGTTGCTCAAGAAGTCTTCGTGTTGCACCCCTTCACTTTCTTGGACGAGAGTAATACTAGGATGGGTGACCTCTTGCGAAGTCCTTGTGTTGCACCCCTTCACTTTTACCCACACGAGTTAGCTCCATTGGCAGGCTCTCCAGCTCAGGAACTGGAGGTCCCAAGTTCGAGTCCCCAGGCTTACTTGATATATGGTCCTTGTGGGTGGGGTCATGTATCCGGGGTTTACCCTGTCCCCACTAAGTGGGGTCGGGGGTTCAACGTCACCCAAAAAAAAAAAAATTAATTAGAAGGAAAAAAAATACCCATATAGTTTGTAATGGCCCTTTTTAGAAATCTTGAGAGAAATGAGAAGTTGGAACCGTGTAGGAACCTATAGACCTTCAAATTAGAATGTTGGAGCTGCTGAAGAATGTCAAATTCTTGTCTCACACCTCCTTTATACCCGACATTCTGTGTCATCTCCCATATCTCACTATGGTGGAGGGTTCGCCATAACTTACCCTACAAAAGTTAGAAGTTCCATTAGTTTCAGCTACTGAAGCTAATAATTGGTATAGAATTTAGTTTCAGCAGGTCAGTTGAGATGCTAATATTATGATCTCTTATTGTGGACTCTGGGAATTTCGATATTTCATTTTATGCTACCATGTCCATAGCATCTACTGCCCCTAGCGTCTGCTTACACCATAAATAATTAGCAGCTGGACCCCCATTTGATTGCATTTCCATTACAGTTCTATCTGATAATTTTTTTTTTATTTGTAATGGTATTTTATTAAAAGAAAAGAGAAAAAATGTTCAAGAAGATGCTCCTAATAATAGGAAAAACCTAACCATAAGTCAGTCCAAAACGAGATCTAAAAGAAACATGGCAGCCAAAATTATAGGAACACCCTAGATCAGTTCTATCTGTTCTTAAGCTACTGCTCAAGAGTAATAAAATTTTTTATATCAGCATTCCTTTACCATGTCATTGTTTTAATTTAAAGTTGGCACGTTGACATTTTCTCGATCTAATTGTGTCTTGCAAATATACGATTATGGATTTGATGGTGAAATTTAGAGTTCTAACACTCTTGGTGACTAAAATAGGCAATGTATACACGTGTATACACACATGCTTGTAGACTGATACCCAATACCGTAGCCATTTATAGGGAAACAAGCTTCCACATAAAAAGCTCAGTGTCAGTAAATTCTGGTCAATAGGTATCTGTATTGCCCAACAACAAATCAGTTTCGATCAAGGTTGAAACCCAATCTGAAACAAAACTTAAAGCATATTACATAAAAAGAAATAGATGGTAAGTCTACAATCAGGAACAAAAAAAAAACCGCATTTATGACACCAATAATGAAACAAAGTAAGTGATTCATGTGTTCTCCATAAAAGTGGCTAAATATTTTTAAGATAGATTCACAAGCTATATGTTATTCCCCATGAAAGAGTGATTGGTTTTATGATCATATCATAGAGGTAGATAGCAAGCTATATGTAGCTCACGAAAGCATTATGGTCTCATAAGTAAAGCAATTACGACACTGGCCTAGGGTAATGACCATCGTATAAAAGACTATCTAGGGCTTGGTTTTACGTAAGCTAGCCTTGAAGTTGGTGATGCCGAAGGAATTTAGGGAGGAGCTTAATCAGTGGGGGGAGGAGAGGAACAAGAGAATTTTTAAAGACAAGGAAGGGAATATATAGAGCATATCAGATTAGGTGATACCCCTCCTATTTCTTTGGCTAAGCGAAAACATGGAATTTTTTGTCTCCTTTGGTTCCTTTAGACAAGGGTGGGTTGGTATTGTTCTATTCCTATTCTGGTATAGGATTTGGTTTTGTATACACCTTGTGTACCTAGGGGAGGGTGGTTTTCTCTTTTCTCTTTTTGTATATTGACTGTATTCATACTTTATATATGTATATATATATATATATATATATATATATATATATTTCTATGAATAACCAGCATATTATAAATATGAAGGGAAAAACAGAAAACAAGTAAAAACAGAAATACAACCGGGCGCTCAAGTTGAGCACCCGAGTAGCAAACAAAGAAAGTACAGCTGCCCCTAAACTGATCAAGCCAACCAAGGGATGCAGCCCAAAGCCCAACCCTCATCCCCCCTCCCCAATCATCTGAACTGTCCAAAGCCCCATAAACATGTCCTTGTGGCCTGCCCCATCCCTATCTAAACGATCAGCCAACCCATTAAACCTTGCCAGTCGAACAAGGTGGATATACCGCCAAGGGCGACAAATCAGTCCGGCCATCCAAGATAACACAAATGCAGAGTCTCCCTCGACAACCACCTAACTATATCCCACCCGGACTGCCTCCCTAACGCCAATGAGAAGGGCCAGAACCTCCATCCTCGTAGATTCGCCTATCCCAATTGGGCGGGAAAACACATGAGTAATCTGACCACCATGATCCCTAAACACCCCTCCGATACTTGAAATCCCTAGGTTCCCTAAAGAAGATCCATCAATGTTCAATTTAACCATCCCCGCCGGTGGGGGTTGCCACTGAGCCACTACTTGTTGAAGGACCTGTGGAGATGTAAAAGCAAACTCTGACCATCCCGTAATGAAATCAATCATGGAAATTCCCCTAAAGGCCAGAAGAATCACTAACCACGTACATACCATCCATATGATAGCCTCAATAATCGATCCTGTCGATCTGCTCCTATCCTCAAACACTCTCAGGTTTCTCTCCCCCCAAAAACCCAGAGAGTCGCATGCCACACCCCCTAATACATCAATCTGCCTCTCGTTCCCAGACCTGGGAATCTCCACTGATCAAGGAAAACCCCCACCTCGTCTGGCAAAACCCATCGTACTTCCACCCACCATAAGAAGAACGACCAGATCGCCCTCAACACAAGAAGAATGACCAGATCTCTTTTGCATACTTTATATATTAATATACAATCCATACTTTTACTGATATATTTAGTCTTGGTAAAGTTATTGGTCACCGCCATATGCCATCTGAAAGCACATGGTCTCCAATGTGATCCATGTGTCTTGGCTTATTCTATTTGCATTTGTGATCCATGTGTCTTGGCATATTCTATTTGCAAATGCTGAAGTTTTGGCGGATAAAACAAGAGAGAGAGAGAGAGAGAGAGAGAGAGAGAGAGAGGGACAAAAGATTCCCAAAACGTAACCAGTTACACTATCTTGGATCAATTATTCATAAGAAAGGATTTACTATTGAAAATGTTGCTTGGATTTTATATTATGTGATCCATGCATTCTACTTGGAAGGAAAATTCTATAGACCACAATTAAACTTGCTTTGATGTAAAGGGCGGAATGTGGGGAACTAAGAAGCAACACGTTCATAGGATAAGGATAACTGAGATGAGGATGTTGAGATGGGTACTGAAGGATCGTATGCAAATGGACCTAGAAGTAGCCCCAATAGGAAATAAAATAATGGAGATTCAATTGAGATGGTTTGGACATGTTAAACAGAAATCTGTAGAGGTGATTGTGAGGAGTTATGAGATGGTGCAAGTTGAAGGGTCCAAAAGTGGGTAGAGGAGGACAAGTATGGAATTCATTAGAAAATATCTGCAGCAACATAAGTTAACTGAAGATATGGTTTTTGATAGGTTGAAATGGCAGAATAGGAGTTATGTTGTTGACTCCACTCCAACTATTCAGATAGGGCTGTAAACAAGCCGAGCTTTACCCAACTTGGCTCGGACTCGTAAACCTTGAGAAAGGCTCAGGCTTGTCTCCGTAAACCTTGAGCAAGGCTCAGGCTCGTCTCAAGCTCGTTAAAAATTTTAGGGCTCGGGCTCGACTCAAACTCATTAAATGTTTTGGGCTCAGGCTCGGCTCAAACTCGTTAAATGTTTTGGGCTCACGCTCATAAAAGGTTCAGCTCGCAAAGAATCTTAGCTTAATCCAGATGCATCAATATTATTGATGATGATTGTTATTATATAGAGCATAATATATTAACGTGTATGTTTCATATTAATATATAATACAAGATATAGGAATATGGATGTATAATTTTATATACAAACCGGGTCGAGCTTTAACTGAGCAGAGCCTACCTAAGCTCGGTTTAAGCTAGTTAAGATAATGAGCATTCTTTTGGGATCAAGCTCAGCACACGAGCCTAATAATAGAGCTCAAGCTCGGCTCATACGAGCCTGAGCCGAGCTAGCTCGGCTTGTTGACAGCCCTGAATTCAGTTGAGGCAATATATGTTGTTGTCGTTGATGGTGATGATGAGGAGGAGATCCATGGTGCAAAAAATAAAAAGACTTGTGAATTCATTATGGTCCCACAAGTAGTGACTGTTACATTCTGTTATTAAGTACCAATGTGATCCAAGGTTTAAAGTTTCGGTCGATACCTTTAAATAAAGAACGCACTTGATTTTAGCCGAAACACAGAATAGAAATGACCTTTATATGTCATCTAAAAGTTTATGAAGAAGATTGCTCTCTTTTAATGATTTTCAGAGTTTTTTAGCATAGAAAAATAGACTACCAAAAATGAACAAATAGCTTGCAACCGTTCTTTGTGGGCTGCACAAATTCTGTTCCAGTATTCATAAACATGCATCATCAATGCTTCTCTTACTATAATCCATGTCCTTTTCGGCAGTCCATACCCTTTTTTTTTGGGCTCAGGCTCGGCTCACGAGCCTAATTATAAAGCTCAAACTCGGCTCATACAAGCCGAACCGTGCCGAGTAACCCTCTATGCTATTCATCCATCTCAACATCCTATCTCAGCTAACAAGGTGCATGAGTTCATATATTATATTGTTGAAATGACAAACTCTTTTTTCAAGAGAGAACTCTCTGTGATTGTGAGTTAATTGTCAAAATATTATAATGGATCTTTCCAAGAAGTGACATTTTTCTTTTATTCTTCTAGTAAAAAAAAATAAAAAAACGATTTGATGCCCAAGTGAATGCCTTTTTTTTATTTATTTTTTGGTGACGTAGAACCCCGACCCCACTTAGTGGGGACAGGGTAAAACCCGGGATACATGACCCCACCCACAAGGACCATATATCAGGTAAGCCCGGGAACTCGAACCTGGGACCTCCATTTCCTGAGCTGGAGAGCCTGCCAGTTGAGCTAACCTGTGCCTCAAAATTTTGTTTGGTCCAAGTAATGGATTCAATCTGTATCCTTCTCATTGAAGCGAGAATGAGAATTATGATCATACACAATAACAATTCTTGACACATCATGTTTATTGCTAACATGAGATCCAATATTTAGTTGATCTTTTACTAAATCATCTTGCCCCTAACAAAATGGCTTATTATGTTATCCAGGTAGTAGGTGTTCAGCTAACATACTTTCAGTTTCACCATGAAGACGTTCCGCGCATATTTACCTCGCAACTACCGCTTGCAGCTTTCGTGGGAAGAATGCTCGTGGGCATTCCTACAATCCTAGCAGTCAAATTCTGCAGCAAGGCACTATCGAAACGGATTCTCCCTGTAGTATCCAGCACCTTGGGCATCCCAATAAGGTCAAGCTGTTATATCCCGCAACTAAATGGTTCCACCGGTGGTAAATCATCGGATACTGGTAAGCCGTCGTGTTATCTTCAGAAGCTATTCTTACTCACCCGTCAGAACTCGTACGATGTCAATACAGGTATAAGGTTCCTTCAATATGCAGGCCTTGCTTGGTCAGTTGTGGATTTGGTTCCATCTCTGTTCTCTCAACTGAGGTTGTAAAAGACAGAGAGAGGTAAGAGAGCATTATTTGTACAATATGATAGACCACTCTTTTTGCATTGCTCTTATAAGCTTGTAACAGATATATGCATTGATATTGATTTTGTAGATTCATTCAAAGAATTTTGAGCTACTCTATTCTCACTTCATTGGTTAATTAGGCATAGGGCTGTCTAGCTCGGTTCTGCTCGTATGAGTCGAGATTGAGCTCTATAATTTGGTTCGCAAGCCGAGTCGCAGCCTGGAAAAAAAAAAGCTTATTATCTTAACGAGCTTGGGTAGGCTCGGCTTGGTTTGCATATGGGATTGTACATCCATATTCCTATATCTTATACTATATATTAATATTAAGCATGCATGTTATATACTAAACCTTTTTTAACTGAACTTTAGCCAGACAAGTCTCAGCCCAAAATATTTTAATGAACCTGAGACGAACCTGAACCCAAAACTTTTTAGCGAGCCTGAACCTTGCTCCAAATTTACGATCACCAGCTGGGCAAAGTTCGGCTCAGCTCGTTTACAGCCCTATTGCAAGTCCCCATGGTAGTCCAAGAGGTCACAGGAATCCATCCCTCTAATTTAAGATAACGAGGAAGGACTAGAGAGAAATGTTGAGAAACAACGAAGTCTGATCTAGTTTTAAGGAAATCAGAAATAAATAGCATCCAGAGAATATACTTTTGCCTTGTTTCCTCTACAGAAATAACCCCCCAATACCCCCCAAAAGAAAGAAAAAGAAAAATGAAATGGCCAAAAAAAAAAAAAAAAGGTTACTAGACCTTGAAAAAAAATACATGTTTTTTTTTTCAGGAAATGATACATGCAGCCAGTGTTGTCAACTCCGCCGCCTCCCGAGGAAATCCAGCACAGTTTTGAACATAACCAAACCAAGGGGACTTCATCACCCACCCACTTTACATGCTTTTCAGCCCCACCACCACCACCACCGAGCATAGCAGGTTGAAATCCTTCAAACTCGTAAACCAGCAAGCAGATACCGACTACTGGAAAATGAGCAACTCCAAGATGAATGCATCATAGGAAGTAATCAGGTGTTCTACGTGTTACATCC
Organism: Pachysandra terminalis; assembly: GCA_031762675.1. Lineage (NCBI taxonomy): Eukaryota > Viridiplantae > Streptophyta > Magnoliopsida > Buxales > Buxaceae > Pachysandra > Pachysandra terminalis. The sequence goes on from JAUPMG010000013.1 coordinate 978,043, forward strand.
GGCTCTCCTCTCCTTGGAGCAGGCTCAAACTGCAACCAGAAATAAATCTATTCTATTGAGTTTCTGTTCTGCGCTATCAAGCAAACAAATAGCAACTAAACCACGAGAGAGAGAGAGAGAGAGAGAGAGAGAGAGAGAGAGAGAGAGAGAGAGAGACCTGAATGAACGTGTGTCCTT